>CM055124.1:288626263-288951263 GCA_029206835.1 Rana muscosa
TGAACGTTTCCTGGAGTCGATCAGCGCCCCGGTTCCCGCTGTAAGAACCTGATCCGGGTGATTGGAGGTGATGGGCAGATTCTTTGTGTTGGCTCGGGGACAGCTGCTTCCATATCTGTAATATAAGATCCCACGTGAGGAATGGATTCCAGTATAGGCGCGGGATGTATGTATCGCTTTCTGCATACTCCGCACATTCATCATTCATCCGGCTGTCTCTTGGATGAATATTTACTGCATTTTTTTTTTTTCTAAAGATTTCGGATCAATATCGCTATGAATTAACCCTTAAGGTTTTCAGCTGAGAACAATCGGCGTAGTTGCTGTGTTGGCGCATTCTCGTCACCTTATTAAAGTATTAGTGAAGGCTCAGCGTTTTTTTTTCTTTTTTTTTTTTTTTCTTTAATGTATTCCTAGCATTAAAGTAATATTAAACCCTCAGTCAACTATATGTTAAAATTATTGTTCCAGCACTTGCAGGTTTATATGTGTCATAGCTGCTGGCTCCTGATCTCTCAGTGCGGCTTTCCTGAATTCAGGTCTTTGCAAGAAAGAGTTAACCGTGGACAGTGCAGTCTGTTATCTTGGTTAAGGAGGGAGAAGGTGGGAGTGCTTTGCCATCTTAAGCCCCGTACACACGGTCGGACTTCCATCGGACTTTTCCGTGGATTTTTGTCCGAACGGAGTTGGCCGGGAACACCCTTAGCATACACACCACAGGACTTTTCTGCAAACTTTCTTAAAACTTCTTACAACATCACGTGTTTTTTCTGATCTTTACTGCCACCCTTTGGTCAACTTCTGCTATTGTTGGTTGATTTTAACATTAGTTGTTTTGTCCATCGGACAAAAGTCCGATGGATTTCTGTACACACGGTCGGACTTTGCTCCATCGGACTTTTGTTGGGCAAAAGTTTGTCCGTTTTGCAGACCCAACTTTTGTCCGATGAAATCCAAAACCAAACGAAAAAAGTTTGTCCGATGGAGCGTACACACGGTCGGATTGTTGGTCCAACTTGCTCAAAACGAAGTTTGTTGGGCAAAAGTCCGACCGTGTGTACGGGGCTTAAGGCTATGGGGCTGTGTGTGTCTATTGATGCACACAGTGTAGAGAGACACAATTGTTATCCCTGCATGTAAGAGTGGCTCCATAGGATGCTGCAAAAGAAAGGAGCCACCCAGAGACAGGAAACCTGGGGCAGCGATGACGGCACCGGCTTAAACGGGACCGTAGGCAAGGATTAAAGGATAAAGAAGCTGCTTAACCACTTAAGGACCGCCGCCTGTACATATACGTCAGCAGAGCGGCACGGCTGGGCATAAGCCCTTACAGGTACGTTACCCTTTAAGAGCCCAGCCGTGGGTCGCACGCTGCCGCCGGCGTGCTCGCGACCCAGAGCTCCGTGACCGCGGGACCCACGGACCCGATCGCCAACGGTGTCCCGCGATCGGGTCACAGAGCTGAAGAACGGGGAGAGGTAAGTGTAAACAAACCTTTCCCCCGTTCTTCCTAGTGAGTGTGTCACTGATCGTCTGTTCCCCCGTCATAGGGAACGACGATCAGTGACGTCACGCGCTAAGCCACGCCCCCACACACAGTAAGAATCACTCATTAGGTCACACTTAAACACTTCAGCGCCCCCTACAGGTTAACCCCTTCACTGCCAGTGTCATTTTCACAGTAATCAGTGCATTTTTATAGCACTGATCGCTGTAAAAATGACAATGGTGTCCGATGTGTCCGCCACAATGTCGCAGGCACAATAAAAATCACTGATCGCCGCCATTACTAGTAAAATAATAAAAATGCTATAAAACTATCCCCTATTTTGTAAACGCTATAACGTTTGCACAAACCAATCAATAAACGCTTATTGCGTTTTTTGTTTTTTTTTACTAGAAATATGTAGAAGAATACGTATCGGCCTAAACTGAGGGGAAAAAAATGTTTTTAGACATTTTTTGGGGGGGATATTTATTAAAGCAAAAAGTAAAAAATATTGAATTTTTTTTTTCAAAATTGTCGCTCTATTTTTGTTTATAGTGCAAAAAAAAACCGCAGAGGCGATCAAATACCACCAAAATAAAGCTCTATTTGTGGGAAAAAAAGGACGTCAATTTTGTTTGGGAGCCACGTCGCACGGCAGATTTGAATGTATATGGATATATAACGATTGTACGGGTTTAGATGCCTGTTATAGAAAGAAGCGTGGCATATTGTCTTTAACTAGAGGCTGCAGTGATTGGTCGATGTCTAATGCCTTTCTCTGTTTTTAGGGTCCCCTATCTCCAGTGTGACTGGTCAGGCCAAGGGAATCCTTCAGCAAGAGGTAAGTCCTTCTCAATGGGATCTCCTATTTATTGCATACTGTACATCCAGTCCATCCAGAAAGTATTCACAGAGCTTCGGTTTTTCCACATTTTGTTATGTTACATCCAAAATGGATTCAATCCATTTATTTTCTTAAAAATTCTACAAACAAATACCCCATGATAGAGCTGCACGATTAATCGTTAAAAATCGAGATTTCGATTCTTTCCCCCCCCCCCCCCTCGCGATCTTAACACTTGGCATTTTCCCGATTCTATGCAGAGTTCTCTGCTCAAGTCAACAGCTGTCAAAAAAAACAAAACAGGCAGTCTGCCAAGTTTCAGACATTCCTCCAGCCTCTGAGCTAACTATAAACGTTGTAATGTTTTGTTCTTTAGATCAAAGGAATGAACTTTGGTCTGTAAATGAGGGAAGTTTAACCACTTAAAGACTAAACCTTTTTTCTGACATTTTGGTTTCAAGTTAAAATGATTTTTTTTTGCTAGAAAATTCCTTAGACCCCCCCCCCCCCCCCAAACATATTATTTATATATATATATATATATATATATATATATATATATATATATATATATATATATTTTAGCAGAGACCCTAGGGGATAAAATGGCGGTTGTTGCAATATTTTGTCACACTGGATTTGCACAGCGGTCTTTTGAAATACAATTTTTTTTGAAAAAAAAAATACACTTTAATGAATTAAAAGAAAAACGAAACGGTAAAGTTAGCCCAATTTTTTTTGTATAATATGAAAGATGTTTCGCCGCGAGAATTGTGAACTTTATTCTAAGCAAAAAAAATTGTGATTCTCATTCTAGCCAGAATCGTGCAGCTCTAGGCTACATTATGCTGGGTGTACTTCAGCAAGGGAATGATGGACACTCTGACCTGCTGCAGATCCTAGTGCACATTGTGAGAAGCTCACAGTGTGCAGTGAGACCTTAGTAAGTAATTTTCAGGAGAGGAGCCGGTATAACTGTGCAAGACCGTGAAGGGAAGGCCGGATGTCCGGTCTGATTTACCAACGGCTGTATAAAAATAGTCTGACCATAAATTAATTCTGATGAAATATGCGGCAGGCCTCTGTGTCATGCGGTGTTAGAGCTGCCCGATTAATCGTTTAAAAAAATCATTATGGCGATTTCATGACCCCCCCACTCACTATCTTATATTATTTAGAGCAGGGGTCTCCAAACTTTCTGAACAAAGGGCCGGTTTACTGTCCTTCAGACTTTAGGGGGGCCGCACTGTGGCCAGTGGGAATAGAACATTTTGCTAACATCAGTGGGAGTAAACCATGCCCCATCTTTGGTATTAGGGGGAGGAATAGTGCCCCGTTGTTGGTGTCGGTGGGAGAAATGGTACCCCATTTTTGGTGTCAGAAGGCAGAATAATGTCTCATATCAGTGGGATGAAGTGTGCACCAAGGGGCCAGATAAAGGCAGGCAAGCGGCCACCTCTGGCCCCCGGGCCGCAGTTTGGAGACCCCTGATTTAGAGGATTGCAACAGATAACAAGAGAAAATACTGACTTCATACATAATTCCAACATATCGTCCATTTCACTGCAAAGGTACATTTACAAAAGTATAAAAATATCCACAGAGGTGTACAGTATAACATACAGCGGAACCTCGGATTACGAGCATCATCCGTTCCAGGAGAATGCTCGTAATCCAAAGTACTCGCATATCAAAGCGAGTTTCCCCATTGAAGTCAATGGAAAGGAAAATAATTTGTTCCGCGTTGACTTCAGCGACATGCAATACCGCATGTGGCCAGAGGCGGGGGGCGCCGTAGAGCCTCCGAAATGGCCGAAAAGGCCCGAGGACACCTCGGAAAGGCTTTGTTCCCGAGATTTGCCAAGGTCAGCCGTGCTGTCCTCGGGTCTTTCCCGTGCATTTCCGAACGGCGCCGATCGGCCGAGATCAGCGACGTTCAGCTCTGGCGCCCCCCCACCTCAGGCCAAACGCAGCGCTGTACACCGCTTTGGCCTGAATCCTGCTCGTTTTGAGAGACAACACTCGCAAACCGAGTTACGTTTTTAAAAAAATACAGCGCTCGTATTGCGAAACGCTCGTTAACCGCGTTACTCGCAATCCGAGGTTCCACTGTAATAACACATTAATCAACCAGAATCCATGTGCGGAAATGTCAAGTCTTACTAAACAAAAAGAAAGGGCTTGGTATAATGGGTATAAAGAGACCTCTTGGATTCTGAGAGTGGGTGCAGGAAAGAGACCTATGCCCATAAAACCTCAAGGCATAGTGGGCACAAATGTACAAAAATCAAACCTACCCCCAGACTTGCCTGGATCTGTGCAAATTCAACAGATGTTTTTTTTTTTTTCCCCTCGCGATCTTAATACAGCATTTCCCCGATTCATGTTAAACAAGTGCAGAGCCGTTCTCTGCTCAGAGCTGTCAAAAGAAAAACTCAGCCTGCAAATGTTTATCAACAGCGATAAAGAGAAACAATGTATCTCTTGGTTTTATTAGATCAGTGGTCTCTAAAGCCCCTTTCACACTGGGGCGTTTTTCATGCGGTTTAGCACTAATAATAGCGCTGTTATACCGCATGAAAAAATCCTGCCCTGTGCCTTCAATGTGAAAGCCCGAAGGCTTTCACACTGAAGCGGTGCACTAGCAGGACCGCTCCAAAAGTCCTGCTAGCTGCTTCTTTACAGCGGTAAAGGAGCGGTGTGTTCACCGCTCCTTTACCGCGGTCTCCCATTGAAATCAATGGGACAGCGCGGTAATACCGCCCGCAAACCGCGGCAATAGCCGCGGTTTGCGGGCGGTATTAACCCTTTTTCGGCCGCTAGCGGGGGTTAAATTAACCCCCCTAGCGACCGCATACCGCGGTAATAACGACGGTATAGCAGCGCTGAAAATCGCGCTGCTATACCGCCACCGCTCCTGCCCGCCCCAGTGTGAAAGGGGCCTAAACTGCAACCTTTTGCTTGCTTTTATCCGGCACTTGGGGCACTATTTCATCCACTGACACCAACAATGGGGCATAATTTCTCCCACTTGCACCCATGAAGGGGGCACAATTCCTTCCAATGACACCAACGATGGGGCACAATTCCTCTCAATGACATCAATGATGGGGCACAATTTCTCTCAATGACATCAATGATGGGGCACAATTTCTCTCAATGACATCAATGATGGGGCACAATTTCTCTCAATGACATCAATGATGGGGCACAATTTCTCTCAATGACATCAATGATGGGGCACAATTTCTCTCAATGACATCAATGATGGGGCACAATTTCTCTCAATGACATCAATGATGGGGCACAATTTCTCTCAATGACATCAATGATGGGGCACAATTCCTCTCAATGACATCAATGATGGGGCACAATTCCTCTCAATGACATCAATGATAGGGCACAATTCCTCTCAATGACACCAACGATGGGGCACAATTCCTCTCAATGACACCAACGATGGGACACAATTCCTCTCAATGACACCAGAGATGGGGCCCAATTACATCATTGATGGGGCACAATTCCTCCCACTTGCACCAATAACAGGGCGTAATTACTCTCACTGAAACAATGGTGCTCAATGACAACGATGGTGCACAATTCCTCTCCGTGACACTAAAGATGGGGCTCAATGACATCAACAATGGGGCAGAATTCCTCCCACTTACACCAATAATGGGGCGCAATTACTCTCACTGAAACAAACAGGGTATTATTTTTTCCTACTGACGTCGGGACCTTTTCTACTTCCACTGATCACAGTCCGGCCCCCCTAAAGTCTGAAGGACAGTAAACTGGCCCTTTGTCCCTTTGTTTAGAAAGTTTGGAGACCCCTGATTTAGATCAAAGGAATGAATTCTGTCTAAATGCGGTCAGTTTAACCACTTGTACTAAACCTTTTTCTGACACTTGTTGCTTACAAAGTTAAAATCATTTTTCTTTCGCTAGAAAATTACGTAGAGCCCCCAAACATATATATATAAAGTAGAGACTAAAATGGAGATTGTTGCAATATTTCATGTCACACTGTATTTAGCAGAGACCCTAGAGACTAAAATGGAGATTGTTGCAATATTTCATGTCACACTGTATTTAGCAGAGACCCTAGAGACTAAAATGGAGATTGTTGCAATATTTCATGTCGCACTGTATTTAGCAGAGACCCTAGAGACTAAAATGGAGATTGTTGCAATATTTCATGTCGCACTGTATTTGCGCAGCGGTCTTTCAAAGGCAATTTTTTAGGAAAAAATACACTTCAATTAATAAAAAAAAAATGAAATGGTAACGTTCGCCCAATTTTTTGGTATAATGTGAAAGCTGATGTTACGCCGCGAGAATCGTGATCTTTATTCTAAGCAAAAAAAAAAATAGCGATTCTCATTTTATCCCGAATCATGCAGCTCTATGCGGCGTCATGAGTCGTCTCATCATGGTTTGTTTTCTTGGTTCTTGCAGGGAGCAGGGCAGGGGGCATGAACCGCGAGGGGGCCCCCGGGAAGAGTCCGGAAGAGATGTACGTTCAGCAGAAAGTGCGGGTCCTGCTCATGCTGAGGAAGATGGGCTCTAATGTGAGTATTCCAGGGCTGGGTGGGGGAGAACCAGCCAAGACACACGTGAGAACTTCCGCTAATTTGTGTATTAAAGGCTTTGTTTACACTAGTGGTTGTGGGGTGGTGAAACGGCGGTGCGGCTGAGACACGTCTTTAACCCCCCCCCCCCCCCGCATCATGGCACAGCAAAAAATGTACTTCCCGTTCAATGAAGTGGCCCCACAACCCCCTGTTGTGCGGTGTGCTAGTGCAGGGTACAAGGAATTAAAGTAGGTGGTGAGGAGGTGATATGCCTCCTCTGATCTGAATATAGGTCACTCTTCAAAGAGAACACCGCAATCATAACAACGTGGTTAGTTTCTGTGGCTGTCATCCTCATCCACCTCCTTGCTGACCACGAATGTAAGGAGGCACCTCTCCTACTGACCACCACTGTAAAGGGGGGGGTTGCCTCTTCCTCTGACCTCCAATGTAAGGGGGGGGGAGACTCCTCCTCTTCCACTAGCCACCACTGTAAGGGGGGACACCTTCCCCACTGACTACCGCTGTAATGGGGGGGGATTCCTCCACTGACCACCACTGTAAGGGGGGGGGGCACCTCCACTGTAAAGGGGGGACGCTCCCACCACTGTAAGGGGGCGCCTCTTCCACTGACCACCACTGTAAGGGGGCGCCTCTTCCACTGACCACCACTGTAAGGGGGCGCCTCTTCCACTGACCACCACTGTAAGGGGGCGCCTCTTCCACTGACCACCACTGTAAGGGGGCGCCTCTTCCACTGACCACCACTGTAAGGGGGCGCCTCTTCCACTGACCACCACTGTAAGGGGGCGCCTCTTCCACTGACCACCACTGTAAGGGGGCGCCTCTTCCACTGACCACCACTGTAAGGGGGCGCCTCTTCCACTGACCACCACTGTAAGGGGGCGCCTCTTCCACTGACCACCACTGTAAGGGGGCGCCTCTTCCACTGACCACCACTGTAAGGGGGCGCCTCTTCCACTGACCACCACTGTAAGGGGGGCGCCTCTTCCACTGTAAGGGGGGCGCCTCTTCCACTGTAAGGGGGGCGCCTCTTCCACTGTAAGGGGGGCGCCGCTTCCACTGTAAGGGGGGGCGCCGCTTCCACTGTAAGGGGGGCGCCGCTTCCACTGACCACCGCTGTAAGGGGGGCGCCGCTTTCACTGACCACCGCTGTAAGGGGGCGCCGCTTTCACTGACCACCGCTGTGGGGGGCGCCTCTTCCACTGACCTCCACCGCTGTAGGGGGGGGCGCCTCTTCCACTGACCTCCACCGCTGTAGGGGGGGGCGCCTCTTCCACTGACCTCCACCGCTGTAGGGGGGGGCGCCTCTTCCACTGACCTCCACCGCTGTAGGGGGGGGCGCCTCTTCCACTGACCTCCACCGCTGTAGGGGGGGGCGCCTCTTCCACTGACCTCCACCGCTGTAGGGGGGGCGCCTCTTCCACTGACCTCCACCGCTGTAGGGGGGGCGCCTCTTCCACGGACCTCCACCGCTGTAGGGGGGGCGCCTCTTCCACGGACCTCCACCGCTGTAGGGGGGGCGCCTCTTCCACGGACCTCCACCGCTGTAGGGGGGGCGCCTCTTCCACGGACCTCCACCGCTGTAGGGGGGGCGCCTCTTCCACGGACCTCCACCGCTGTAGGGGGGGCGCCTCTTCCACGGACCTCCACCGCTGTAGGGGGGGCGCCTCTTCCACGGACCTCCACCGCTGTAGGGGGGGCGCCTCTTCCACGGACCTCCACCGCTGTAGGGGGGGCGCCTCTTCCACGGACCTCCACCGCTGTAGGGGGGGCGCCTCTTCCACGGACCTCCACCGCTGTAGGGGGGGCGCCTCTTCCACGGACCTCCACCGCTGTAGGGGGGGCGCCTCTTCCACTGACCTCCACCGCTGTAGGGGGGGCGCCTCTTCCACGGACCTCCACCGCTGTAGGGGGGGCGCCTCTTCCACGGACCTCCACCGCTGTAGGGGGGGCGCCTCTTCCACGGACCTCCACCGCTGTAAGGGGGGCGCCTCTTCCACTGACCTCCACCGCTGTAAGGGGGGCGCCTCTTCCACTGACCTCCACCGCTGTAAGGGGGGCGCCTCTTCCACTGACCTCCTCCACTGTATTTGTCAGTCCGTTCTGGTGTTGGGCCACTAAGATTGATGTTCTTTCTCTGCTCCAGCTGGCAGACAAAGCAGCACACTGCTGGAAGATTGCAAAGCATGCTGGGAGTGTGAACTTGTTTGTCTCTGGAAGTAACGTGTCTTTTCTGTTTTCTCCCGTAGCTCACCCCTAGTGAGGAAGCATTCCTGCGATCGTATGCTGGAGTGGTCACTAGCCAGCTCAGCCAGCTGCCCCAGCACTCCATTGATCAGGGTAAGTGTGCAATTTATAGGATGCCTCTTCACCAGGCTTCACCAACGTCACACCCGGCCTTTGAAGGTCATAGAGATTGCTGGGGACTATATGGTCCGCGGTATTCTCTATGGTAAATGACCGCCGCTAATTGCACGTGCGAGCCGGTAGAAACATTGGAGGGCAGCTGGAGAGGGGGGTTGGGACGTCCCCTCCCCGCTGCCTGTGAAAACAATCAAGCGGCTGAACAGCCAGTATGATTGTTTTTTTACATTGCAGGGAATTGCCGGCAGAAAAAAAATATGTATCTAAATGATGTCTGTAGCTGCACCCCTCATCCTGATATCTCCACTCAAAGTCCAGGACATTATATGACGGCCTTGGGCGGGAAGTGGTTAAGTGGAGTCATGTGGACACTCCAAGGGCTTGATGTGTAAAAAAAAAAAAAAAAATAGAAAATTGTGTGAACATCTCGGCTGTCAAATACTTTTTTTTGCCTGTTTATTTACTATGATCATTCGCTCCATCTAGTGGCCATAAGTCAGTATTTTCCAAATTGAGGTATTTCAGGAAATGACCATAGCAAATGCACATTAGGCAAAATACAAGAATTATTTGTGACGGCTGTGTGAATGTTTTGAGACCTTCGAACAACCATTTTTATTTATTTTTTGTTAAAAAAAAAAAAACTAAAGAGACAGTGTTTTTAAAAAAACATTTTTTAAAATAAAAATAATAATAAGAAAATAATTTTAAAGCGCTCCGTCCCCCGTTTGCTCACATGCAAATGTAAACCCATATGTAAGTCCAATGTATGTATGTGTAATATAAATATGTGTGTGTGTGTGTGTACATTATACACACAGTGATCACATCACACGTGTGAGGTATCATCACGAATGTCGGATTGAGAGCAGCAATTCTACCACCAGACCTCTAAACTGGTTACCTGCAAAGGCCTCTTAAAGCATCACCTATGGAGATTTTTATGTACCGTAGTTTGTTGTCGTCCCATGAGCGTGCGCAGTTTTAAAGAGTGACGTGTTGGGTATCTGTTTACGTGGTTTAACATCAACTCTTATATTTTACCATAAAATTTGATATTATATTGTGCTTGTGTTTACTAAAATCCATAAAAGTGTATTTTTTCCCAGAAATTTGCATTTGAAAAACCGCTGTGCAAATACAGTGTGATATAAATTGTATTCTTTAGAGCGTCTGCTAAAAAAAATATATAATGTTTGGGGGTTGAAAATAATTTTCTAGAAAAAAAAAAAGCAGATTTTTACATATTTGTGAATAGTGTCAGACCAGGCTTAGAAAAAAGGAAGTGGCTAAAGATTCTGTATTCAGTTATAGTATTTATTCACTAGGTGGCGATGTGGTTACAGCTTTGCTGCTTGTACTGTAGTTCTCACAGAAATGGCACATGGTGACATCTGGTGGACATTAGAGGTACTTACTGAAGCTTGATTGCTGACTTTGTGGGCAGACACGTCAGCTATTACCATGAGTACACAGTGCATAGTGTACTGAAAATCACATGGCTGTTGCCTTGTTCTCACTTTCATTTGTTTTTAAAAGGGAATCTGTTATTAACCCAAATATCTGCTAAAAGCGAATATCACCTGTCCTAGAATCGGCATACTAGTTCCCAGAGTGGATTTGAGTTCAGTCATGTCTATTTAAATTATGATTTAAATCACTAGTAAAAAGGCTTGATTTAAATCAACTCAATTTAAATCATTTTTAAAGAGCAACTGTCATCTCTGTTCCTCAGCCGCTCCTCCTCTGACCTGCTGTTGACTCAACAGTTCCATTAACCACTTGCTTACTGGGCACTTAAACCCCCCTCCTGCCCAGACCAATTTTCAGCTTTCAGCGCTGTCGCACTTTGAATGACAATTGCGCGGTCATGCAACACTGTACCTAAATGACATTTTTTATATTATTTTTTTTCAGACAAATATAGCTTTCTTTTGGTGGTATTTGATCACCTCTGCGGTTTTTCTTTTTTGTTAATTTTTTTTTTTTTTTTTAAAGACAGATTTAACAAAACAAAAATTATATATATTTTTTAGATTTTGTTATAAAATTTTGCAAACGGGTAATTTTTCTCCTTCATTGATGTACACTGATGAGGCTGCACTGGTGGGCGTTGGTGGGTGGCACTGGTGGGCGTTGGTGGGTGGCACAACTGGCACTGATAGGTGGCATTACTGGGTGGCACTGATTGGCATCACAGGTGGGCATTGATAGGCAGCACTGTGGACATTGATAGGTGGCACTGTGGGTACTGGCAGGTGGCACTGGCAGGCGGTATTTTTGGGCACAGAGGAGGCAGATGTGCCTCCTTCCTCTTCGGGACCATTGTCCCTTGTAAACAAGCCGGTGATGGGCTTTATTTTCTCCTCCCGCTGTCAGCGTGAGGAGAAAAAAAAAATGATTATCGATCTTTTGTTTACATCATGTGATCAGCTGCATTGGCTGACAGCTGATCACGTGGTAAGGGGCCGGGACCGGCCCCTTACACGGATCTGTGATCTTCAGAGTCTCGGTGATCACCGCACGTGCAAAGGGGAGGACGTCTATTGACGACCTCCCGGATTTTCATGTCCGCGCTGTAGCCGTCATTTGACTATAGTGCGGGCCTCTATTGGTTAATGGGACGGCTGGTGATGCGGCGGGGACACAACAAGGTGAGGGACGTGGCGGCAGCAGGTGAGTGGATGCACGCTAACAGGCGCTGCCATGATGGGTCTGAAATGACAGGTGCTCTTTAAATGTCAGGACTCATTCTTTTGCTGGTAGTTAGAATCTTTAATATTTGCAAACAAAATGAAGGTTTCCTATTTGGAATAATAATCTGTCAGGTTAGTAAAACAGCGATATCAGAACTGATTCAATCATACAGTTTGTAGTGTACATACAGTCAGGTCCATAAATATTGGGACATCTACACAATTCTAATCTTTTTGGCTCTATACACCACCACAATGTATTTGAAATTAAACAAACAGGATGTGCTTTAACTGCAGACTTTCAGCTTTAATTTGAGGGTATTTACATCCAAATCAGGTGAACGGTGTAGGAATTAGTCTGTATATGTGCCTAACACTTTTTAAGGGACCAAAAGTAATGGGACAGATTAACAATCATAAATCAAACTTTCACTATTTAATTCTTGGTTGCAAATCCTTTGCAGTCAATTACAGGCTGAAGTGTGGAACGCGATGACATCACAAGACGCTGGTTTCATCCCTGGTGATGCTCTGCCAGGCCTCTACTGCAACTGTCTTCAGTTCCTGCTTGTTCTTGGGGCATTTTCCCTTCAGTTTTGTCTTCAGCAAGTGAAATGCATGTTCAATTGGATTCAGGTCAGGTGATTGACTTGGCCATTGCATAACATTCCACTTCTTTTCCCTTAAAAAACTCTTTGGTTGCTTTCGCAGTATGCTTCGGGTCATTGTCCATCTGCACTGTGAAGCGCCGTCCAATGAGCTCTGAAGCATTTGGCTGAATATGAGCCGATAATAATATTTCCCGAAACACTTCAGAATTCATCCTGCTGCTTTTATCAGCAGTCACATCAATAAATACAAGAGAACCAGTTCCATTGGCCGCCATACATGCCCACGCCATGACACTACCACCACCATGCTTCACAGATGAGGTGGTATGCTTTGGATCATGAGCAGTTCTTTTCCTTCTCCATACTCTTCTCTTCCCATCACTCTGGTACAAGTTGATCTTGGTCTCATCTGTCCATAGGCTGTTGTTCCAGAACTGTGACGGCTTTTTTTAGATGTTGTTTGGCAAACTCTAATCTGGCCTTCCTGTTTTTGAGGCTCACCAATGGTTTCCATCTTGTGGTGAACCCTCTGTATTCACTCTGGTGAAGTCTTCTCTTGATTATTGACTTTGACACACATACACCTACCTCCTGGAGAGTGTTCTTCATCTGACACACATACACCTACCTCCTGGAGAGTGTTCTTCATCTGACACACATACACCTACCTCCTGGAGAGTGTTCTTCATCTGACACACATACACCTACCTCCTGGAGAGTGTTCTTCATCCGACACACATACACCTACCTCCTGGAGAGTGTTCTTCATCCGACACACATACACCTACCTCCTGGAGAGTGTTCTTCATCTGACACACATACACCTACCTCCTGGAGAGTGTTCTTCATCTGACACACATACACCTACCTCCTGGAGAGTGTTCTTCATCCGACACACATACACCTACCTCCTGGAGAGTGTTCTTCATCCGACACACATACACCTAGCTCCTGGAGAGTGTTCTTCATCTGACACACACATACACCTACCTCCTGGAGAGTGTTCTTCATCTGACACACATACACCTACCTCCTGGAGAGTGTTCTTCATCTGACACACATACACCTACCTCCTGGAGAGTGTTCTTCATCTGACACACATACACCTACCTCCTGGAGAGTGTTCTTCATTTGGCCAACTGTTGTGAAAGGTGTTTTCTTCACTAGGGAAAGAATTCTTCGGTCATCCACCTCAGTTGTTTTCCGTGGTCTTCCGGGTCTTTTGGTGTTGCTGAGCTCACCGGTGTGTTCTTGCTTTTTAAGGATGTTCCAAGCAGTTGATTTGGCCACACCTAATGTTTCTGCTATCTCTCTGATGGGTTTGTTTTGTTTTTTCAGTCTAATGATGGCTTGCTTCCCTGATAGTGACAGCCCTTTGGATCTCGTATTGAGAGTTGACAGCAACAGATTCCAAATACAAATAGCACACTTGAAATGAACTCTGGACCTTTTATTTGCTCCTTGTAAATGGGATAATGAGGGAATAACACACACCTGGCTATGGAACAACTGAGCAGCCAATTGTCCCATTACTTTTGGTCCCTTAAAAAGTGGGAGGCACATATACAAACTGTTATTCCTACACCGTTCACCTGATTTGGATGTAAATATCCTCAAATTAAAGATGAAAGTCTGCAGTTAAAGTACATCTTGTTCGTTTCATTTCAAATCCATTGTGGTGGAGTATAGAGCCAAAAAGATTAGAATTGTGTCAATGTCCCAATATTTATGGACCGGACTGTAGATTTGCAAAACAATGGGATAAAGGAATATTCCTGAACTTTGTTTTATCTCATGGTTGCTGTGAAATTTTGTGAATGCATCAATGCAGTGCATATAATGGGTTTACCAAAAAAGTAAAATATTGCAGAATATATAGCCTTATGCTACAGAACTAAGCTCCATTTCATGCTGAATAAATTAAATTATTAATGTATTTAAAATAGAAAACTTTAGATATTTTATTATTTATTTTTTTTAAAAGCAGATTGAAAATAAAATAAAAAAAATGATATATATTTTGTGTGTGTGACACACACACACACACACATACACACACACACACACACACACACACACATACATACACACACACACACACACACATACACACACACACACACACATACACATACACACACACACACACACACACACATACACACACACACACACACACACACACACACACACATACACATACATACACACATACATACATATATATATATATATATATATATATATATATATATATATATAACACGCACCCTAACTTTAAGAGGGACGTTTCAGGAAAAAAACTTTCCACAGCCCCCATCGTATAACACACAGGCACAGTTTACCTTCTATTTTCAGGGTAAAAAGGTGAGTGTTATACGCCAATAAATACAGTGTGTATACATAGATTTTATATATATGAAATATATTTTTATCCACCTTGCTAGTTCCAAGTCTGTTCTCGGCCTCATGGTGATGATAAACATGGGAATTTGCATGAAGCTTGTGAGTTACGGTAGGAAGTGGTAACAAAAACCCATTTGAATTGATGACCGGCTCCTTCTCAGTTGTGTCCTGCACTTTGATGCAATGACCACTAGGTGTCCCTGATGCACTCCTCTGGATCCCTTGTAAAGAATGTCACCTGGTTGCTGCAGGGCTTGTTCCTGACTTTGTGCTGACACAACATATGCAAGTTTCTGCAGCTGGAAAAAAAAATATGTCTCTGCTTGAATGTTAAGTGAAATGATTTTGCCACAGGAAATATTAGTGCTGCTGTGTACTTTTTCTGGGGGAAAGAAGAATGTCTGTCTGGTAAAGGTTGCTAATGTTGAATTGCTGTACGAGGGTCCTTCATTATCAGAGATGATCAATGACCTTAAGAGAGATCAGTTTTCTTTTGAGAGTCTTCTATTGATTGACCTGAGCCATTCCCCTGTACACCCCTGGGGTGGGGGGCAGAGTGGTGTGTATTGCAGTCATGTACACTGCTCTGTGTGCAATACAAATCCCACAGTCTATAGTCCATCTCAGGAGAGGGGGCGGGGGGGGGGCGCTATGTTCCTACAGACAGAGGGATCATGGAGAAGGAACGTAGCCACACTCTTCTGGAAAGTCAGATTGCAGCAGCAAAATAAAATTACAATTTGGAGAGGCTGAGAGCAATAGAAGAGACTTATTTTAAATTAAAGAATGTGACTCCATTCATATTCCTGATGTGTCTGCTGTACCATGTACTTGTATGAGAGTCTCCGGCTCTATTTGTATTGCTTCCTTTGTGTGAAATCCCTGGTGTACCTGCCAGTCCCTCCTACTTTTCAATCAAATACAGACCACACTAAGCAAGAGAGCACAGTATGGTCAGTTTTCTGGCCGTGCTGGGAACTCAGCCTGCTCTCTTCCAATGATCAGACTTGTCCTGACACCCCCCCCCCACGCACACACCCATATCACACATCACACACACTCTCACATACACATCGTACATCACACACACTCTCACATACTCTCCTCACACACGCCGCATCCTCTCGCACGCATCCACACACACCAGATGTTTCTCTCTCTCGTGTTTTCTCTCTCTCTCTCGTGTTTTCTCTCTCTCTCTCGTGTTTTCTCTCTCTCTCTCGTGTTTTCTCTCTCTCTCTCTCTCGTGTTTTCTCTCTCTCTCTCTCTCTCTCTCGTGTTTTCTCTCTCTCTCTCTCTCTCTCTCTCTCGTGTTTTCTCTCTCTCTCTCTCTCTCGTGTTTTCTCTCTCTCTCTCTCTCTCTCTCTCTCTCTCTCTCTCGTGTTTTCTTTCTCGTACATCACGGGACACAGAGCGACATAGTCATTACTAATGGGTTATATAGTTACCGTCAGGTGCTGGCACTGGCAACTTCCAAAACCGGAAGTACCCTCCCCTATATAAGCCCCTCCCATCCGGGAGCACCTCAGTTTTTTGCCAGTGTCTAAGGTGTTGGCCAAGAAGAAACATGTGTTTTTCACTGAGCTTGCGTACAGGTTCTTTTGGGCCTCAGTAAGCTATTCCGGATCCGACCAAAAAAGCTTCATAGCTAAACGGTCGGTACCCGGGCCTTGCAGAGAAGAGCAAGGTTTTGCCTGTAATGCTTCTCTTAGGAGAGCTGGACCCTGGGATCCAGAGCTCTGGTCATACCCACGACCAAGATGTTTTCTGTGCAGGGTGCTATACAGGTCCAGGGGAGTGGAATCCTTGGGAACCCGGTCCCTGAAGGTTTGATTACAATGCCTGCCGTGATAGGTGAAGTTTGGGCTTTTGTGGACCAAACAAAGTCCTGCGGCGGGGAACAGGTAAGTGGGGGCCCCCAGGAACTTGGTTCTATTGGGGGACCCCCAAGCCTAATTTGTCTTTCTGTCTGTTACCTAATGGTATTCCCGCTAATATCTGTGCATGCCTGTAACTACTAAAAAAAATGTAATAATTTTTAATGGTGGTCAAGAAAAAAAAAAAAAAAAAAGAATGTTTTTTTATATATGTTTAGTATATTAAACTGCGGTACCTGTGTTTGTCCACTAGAGGCCGCTGTGGAATGTTTTTCTTGTCATATGGACTAGTTTCTTCTCAGAGAGCAAAGTCCAGGCAGCTGGTGAGTTCTCCTACAGGAAACTGTTTCCTCTGCCATGTTGCAGTGTTCGTCTATCCCCCGGCCTGCGGCAAAGGGGGCCCTGGCTCCTGTCCCTGGTTTCCATGTTTGAAAATTAGCGCCGAGGCGCACGTGGCCGCGCGCGTGCGCGTGCACGCGCCTCTATATATAGAGGTGGCCGGAAAAAGGGGCGGGGCCTGGGGGATGACGCTCTGTGCGCGCCGCAGCGCTTCTGCGCATGTGCGGGCGTCCCAGCAGGTTTTTAAAAAGCCACATTATTGCAGTAAGCTGGCTGTGAAGTACAGAGACAGAGCTGGCAACATTTAAAGGCATACAGCAAGCGGTTGATACAGGCATCCCCTAGAAAGGCACATTAGTAGACACCAACTGTTTATTATAGCAGCATTTATGCTAGACTATTATCAGTAACTGGTGTATTTTCGGCTGGAATACCTCAGCTTTGTGGCTTAGGAATATGCCGTCTAAAAACTCCGGGACTAGAAATTCCAGGAGGAATAGGGGGTCTCCATCGGGCTCTGAGGATCTTGGGCATGCTTTGGCTGCACCAGTCTCCCCTGAAGAATCAGAGGTTAGTGACCGTAGGGCACCCCCAGGAGTACCTGGTACTGTGGCTGTCCCCAGTTCACCTGCTCCTTTGTATGTAACAGAGGAGGTTTTTTCCTCAGCTCTGGGAGGGCTGGAAGAGAGATTGTCAGCACTAATTGCTGCTTCCCTGTCACAGGAGAAAAGCGCTCGATCTCCGTCTCCTCCCTCAGAGTGCCTGTTAACAGAGCAACAGTCCCATACAGAGAACGACCTACCTGAGGGGGATCAGGATGAGGTTGATTCAGTTGTAGAGGAATCAACAGTGGAGGAGCCGTTCTCAGCATCACATGCTGAGAGGTTATGGGTGCAGTCCCTGACTAATATGGTCCGATCAGCATTTAAAATGCCACTTGCGGAGCCATCCTCCTCTTCTGTCTCCTCGTTGTGGTCGCTAAAAGCTCCCCAGACTGTTTGTTCTTTTCCGATCCATCCTTTACTGGAGGGGCTCATTTACCAGGATTGGGAGCATCCTGACAAAATATTTACTCCCCCCAAGAGATTTCCGGTGGTCTATCCTATGGAGGATAAGTTCGTCAGAAAATGGAAGGTCCCTACAGTGGACGCAGCCATCTCTTGTGTGAATAAATCACTGACATGTCCGGTGGAAAATGTCCAAATGTTCAAGGACCCAATAGATAAAAAATTGGAGTCCTTATTGAAATCTGTTTTTTCTACAGCAGGATTGGTGACACAACCAGCAGTGGCAGCTATAGGGGTCTGCCAAGCAGTGAAGGATCAGTTGAAACAGGTCTTAAGGGACGTGCCAGATCAGCAGGCTCTTGCTCTAGCTGATCTACCTAGAGCCTTATGCTTTGCGGTGGACGCTATAAAGGATTCAATCCATCAGGCCTCCCGCCTTACGCTGTCTGTAGTACATATGTGCAGGCTTCTATGGCTCAAAAACTGGTCTGCTGAAGCTCCCTGTAAAAAATTGCTGGTCAGCTTCCCATTTCATGGGGAGCGCTTATTCGGGGAAGACCTGGACAAGTATATCCAGAGAATTTCCAGCGGTAAAAGTACACTCTTGCCGGTCAAAAATAGAGTTAGAGGTCCCTCTTTTAAGAGGCCGGCTTCTCCAGTCCCTAGGACATCGGCTGTGAAACAGTTCCGACGGCCTCCCCGGTCAAATCCCGGAGGTAAAAATCAGGGACAGTTGCAGGGTAACAAGAAGCCCTGGAGCAGGAGAGGTACAAAACCTCCCCCAAAGTCAAATGCATGAAGGGTTGCCCCCACCCAATCGGATGGGGGGAAGACTTCAGTTGTTCACAGAAACCTGGCGGGACACGATCCGAGACAGATGGGTGCTCTCCGCAGTAAATCTGGGATACAAATTGGAGTTAAAAAACTCCCCTCCTTCCCGCTTTATAAGGTCGAACGTGCCAAGGGATCCCCAGAAGAGAGGATCCCTCCTGTTGGCACTGGAACAATTATTGCTTCAAGCAGTAATTATAGAGGTCCCCCTGGAAGAATGGGGGTTCGGGTTTTACTCAAACCTCTTTACAGTTCCGAAGCCAAACGGGGACGTGAGGCCCATATTAAATCTAAAAGGGCTAAACAAATTCCTACATATCAGGACTTTCCGGATGGAGTCGATCCGATCGGTAGCCACTGCCCTACAAGGGGAGGAATGGTTAGCCTCGATCGACATCAAAGATGCGTATTTGCACATCCCCATCTTTCCAGCCCACCAAAAATTTCTACGTTTTGCGATAGAAGGGCGCCATTTTCAGTTCAGAGCCTTACCCTTCGGTCTGGCCACAGCACCAAGAGTGTTCACAAAAATTCTGGCCCCATTATTGGCCAATCTAAGAACACGAGGTGTAACGATAATGGCATATCTAGACGACTTGTTGCTGATAGACCACTCAGTGGAAAAACTAGAAGTGGTTGTTCACGAGACAATCAAGTATCTGGAATATCACGGTTGGATTATCAACCGAGACAAGTCAGCCCTAAAACCAGTCAAAAGTCTGGAATACTTGGGGCTAAGGCTGGATTCAGACCAGAGAAAAATTTTCTTGCCTCGAGAAAAGGGGTCGTCTTTGAGAGATTTGATCCACTTAGTGGGTTCAAAAAGACAGCCATCCATACGCCTGTGCATGAGGCTGCTGGGAAAAATGGTGGCATCATTCGAAGCAGTACCCTACGGTCAATTCCATTCAAGGAAGTTGCAAAGGGCCATACTGTCAGCCTGGAACAAAAAAGTTCAGGCTCTGGACGTACCAATGTCCTTGTCCCCTTCCGTTCGCAGAAGCCTCCGTTGGTGGTTGGTTCCCCGGAATCTGGAAAGAGGGAAATCCTTCAGTCCGAGTTCTTGGAAGGTGGTCACTACAGATGCCAGCCTTTTAGGCTGGGGAGCAGTACTGGAGCAATGGTCTCTCCAGGGCAGATGGTCGGATGCGGAAAAGGCCCTGCCCATCAATCTCTTAGAGATACGAGCAGCCCGGTATGCCCTAGTAGCATGGACATCCAAACTCCAAGGGTCCCCTGTCAGAGTTCAGTCAGACAATGCCACAGCAGTGGCATATATCAATCGTCAGGGGGGCACCAGGAGTCGTGCAGCCCAAAGGGAAGTAAATTACATCCTGAGATGGGCAGAAAGATATGTCCCAGCCATATCTGCAGTATTCATTCCAGGGGTGGAGAATTGGAAGGCGGACTTTCTAAGTCGCCAACAATTATGCCCAGGGGAAGGGTCCCTTCATCCCGAGGTTTTCCGGACAATATGTCAGCGGTGGGGAACACCGGATGTAGATCTGCTAGCATCCAGATTCAACACAAAAGTGGACAGGTTTGTCTCTTGGACAAGGGATCCCCTAGCGTGCGGCTCGGATGCCCTAGTGTTCCCTTGGGATCAGTTCAAGCTGATATATGCATTCCCACCGCCACAATTGTTACCTCGATTACTCCGCAGAATCAGGGTAGAAAAGAAACCAGTGATTCTGGTGGCTCCAGCGTGGCCCCGAAGAGCATGGTACGCGGAGATTGTAAAAATGTCTGTGGGGAGTCCTTGGACCCTCCCACATCGTCCGGACCTGCTTTCGCAGGGACCGATATACCACCCTTCCTTACCAGCCCTAGGTTTGACGGCCTGGCTATTGAAGCCCACATTCTAAAAAGGAGAGGGCTCTCTAATGCTGTGGTGTCTACCATGATCAATGCCAGGAAACCGGTATCCAGGCAGATCTACTATAGAATCTGGAAGGCGTACATCGCCTGGTGTGAGGCCAGGAAATGGCATCCACGTAAATACGTAATAGGTAGAATTCTGGACTTCCTACAATGGGCTGTAGATAGGAAGCTTGCCTTGAGTACTATCAAAGGTCAGATTTCGGCCTTGTCAATATTTTTTCAAAGGCCCTTGGCTTCGCATTCACTAGTCAAAGCCTTTATACAAGGAGTGATGCGTATTAGTCCTCCGGTTAATATTCCCATATGTCCATGGGATCTAAAATTGGTTCTGTCGGTTCTACAGAAACAACCATTTGAACCATTACAGCATATTTCCTTAGTGCTTCTCACCAGGAAATTGATTTTTCTAGTAGCCATTTGTTCGGCTAAAAGAGTATCGGAATTAGCAGCTATGTCCTGTAAGGAGCCATATCTGGTTATCCATAAGGACAGAGTAGTGTTACGTCCTCATCCAGCCTTTCTTCCTAAGGTGGTATCGAGTTTTCATTTGAACCAAGATGTGGTTCTTTTTTCCCCAAGCCTACTTCGGTAGAGGAAAAGTTATTGCATTCTTTGGATGTAGTAAGAGCAGTTAAAGCTTATCTAAAAGCCACTGCTCAGATTCGCAGAACGGATACTTTGTTTATTCTGCCGGAAGGCCCCAGAAAGGGTCAGGCAGCGTCAAAATCTACTTTAGCCAAGTGGATTCGACAGGTCATAATACAAGCCTATAGCTTGAGAAGTAGACCGCCTCCGTTCAAAGTTAGGGCGCACTCCACGAGAGCAGTTGGAACTTCATGGGCAGTGCATCACCAGGCCTCCCTGGCTCAAATCTGTAAGGCCGCTACATGGTCTTCAGTTCACACGTTTACTAGGTTCTACCAGGTGGACGTTAGAAGTCAGGAGGATGTCGCCTTTGGGCGCAGTGTGTTGCAGGCCGCAAAAGATCCTCATGTCTGATAGCGCTCAGCTTATATATGGTGTATCCCCCCCCTCATTTGGCATTGCTTTAGGACATCCCATTAGTAATGACTATGTCGCTCTGTGTCCCGTGATGTACGAGAAAGAAAATAGGATTTTTATAACAGCTTACCTGTAAAATCCTTTTCTTGGAGTACATCACGGGACACAGAGCTCCCGCCCCTCTTTGGGGACACTTATTGCTTTGCTACAAAACTGAGGTGCTCCCGGATGGGAGGGGCTTATATAGGGGAGGGTACTTCCGGTTTTGGAAGTTGCCAGTGCCAGCACCTGACGGTAACTATATAACCCATTAGTAATGACTATGTCGCTCTGTGTCCCGTGATGTACTCCAAGAAAAGGATTTTACAGGTAAGCTGTTATAAAAATCCTATTTTCTCTCTCTCTCTCTCTCTCTCTCTCTCTCTCTCTCTCTCTCTCTCTCTCTCGTGTTTTCTCTCTCTCTCTCGTGTTTTCTCTCTCTCTCTCGTGTTTTCCTCTCTCTCTCGTGTTTTCTCTCTCTCGTGTTTTCTCTCTCTCGTGTTTTCTCTCTCTCGTGTTTTCTCTCTCTCGTGTTTTCTCTCTCTCGTGTTTTCTCTCTCTCGTGTTTTCTCTCTCTCTCTCTCTCGTGTTTTCTCTCTCTCTCTCTCTCTCTCTCTCTCGTGTTTTCTCTCTCTCTCTCTCTCTCTCTCTCGTGTTTTCTCTCTCTCTCTCTCTCGTGTTTTCTCTCTCTCTCTCTCTCGTGTTTTCTCTCTCTCGTGTTTTCTCTCTCTCGTGTTTTCTCTCTCTCGTGTTTTCTCTCTCTCGTGTTTTCTCTCTCTCGTGTTTTCTCTCTCTCGTGTTTTCTCTCTCTCGTGTTTTCTCTCTCTCTCTCGTGTTTTTTCTCTCTCTCTCTCTCGTGTTTTCTCTCTCTCTCTCTCGTGTTTTCTCTCTCTCTCTCGTGTTTTCTCTCTCTCTCTCTCGTGTTTTCTCTCTCTCTCTCGTGTTTTCTCTCTCTCTCGTGTGTTCTCTCTCTCTCTCGTGTGTTCTCTCTCTCTCTCTCTCGTGTTTTCTCTCTCTCTCTCGTGTGTTCTCTCTCTCGTGTTTTCTCTCTCTCTCTCTCGTGTTTTCTCTCTCTCTCTCTCTCGTGTTTTCTCTCTCTCTCTCTCGTGTTTTCTCTCTCTCTCTCGTGTTTTCTCTCTCTCTCTCTCTCGTGTTTTCTCTCTCTCTCTCTCTCGTGTTTTCTCTCTCTCTCTCTCTCTCGTGTTTTCTCTCTCTCGTGTTTTCTCTCTCTCTCTCGTGTTTTCTCTCTCTCTCTCTCTCGTGTTTTCTCTCTCTCTCTCTCTCTCTCTCTCTCGTGTTTTCTCTCTCTCTCTCTCTCTCTCGTGTTTTCTCTCTCTCTCTCTCTCTCTCTCGTGTTTTCTCTCTCTCTCTCTCTCTCTCTCGTGTTTTCTCTCTCTCTCTCTCTCTCTCTCGTGTTTTCTCTCTCTCTCTCTCTCTCTCTCGTGTTTTCTCTCTCTCTCTCTCTCTCTCGTGTTTTCTCTCTCTCTCTCTCTCGTGTTTTCTCTCTCTCGTGTTTTCTCTCTCTCGTGTTTTCTCTCTCTCGTGTTTTCTCTCTCTCGTGTTTTCTCTCTCTCGTGTTTTCTCTCTCTCGTGTTTTCTCTCTCTCTCGTGTTTTCTCTCTCTCTCTCTCTCGTGTTTTCTCTCTCTCTCTCTCTCTCGTGTTTTCTCTCTCTCTCTCGTGTTTTCTCTCTCTCTCTCTCTCTCGTGTTTTCTCTCTCTCTCGTGTTTTCTTTCCCCTCTCTCGTGTTTTCTCTCTCTCTCTCTCGTGTTTTCTCTCTCTCTCTCTCGTGTTTTCTCTCTCTCTCTCTCGTGTTTTCTCTCTCTCTCTCTCGTGTTTTCTCTCTCTCTCTCGTGTTTTCTCTCTCTCTCTCGTGTTTTCTCTCTCTCTCGTGTTTTCTCTCTCTCTCGTGTTTTCTCTCTCTCTCGTGTTTTCTCTCTCTCTCGTGTTTTCTCTCTCTCTCTCTCTCTCTCGTGTTTTCTCTCTCGTGTTTTCTCTCTCTCTCTCGTGTTTTCTCTCTCTCTCTCTCTCGTGTTTTCTCTCTCTCTCTCTCTCGTGTTTTCTCTCTCTCTCTCTCGTGTTTTCTCTCTCTCTCTCTCGTGTTTTCTCTCTCTCTCTCTCGTGTTTTCTCTCTCTCTCGTGTTTTCTCTCTCTCTCTCTCTCGTGTTTTCTCTCTCTCTCGTGTTTTCTTTCCCCTCTCTCTCATGTTTTCTCTCTCTCTCTCTCGTGTTTTCTCTCTCTCTCTCTCTCGTGTTTTCTCTCCCTCTCTCGTGTTTTCTCTCCCTCTCTCTCTCTCGTGTTCTCTCTCTCATGCGCGCTCTCGCTCGTTTTGGAACCCGCAGCTTGGCATTGCATGCTCTCATTAAGTCTATGATCTCTCAGAACACCCAGATCCTTCTCCATTATTGACTATAAAAGTGAAGAAGTCTGGATTGTAGCGTGGATGTCTATGATCCACATGACTGCGTTTATGAAATCTGCTGTGGAGATTTGAATTAAGACGGTGCAATTAAGCAGACAGTGCTCTTTCCGTTAAGACACGAGGTGATTAACAAGAATCGGC
Organism: Rana muscosa; assembly: GCA_029206835.1. Classification (NCBI taxonomy): domain Eukaryota; kingdom Metazoa; phylum Chordata; class Amphibia; order Anura; family Ranidae; genus Rana; species Rana muscosa. Next base: position 288,650,812 of record CM055124.1, read on the forward strand.
ACCTTACACAAGCGGCTCAGACAGAACATGGCCAGCTGTCATCCGCAGTCTCTGGATGTCTGTATGAATTCCCCGCATGCCTTCCTCTAGTTACCTGTGACTTTGCTTGGCGCTGCTAATCCAGCCTTTACTGGGGAGAACTATGAAAAAAATAGATGGTGCTGAGAAGAATAGGAAATACAAATGTCTGTGTGACAAGAAATACAATGTAACTGTTCTAGAGAATGCTAGGGAAGGGAATTATCAAGTTAAAGCGGTAGTAAACCACTGAAAAAAAACCTGCAAGACAATAGCATAATCTGCTAGTATGCATCGCATACTAGCAGATTATGATATGCTTACCTTAGAACGAAGCGTCCGCAGCGCGCCCCGTCACCGCTGAGGGGGCCAACATGTTCCCTCTGCCTTTTTTTTCCGGGTTTGCGGGTTCTGGCGCTGTGAGCATGCACGCTGGAGTCCTCCGTTCCGGCCCGATCCATCAGACCTGCAAAGCGCATGCGCCGATGATGTTTGTGGCTGCATGCAGGGTGAATATCTTTTTAAGTGGTGCAGGTTTAGGAGATATTCATTTTACTTACAGGTAAGCCTTATTGGCTTATTTACTTGCCAATTCCCTCTAGCCTCCTCCTCCTAGAATTTTTAAAGTGGTTCCAAAGCCTGAATTCTATGCATTAAGGTTACAAATGCACCAATACCTGTTTTCCCCGCATCCCTCAACGCATACCTGCCTCCCCTCACCGCTCCAGCACTGTCCTGGCTTCAGCACCACTCCTCCTTCTCTTCCTGATCTCACAGGGGAAACTGAGGGCAGTGGAGCCATTGGCTCCTGCTGCTGTTAAACACCTGTGAGGGGGGTGGCTTACTTGCAGCAGGGTGCTGTACATGGCTTCCTGAAAACATCACAGCACCCTACCTCAGTACTCCTCTCAAGAGCCCTCAGCCCTGATGCAAGCAGCAGTAATGACTAAGCGCACGTGAAGTGTGCGAAACGCGTCTACCCAGCATTCTGAGTCCTGTCATTTTTGGGATGTCCAAATAAAAAGGATTTTGATCTACAGTGGTGTGTGGCCATTTCTTCTAATTGCTTTCATGGGAGGGGGGCAGTCTGGAAGAGTGCAGGGCTTGACAAATCCCAGGCGCTATGGTGACTAGAAATTGCGTCCTGGCACCTGGGTTTTTGTCAGCCATTCACATCTGCCTCCCACTTGGTCATCCAGTTCTGGGAGGGCATCTATTGACGTCCTCCCAGGACGCGCATCGGCCACACTCTATGATCGCTGTGTCCTTCAGGCACAGCTGATCACGGATAGAGGTAAAGAGCCAATCACAGCGGCCCTTTACCATGTGATCGGCTCAATCACAGCTCCAATCGCAGCTGATCACATGTAAACAAATGCCGATTATCAGCATTTCCTTTTCTCAGCGCTGTCACAGCGTGAGGAAAGGAAAGTCAATAACCAGCTGTCCTGTGACGGGACATTCACACTAATAAATAGTGCAGCCTCATGGGTGGTGCCCATCAGCGCAGCCTCATGGGTGGTGCCCATCAGCGCAGCCTCATGGATGGTGCCCATCAGCGCAGCCTCATGGGTGGTGCCCATCAGCGCAGCCTCATGGGTGGTGCCCATCAGTGAAGTCCCATCAGTGCAGCCTCATGGGTGCCCATCAGTGCAGCCTCATGGGTGCCCATCAGTGCAGCCTCATGGGTGCCCATCAGTGCAGCCTCATGGGTGCCCATCATCAGTGTCCCTTAGCGAGTATTTTTTTTACAGAAATTTAAGAAAAGTGTTCATTTTGGGGGGAAAAACGAAGAGAAAAACTTTCGGTCTTTTTCGTTCTTCTAGCAAAAATTAAAATGCCCAGTGGTAAATAAATACCACCAATCGAAAGCTCTAATTGTGTGGGGAAAAAAATATATAAAAATGTCATATAGGTTCAGTGTTGCACGACCGCGCAATTGTCATTTTAGAATGTGACAGCGCTGAATGCTGAAAATTGGCCTGAGCAGGAAAGGGGGTCAACGTGCCCAGTAGCCAAGTGGTTATAAAAAAAAATCTGTCTCCTAACTTTTGTAGCTGGCTCCTAGAGTCAAAGCAAATCTGTCAAGCCCTGGAAGAGTGGGTCTTCTAGGTAGACTTTGCCCACAGACTACCCCAGGTAACACCCACATTTCATGCTGAGCCTTTGTGCTATTCCGCATAACTTGTTGCCTCCCTGCCATAGACCTTCTCAGTTCACTAATCTGACAGCTTGCTTTAGGTGAAGATAATAAAAAAATAGCCCTGACTGTGGAGGAAAATCTTTTTGTTTTAAGAAACGAAAAAGCAGATCGTGAATGCGGGGTAGATGACAGCATGCATGTAGGCGGCTTTTCATGTGTAGGAGAATTGTCGCTGATCGGTCTATGCACTCTTGTGCATTCTGTATCGCATGAGGTGCTAATTGGCAATAACACATCTGTTGCGTCTTGAAGAGGAGCTCCACCCAAGATGAGTGTGGCAGGGTGTGAAAATTTTATTTATATATAAATGAGCCCTTTATATTACAAAGAGTAAATAATCGCAACTGTAAATTTTACTTTCCCTGTTCCACAGTAAAAAAAAAAAATGAACCCTTTACAGTAGCGATTATTTGCTCTTTGTACTTTAAAGGGCTCATTTTTTATTTATTTTTTTAACCACAGTATGTTACTAAACGTCTTAGGCCTGGTTCACACCTATGTGTTTTTTTTTTCTTTCTCGTACATCACGGGACACAGAGCGGCATAGTCATTACTATGTGGGTTATATAGTTTACCTTCAGGTGCTGGCACTGGCAACTTCCAAACCGGAAGTACCCTCCCCTATATAAGCCCCTCCCATCCGGGAGCACCTCAGTTTTTTGCCAGTGTCTAAGGCAGGGATATGCAATTAGCAGACCTCCAGCTGTTGCCAAACTACAAGTCCCATGAGGCATAGCGAGACTCTGACAGCATCAAGCATGACACTCAGAGGCAGAGGCATGATGGGACTTGTAGTTTGGCAACAGCTGGAGGTCCGCTAATTGCATATCCCTGGTCTAAGGTGTTGGCCAAGAAGTAACATGTGTTTTTCACTGAGCTTGCGTACAGGTTCTTTTGGGCCTCAGTAAGCTATTCCGGATCCGACCAAAAAAGCTTCATAGCTAAACGGTCGGTACCCGGGCCTTGCAGAGAAGAGCAAGGTTTTGCCTGTAATGCTTCTCTTAGGAGGGCTGGACCCTGGGATCCAGAGCTCTGGTCATACCCACGACCAAGATGTTTTCTGTGCAGGGTGCTATACAGGTCCAGGGGAGTGGAATCTTTGGGAACCCGGTCCCTGAAGGTTTAATTACAATGCCTGCCGTGAGAGGTGAAGTTTGGGCTTCTGTGGACCAAACAGAGTCCTGCGGCGGGGAAAAGGTAAGTGGGGGCCCCCAGGAACTTGGTTCTATTGAGGGGACCCCCAAGCCTAATATGTCTTTCTGCCTGTTACCTAACGGTATTCCCGCTAAATATCTGTGCATGCCTGTAACTACTAAAAAATGTAATAATTTTAAGAGTGGTCAAGAAAAAAAAAAATGGTTAAACCGCGGTACCTGTGTTTAAACCACTAGAGGCCGCTGTGGAACGTTGTTTTCTTGTCATGTGGATTTTTTCTTTCCAAGTCAAAATCCAGGCAGATGGTGAGTTCTCTGGATGGGAAACTGTTTCCTCTGCCATGTTGCAATGCTCGTCCATCCCCTGGCCCTGTGGCAAACAGGGCCCTGGCTTCTGTCCCTAGTTCCTTTCAAAAAAGAGCGCCGAAGGCGCGCGTGCACGCGCCTCTATTTATAGAGGTGAGCTGGAAAAAGGGGCGGAGCTTGGTGGATGACGCTCTGTGCGCGCCGCAGCGCTTCTGCGCATGTGCGGGCGTCCCAGCATGATAAGCACAATTAGGTGTTGTCAGCTGGTTATGGAAGGCAGAAACAGAGCTGGCAACATTTAGAAAGGCATACAGCAGGCGGTTGATGCAGGCATCCCCATAGAAAGGCACATTAGTAGACACCAACTGTTTCTATAGCAGCAATTGTGCTAGACTATTGTCAGTAAGTGGTGTATTTCGGCTGGAATACCTCAGCTTTGGGCTTAGGAATATGCCGTCTAAAGTCTCCGGGACTAAGAATCCCAGGAAGCATAGGGGGTCTCCATCGGGCTCTGAGGATCTTGGGCATGCTTCGGCTGCACCAATCTCCCCTAAAAAATCAGAGGTTAGTGACCGTAGAGCACCCTCAGGAGTACCTGGTACTGTGGCTGTCCTCAGTTCACCTGCTCCTGTGTATGTAACAGAGGAGGTTTTTTTCCTCAGCTCTGGGAGGACTGGAAGAGAGATTGACAACATTGATCGCTGCTTCCCTGTCACAGGAAAAAAGCGCTCGATCTCCGTCTCCTCCCTCAGAGTACCTGTTAGCAGAGCAACAGTCCCATACAGGGATCGACCTACCTGAAGGGGATCAGGATGAGGTTGATTCTGTTGTAGAGGAATCAACAGTGGAAGAGCCATTCTCAGCATCACATGCTGAAAGATTATGGGTTCAGTCCCTGACTAACATGGTCCGATCAGCATTTAAAATGCCCCTTGCGGAGCCATCATCCACTTCTGTCTCCTCGTTGGGGTCGCTAAAAGCTCCCCAGACTGTTTGTTCCTTTCCAATCCATCCTTTACTGGAAAGGCTCATTTACCAGGATTGGGAACATCCTGATAAAATATTTACTCCCCCCAAGAGATTTCCGGTGGTCTATCCCATGGAGGATAAGTTCATCAAAAAATGGAGGGTCCCTACAGTGGACGCAGCCATCTCTTGTGTGAATAAATCACTGACATGTCCAGTAGATAATGTCCAAATGTTCAAGGACCCAATAGATAAAAAATTGGAGTCCTTATTAAAATCTGCTTTTTCTACAGCAGGATTGGTGACACAACCAGCAGTAGCAGCTATTGGGGTCTGCCAAGCAGTGAAGGATCAGTTGGAACAGGTCTTAAGGGATTTGCCAGATCAGCAGGCTCTTGCCCTAGCTGATCTACCTAGAGCCTTATGCTTTGCGGTTGACGCTATAAAGGATTCAATCCATCAGGCCTCCCGCCTTACGCTGTCTGTAGTACATATGCGCATGCTTCTATGGCTCAAAAACTGGTCTGCTGAAGCTCCCTGTAAAAAATTGCTGGTCAGCTTCCCATTTCATGGTGAACGCTTATTCGGGGAAGACCTGGACAAATATATCCAGAAAATTTCCAGCGGTAAAAGTACACTCTTGCCGGTTAAAAACAGAGTTAGAGGTCCCTCTTTTAAGAGGCCTGCTTCTCCAGTCCCTAGGACATCGGCTGTGAAACAGTTCCGACGGCCTCCTCGGTCAAATCCCGGGGGTAAAAATCAGGGACAATCGCAGGGTAACAAGAAACCCTGGGTCAGGAGAGGTACAAAACCTCCCCCAAAGTCAAATGCATGAAGGGTTGCCCCCACTCAATCGGGTGGGGGGAAGACTTCAGTTGTTCGCAGAGACCTGGCGGGACACGATCAGAGACAGATGGGTGCTCTCCGCAGTAAGTCTGGGATACAAATTGGAGTTAAAAGACTCCCCTCCTTCCCATTTTATAAGGTCAAACGTGCCAAGGGATCCCCGGAAGAGAGAGTCCCTCCTGTTGGCACTAGAACAACTATTGCTCCAAGGAGTAATTATGGAGGTTCCCCTGGAAGAATGGGGGTTCGGGTTTTACTCAAACCTCTTTACAGTCCCGAAGCCAAACGGGGACGTGAGGCCCATATTAAATCTAAAAGGGCTAAACAAATTCCTACATATCAGGACTTTCCGGATGGAATCGATCCGATCGGTGGCCACTGCCCTACAAGGGGAGGAATGGTTAGCCTCGATCGACATCAAAGATGCTTATTTGCACATTCCCATCTCCCAGTCCACCAAAAATTTCTACGCTTTGCAGTAGAAGGGCGCCATTTTCAGTTCAGAGCCTTACCCTTCGGTCTGGCCACAGCACCACGAGTGTTCACAAAAATTCTGGCCCCATTATTGGCCAATCTAAGAACACGAGGTGTAACGATAATGGCATATCTAGACGACTTGTTGCTGCTAGACCACTCAGTGGAAAAACTAGAAGTGGTTGTTCACGAGACAATCGAGTATCTGGAATCTCACGGTTGGATTATCAACCGAGACAAGTCAGCCCTAAAACCAGTCAAAAGTCTGGAATACTTGGGGCTAAGGCTGGATTCAGACCAGAGAAAAATTTTCTTGCCTCAAGAAAAGGTGTCGTCTTTGAGAGATTTGATCCACCTAGTGGGTACAAAAAGACAGCCATCCATACGCCTGTGCATGAGGCTGCTGGGAAAAATGGTGGCATCATTCGAAGCAGTACCCTACGGTCAATTCCATTCAAGGAATTTGCAAAGGGCCATACTGTCAGCCTGGAACAAAAAAGTTCAGGCCCTAGACTTACCAATGTCCTTGTCCCCTTCTGTGCGCAAGAGCCTCCGTTGGTGGTTGGTTCCCCAGAATCTGGAAAAAGGGAAATCCTTCAGTCCGATTTTCTTGGAAGGTGGTCACTACAGATGCCAGCCTTATAGGCTGGGGAGCAGTACTGGAGCAATGGTCTCTCCAGGGCAGGTGGTCGGATGCAGAAAAGGCCCTGCCCATCAATCTCTTAGAGATACGAGCAGCCCGGTATGCCCTAGTAGCATGGACATCCAAACTCCAAGGGGCCCCTGTCAGAATTCAATCAGACAATGCCACGGCAGTGGCATATATCAATCATCAGGGTGGCACCAGGAGTCGTGCAGCCCAGAGGGAAGTGAATTGCATCCTGAAATGAGCAGAAAGATATGTCCCAGCCATATCCGCAGTATTCATTCCAGGAGTGGAGAATTGGAAGGCGGACTTTCTAAGTCGCCAACAATTATGCCCAGGGGAATGGTCCCTTCACCCCGAGGTTTTCCGGACAATATGTCAGCGGTGGGGAACACCGGATGTAGATCTGCTAGCATCCAGATTCAACGCAAAGGTGGACAGGTTTGTCTCTCGGACAAGGGATCCCCTAGCTTGCGGCTCGGATGCCCTAGTGTTCCCTTGGGATCAGTTCAAGCTGATATATGCATTTCCACCGCCACAATTGTTACCTCGATTACTCCGCAGAATCGGGGTAGAAAAGAAACCAGTGATTCTGGTGGCTCCAGCGTGGCCCCGAAGAGCATGGTACGCGGAGATTGTAAAAATATCTGTGGGGAGTCCTTGGACCCTCCCACATCGTCCGGACCTGCTTTCACAAGGACCGATATACCACCCTTCCTTACCAGCCCTAGGTTTGACTGCCTGGCTATTGAAGCCCACATTCTAAAAAAGAGAGGTCTCTCTAATCCTGTGGTATCTACCATGATCAATGCCAGGAAGCCGGTATCCAGGCAGATCTACTATAGAATCTGGAAGGCGTACATCGCCTGTGTGAGGCCAAGAAATGGCATCCACGTAAGTACGTAATAGGTAGGATTCTGGACTTCCTACAGTGGGCTGTAGATAGGAAGCTTGCCTTGAGTACTATCAAGGGTCAGATTTCGGCCTTGTCAATATTTTTTCAAAGGCCCTTGGCTTCGCATTCACTAGTCAAAGCCTTTATACAAGGAGTGATGCGTATTAGCCCTCCGGTTAATATTCCCATATGTCCATGGGACTTAAACCTGGTTCTGTCGGTTCTACAGAAGCAACCATTTGAACCATTACAGCATATTTCCTTGGTTCTTCTCACCAGGAAATTGATTTTTCTAGTAGCCATTTGTTCGGCTAAAAGAGTGTCGGAATTAGCCGCTATGTCCTGTAAAGAGCCATATCTGGTTATCCATAAGGACAGAGTAGTGTTACGTCCTCATCCAGCCTTTCTTCCTAAGGTGGTATCGAGGTTTCATTTGAACCAAGATGTGGTTCTTCCTTCCTTTTTCCCCCAAACCTAGTTCGGTAGAGGAAAAGTTATTACATTCTTTGGATGTAGTAAGAGCAGTTAAAGCTTATCTAAAAGCCACTGCTCAGATTCGCAGAACGGATACTTTGTTTATTCTGCCGGAAGGCCCCAGAAAGGGTCAGGCAGCGTCAAAATCTACTTTAGCCAAGTGGATTCGACAGGTCATAATGCAAGCCTATGGCTTGAGAAGGAGACCGCCTCCGTTCAAAGTTAGGGCGCACTCCACGAGAGCAGTTAGAACTTCATGGGCAGTGCATCACCAGGCCTCCCTGGCTCAAATCTGTAAGGCCGCAACATGGTCTTCAGTACACACGTTTACTAGGTTCTACCAGGTGGACGTTAGAAGTCAGGAGGATGTCGCCTTTGGGCGCAGTGTGTTGCAGGCCGCAAAAGATCCTCATGTCTGATAGCGCTCAGCTTATGTATGGTGTATCCCCCCCCCCCTCGTTGGGCATTGCTTTGGGACGTCCCACATAGTAATGACTATGCCGCTCTGTGTCCCGTGATGTACGAGAAAGAAAATAGGATTTTTATAACAGCTTACCTGTAAAATCCTTTTCTTGGAGTACATCACGGGACACAGAGCTCCCACCCCTCTTTTTGGGACACTTATTGCTTTGCTACAAAACTGAGGTGCTCCCGGATGGGAGGGGCTTATATAGGGGAGGGTACTTCCGGTTTTGGAAGTTGCCAGTGCCAGCACCTGACGGTATCTATATAACCCATTAGTAATGACTATGTCGCTCTGTGTCCCGTGATGTACTCCAAGAAAAGGATTTTACAGGTAAGCTGTTATAAAAATCCTATTTTTTTGCAGAAACGCGTTACAGTTCATTTACCATGATTTCCTATGGGACACATTCACGTCTATGCTTTTTTCAGGTGCTGCGTTTTTTAGAAAGGGTCAAGGACTTTTTTCAACGCAAAACAGTGCTTTTTTTTTTTTTGGTTCAATATACTGTATTTATTGGCGTATAACGCTCACTTTTTTACCCTGAAAATAGAGGGTAAACTGTGCCTGCGTGTTATACGCAGGGGCTATGGAAAGTTTTTTTCCTGAAACCTCCCTCTTAAAGTTAGGGTGCGTGTTATACGCCTGTGCGTGTTATACGCCGATAAATACGGTACTTCAATGGAGAAGCCGCAGAAAAGCATGTAATGCGTTTTTGCAGCAATTTGTGTGTTTTTTTTTTTTGTTTTTTTTATCTGCCCGACAACAAATCTGGGCAAAAAAAAAAAACATAAAAAAAAATGCAAACGCACAAATCGCAGCAAAATCACGTGCGCAAAAATCAAAACGCATAGCAAAACACACCGCAGAAACGGATCAAAAGCAAACTGCATAGGTGTGTACCGAGCCGTATGCTGGCCAGACGGATCAATTTTCAGACGAGAATATTAAAAATCTTTGTACATTCGCTGAATGAAAGAATGTTGTTTGAAAATTTCACTTGCATTTAACATTCAGTTTTAAAATGAATGTTATTTCTGAACGAAAGCCACATAAAAAGACGTTTTTTATTATTACTAATAATGATATCTGATATTTACTAGATTCACCCTCTAATAGTATGTGCAATATATGTAATCTGTCAGTTATTCTCAGAGTAGATGAGGTTCTGCTCCCTAACCATAGAATTGGCTATTTATATTTACCACTTCATAGAGATCTTTAAGAATAAATTGCCTTTTTTTAAAGTTTACATATTGACTAAATTATACACTACACTTTTTTTTTTTTTTTTAAGGTACCGTATATACTCGAGTATAAGCCGAGTTTTTCAGCACATTTTTTTTTTTGAGCTGAAAATGCCCCCCTCGGCATATACTCGAGTCACCTTTTTGTGCCTGATCTCATGGATTTTGGGGACCCGGTACCGGCCGGCTATAGGTCTTCTGGACCCCAATCTTGGCACACATGTAGCCCCTCTCTTCCTCTACAAGTGTGCCAAGTTTGTTGTCCGGGGGACCTACGGCCGGGGAGCACCAATTTTTCAAAGCCGGGCACCCCTTCCATAGACTCCCATGTTAAACGGTCATTTCTCTGGTGATTTTGGGGACCCGGTACCAGCTGGTTGTAGGTCCCCTGGATCCGAAACTTGGCACACATGTAGCCCAATTTGTCCTCTACACGTGTGCAAAGTTTGTTGTCTAGAGGTCCAACGACCGGGGAGCACAGATTTTTCAAACCTGGGCACCCCTTCCATAGACTCCCATGTTAAACGTCAGTCTAGGCATGGGCACAGTGAGGCATGGACACAGTGAGGCATGCAGATGGACACCCTAGGCTTATACTCGAGTCAATAAGTTTTCACAGTTTTTTTTTTGTGGTAAAATTTAGGTGCCTCAGCTTATATTCAGGTCAGCTTATACTCGAGTATATACGGTAATTAACTGAAACAATAATCGGCCAACTAATCGGTTATGAAAAAAAAATGTTCGTTGCAGCCCTAAATTTAATATTATTATTTTTTTTATTATCCATCCGGGGTTGATAGAGAGATATAGATATATCAATTTATTTTATTTTTTTCCTCCTTGAACCTGGCAGTGACCTCGCCCCTGGCACTGTGGTTGCAGTCTTAACCACTTGCCGCTTGCCCACAGTACTTTTACTGAGAGTGAGCGGCACCTACAGAATTTTCAAATGTCCCCATAGTTGGGCGGTATTAAACCAAAAATGTGTAATGTATATTGCAGCTTGCCAATTATTTAAAATGGTGTTCGTCTAGCTTTTTTTTATTTCAAGGATAGAGTAGAACCCTCTTCAATCTTTAATTGCTGTCTTTGTCTACTCCTGTGGAAAAGTATCTTTTCTATTGGTCCCGGTGGTCACCGATAAAGAGAGTGATGGGGAAAGCCAAAATTCTACACTTGTTAGCAAATGTCTGGTGACAACGGTCAAGAGAAGGTTTCTCCTTGCTTAGGAGAGGTTCCTCTCTCTTCCCGTTATGTCTTTTTTGGAAAGGAAGTGAAGGGAGATTTTCTAAACAGGTCACAGACCACAAACAGCTACTCCATCTAAAACCAAATAAACTGGGTGTGATGACGATGGAATAAAGGAGGTGGAACATACCTTATATACTCAAGTATAAGCCGACCCGAATATAAGCCGAGGCACCTAATTTTACCACAAAAAACTGGGAAAACTTATTGACTCAAGTATAAGCCTAGGGTGTCCATCTGCATGCCTCACTGTGTCCATGTACATGCCTCACTGTGCCCATGACTAGACTGACGTTTAGCATGGGAGGCTATGGAAGGGGTGCCCGGGTTTGAAAAATCGGTGCTCCCCGGCCGTAAGTCCCCCAGACAACAAACTTTGCACACTTAGAGGAGAAAAGGGGCTACATGTGTGCCAAGTTCCGGGTCCAGGGGACCTACGACCGGCCGGTACTGGGTCCCCAAAATCACCAGAGAAATTACCATTTAACATGGGAGTCTATGGAAGGGGTTTCCCGGGTTTGAAAAATCGCTGCTCCCCGGCTGTAGGTCTCTTGGACAACAAACTTTGCACACTTGTAGAGGAAGAATGGGGCTATATGTGTGCCAAGTTTAAGGTCCAGGAGATCTACGGCCGACCGGTACCGGGTCCCCAAAATCCATGACATCAGGCACAAAAAGGTGACTCGAGTATAAGCCGAGGGGGGCAAAAAAATGTGCTGAAAAACTCGGCTTATACTCGAGTATATACGGTAAGCAGGAATGGGTTGAACTGTCCATCGGCATTGCCCAAAATGTTGATAAAATGGTTGGGCAACGAAGATTTGGCCAGGCTGTGCAGCAGGCATGGCCTCCAGTATTTGGTTACTAAAAAAGCAAGTTAACATTATTTGTATACGTCTTTCTTGTCTGGGAGGTATTAAAGCCGTTGGATTGGCATAGCCAACAGCAGCATTTTTTGAAGGAAGTCAGTCAGTCCAGCCAACTTATTACTCTTTTGAAAGTCTACTCTGAGCTGGCCATCTTAAAGATCTATGCACTCTCGAAACAAAGGCAACCTTTTATTTTTTTATTTTTTTTGCTCGAATTTGTTCAAAGTATTGTTTTAGACCCCCTCCCCCAGACAGGATTGGGTGCCCTGCAGGATGCCAACAGTTGCATACGATGTCTTTCTGGAAAGTCGAAACCGCCAGTAGCTAGAAGTAGCAAAAGCTGCTTGCAAATCTTAAATTTTCTTATTGAAGTGGAGCTTGGGCCCCACTCCCTTCACCTCCCTATTGGCTTCACATTCCGGAAGAGGCTGGACAAAAAGTTAAATTTCCACAGGAAACTTCTATCATTTGTAAATACCCTTTTGGTGTCTAGTTACAGAATATCAAATGGATCTACGGATCTGTTTTCACCCATGCGACTTTCTGTTGTGTTTTTATTATTATTATTTTATTTTTTTTGATCCTTTGCTGGTCTTGAGTTTCCTGAATTTCTGGCAGATTCCCTTTTTAAAGTAAAGTCTGTTCCTTAAAGCTGAGTTCCTTCCACCCAAATGGTGTAGCTCTGCTTAGCTGCCCCCCCCCCCATGCCACATTTGGCACCTTTCGGGTGAAGGGGGGAGCAGGTACTTGTCTTTTATACAGATGCCACCCCCACTTCCAAGAGATCTCCCTGCGGCGAGAGCACTAAGAAGTTCGCCTCCCCTCCTCCTTCCCCCACTCCTGAGCCGTCCAGAAAGCATAGAACGCTTTGCGACAGGTCCACTGCCAGTTTGCCTTACAGGCAATGGTGGCGGCAGCACCCGAGAGCTGATGGAAACATCGGCTGGGGTGCTGACATTTCTTGACTCCAGGACAGGTAAGTGTCCTACTTGTAAAAGTCAGCAGCTACAGTATGTGTTTTGCTTGGGACTCCCTGTGAGACAAAATGCATGTAATACTTTGTCTCATTTTCCTATGTACTGTCTAAGGCTAGCTATGAGGTTGGGCAGGGCACCCTTCTTCCCTCCCCAGAGATTCCGATGCACAATTCCCAATGCACACGTTCCTGAAGAGATGGCTGTATGTGTAAGTGGGTGTAGCGGCCATCGCCTGGAACCGAAGACAGTCAAAGCGAGAGAATGTCACCAGCACACCATGGATCTGCAGAATGGGTCCAAAGCTTTAGCAATCACATTGTTAGAGCAGAAGCAACATTTCAGAGCCTCGCAGGACCCCTTCATCAGGCATGTGTCTAGTCATCAGCTGTGAGGCTCCTAAAGGTTGCTTCTGCTGAAACAATGTGATTGCTGAATAAAGCTTTGGTCCAATTCGGGAGATCCATGGTGTGCTGAAGAGCTCCTCTCACTTCTTCCCTCCCCAAAACGTCCCACAAAGCAATGGGTGTGCGTACTACAAAGGTTATCATTGGAGTTTGTTATAGACCTTCCAGTGTTAATGAGGAGGTAGAGACTCTGCTCCTTGCACAGATGGAAAGGGCTGGAACAGTGATAATAATGCAGGATTTTAACTACCCAAAAATTGACTGGAGTAATGGCACTGCTGGGACAGTTAAAGGACAAGAATGTATAAACCTATTACAGGACAATTTTATGGTCCAGTTTGAGGCCCCGACTAGGAAAGATGCTCTGCTGGACCTGGTAATCTCAAACCATGCAATATTCATATAAAAGAACATCTGGGTAGCAGTGACCATAACATGATTTCATTTAATGTTGGCTGTAAGCAACAAACGCATACGGGAAATATAAAAACATTTGAACTTTTTAGAGCGCAAATTTTCCAACGATGAAGGCTACTCTCCAATACTTAGACTGGGAGGAAATATTGGCATCAATGGACACAGAACAGAAATGGGAATTCTTCAAAAAGACTGTATGTGAACTCACTGCAAAGTATATTCCCATGAGCAATACGTTTAAAAGGCTAAAAATAAAACCTATATGGCTCACAGCCAAAGTTAAAAATGGCTATAAATAATAAGAAAATAACTTTTTAAAAATATAAAAATGAAGGAACACTATCATCGTTTAAATGCTACAAAGAATATAACAGAATATGTAAAAAGGAAATCAAGGATGCAAAAATTCAATACAAACGGCCGATTGCAAGAGATGGGTCAAGCCCTAAAAATAATTCTTCAAATGTATGAATAGTAAAAAGATCATGTCTGAGAATGTAAGCTTAAGCTCTGTGTATACAAAGGAGCATGGGGGAGCTCATGTCCATAATGGGGATGGTATTGACACGGCTCTAAATTATCCACAATGGCTCAAAAGTAACAGTCCCAACAGTAGAGATCCACCGCTGCGTACACTGAAAAGAAGTGACCGTTCAAAATAAGTGACCTTTCAAAATATTATCTTCCACTGTGTTCGGTATCCACCACCTCCCAGATAAAGTGCCTGATCTCCTCCAATATATGACCTCTCACTACAGAGTCATTCAGACCCTAGTGTACTCCACTCGGGATAACGCCAGACCACTCCTCCTCCTCGTACTCCTGAATCAGAATACTCCCTTTCTTGGTCCTTTTCCCATAGCACATCATGTCATCGAAAAAGATAAAGAAACCATAGTGCTCTCCATTTCCAATTATTTTTTATTTTATTTTTAAAACACAGATAAACACTCACAATGATCTATAAAAAAACAGGAATATAATCCGCTCACCATGCTGAAAGAAATGGCTACTTCTGACATCTTAAGCAATAGCTCCTTCCACCAGTACACGTTACGCCCTCTCCTATGGGCTTCCTCAGCAGAAAGCTGAAAATTGGCCTGGGCAGGAAGGGTGTAAAAGTGCCCAGTAGGCAAGTGGTTAAAAAGATGGGACAAAGTACTACATGTGTTCAGTAATAAAAATTGAAGGGAGAGGACTTGCTCTTCAACGAACAAGCTTTACTCTAAAGGGAATCGATCACAAATTCATGTAATTTAAATCCAGTGTATTATGAAGTAAAAAAATTGCAGGTGGTCTCACGTGAAAGCAAATCTGTTGTAGATACAGTTGACATCCTATAACTAGGCATCTAATGCCGCGTACACACAGTCAGACTTTGCAATGGGAAAACCTCCGTCGGAATTTCCGATGGAAAAATAGAGAACCTGCTCTCTATCCAAGTCCGTCGGAAATTCCGACAGAAAAAGTCCAATGGGGCATACACATGGTCGGAATATCTGATGAAAAGCTCCCATCTGACTTTTTCTGACGGAAATTCTGACCTTGTGTACGCGGCATAAGAGTATAGACCATTTCAGAAAAAAAGTGACACGACTTCTTTATAAGTCAGTGGGCTGCAAATTGCACAAGCACGATCCACAGCTACATTTTCTTACTACCAGCTGCCAAAGTCTGCTGGGATTTGTGGTCAATTAACAACAGGATTGAAGGCCCTCTTCTCCCCCTAAAAGTAATTTCCCAAAGCATATCCATATATTCAGCATTTACCAGTGTTCACATTTTTTTATTTTTATTTTTTGGATCGAAGAAAATAAATATTAACACTATTCATCAGAAACCCTGAAGCGGGTGACGTATTTGTGGGGTCGGAGTGTCACTGCAATCGGGCAGCTTTGCTGAAAGCCGCTACACAGAGCGGCTAATGATTCCTCGCCGCTCTGTGATGTGCTGTGCTCATTAGGTATCCAAACATCAACCTGCAGCTTTCTCTGCCCTCAAAGCTTTATCCGTCCAGTTGCCATGGAGACGAGCGTACAGTCTCCTCGCTCGGCCGGTGACGGATGCTGCTCCCAGTAGGATTGTGATTGGGGGTAGGATTATTAAATGTTTCTTGGCACAGCCCAGCACCTGCCTATCCCTTTACAGCCTTCATAAGTCGGAGCCCACATAGCGGTTTGTGTTCATCATGTGCGTCGTGATTCTCTCTGCAGATCATATTGTATTATGCCACAGTTTGAGTTCTGATGGTAAGCTTTGATTAACCCTCTTCCACAACCACAAAAAAAAAAAAAAAAAAGACTGCTAGCTTCTTCTTCTTAAATTATTCATTGGATTCCAAAACTGTTTCTGCTGCAGGCAGCAAAAAGTAGAAGGAAGATAAAACCCAGGGCTGGATGGATCCACGGATTCCTGCCGCAACACCAACTTTTGATCCTACCATCTGTGTTTTTAATAACAGAACTTGAGATTAGTCAGGGCAGATGAGGCTTTTCCAATCATCCAGTTGGGTGATCCCATGCCCATTGCAGCTTCACTTTCCTGCTCTTAGCTGACAGGAGAAAAACATGGCATGGTTTTCTGTTGCTGTAGCCCATCCTATACAAAGACCGCCATGTTGTGAGTTCGGAGATGCCTTCTGCACAGCAATGCTGTAAAGAGGGGTTAGGTGAGCAGTTGTGCACTTCCATCAGATGTACCCTGTCTGACCACTAGGGTGTTAAGAATCACAGAATTGCTACTTACCGGATGTTTTTCATGTCTCCTGACTCCTATAAACTCTAGACTAGAGGCTGTAGCATCTGGAAAAACCCAGGAGGTCAGGATCTTTTGAAATACCAAAGTTGGTGCCTACAATCATTCCTCCTGGCAGTCATTTAAATGTTGTATTTTAATGTTTGGTGGAGCTGCAAACAACCCCTTTGACAATGTTTTATGTTATACAGAGTTGGTGTATATCCAAGACAGTAACTTCTGCCTACATTTGCATAAATCAATAGGTATGAGTTGGACTATGGAACTTATATTAAATACCAACTCATATAGTGTTTGTTTCCTTGCCAGTTCTCTATAGTACTTTTATCACCTTTCGATTAATATTTCCTAGTATTTTTTTCCCTTTTGATGAATATTCTCCATAACGCTTTCTCCCTCCTTGATGAATGTTCCCCGTAGTACTTTCTCCCTCCTTGATGAATGTTCCCTGTAGTACTTTCTCCCTCCTTGATGAATGTTCCTCGTAGTACTTTCTCCCTCCTTGATGAATGTTCCTCGTAGTACTTTCTCCCTCCTTGATGAATGTTCCTCGTAGTACTTTCTCCCTCCTTGATGAATGTTCCTCGTAGTACTTTCTCCCTCCTTGATGAATGTTCCCTGTAGTACTTTCTCCCTCCTTGATGAATGTTCCTCCGTAGTACTTTCTCCCTCCTTGATGAATGTTCCTCGTAGTACTTTCTCCCTCCTTGATGAATGTTCCCTGTAGTACGTTGCTCCTCCTTGATGAATGTTCCCTGTAGTATTTTCTCACTTATTGATGAATGTTCCCTGTAGTACTTTTCCCACCCCTTGATGAATGTTCCCCGTAGTACTTTCTCCCTCCTTGATGAATGTTCCCTGTAGTACGTTGCTCCTCCTTGATGAATGTTCCCTGTAGTACGTTGCTCCTCCTTGATGAATGTTCCCTGTAGTATTTTCTCACTTATTGATGAATGTTCCCTGTAGTACTTTTCCCACCCCTTGATGAATGTTCCCCGTAGTACTTTCTCCCTCCTTGATGAATGTTCCCTGTAGTACGTTGCTCCTCCTTGATGAATGTTCCCTGTAGTACGTTGCTCCTCCTTGATGAATGTTCCCTGTAGTACGTTCATCCTCCTTGATGAATGTTCCCTGTAGTATTTTCTCACTTATTGATGAATGTTCCCTGTAGTACTTTTCCCACCCCTTGATGAATGTTCCCCATAGTACTTTCTCAACTCTTGATGAATGTTCCCCATAGTACTTTTTAACATTGAGATGAATAGTCTCATTGGTACTTTTTCATCCCTTTGTGAAAGTTCCCTGTACTACTTTTCCACCCTTTGTTGAAATTTCCCATAGCACTTTCCCAACTCTTGATGAATGTTCCCCGTGGTACTTTTTCACCTCGCTGAATATTCTCCATAGCACTTTATCACCCCTTGATGAATGTTCCTTGTAGTACTTTCTCACCCCCTTCATGAATGTTCCCTATAAAACGTTCTCAACTCTTGAATGTTTTCTATAGTACTTTTTCACCTTGCGATGAATGATCTACATGGTACTTTCTCAGCTCTTGATAAATGTTTCCCATAATTATTTTTCAACTGTTGATGAATGTGTAGTATTTTTTCACATTAAGCTGAAATATTTTACACAGCACTTTTTCACCCCTTGATGAATGTTCCCTGTAGTACTTTTTCACCCCTTTTTGAAATCTCCCCATAGCACTTTCTCAACTCCTCAATGAATGTTCCCCGTAGTACTTTCTCACCTCTCACTGTATGTTTCCTAATACCTTTTCACCTCTCTAAAAAATTCTCAATAGCATTTTCTCACCCCTTGATGATGAATGTTCCCCATAGTACTTTCTCAACTCTTGATGAATGTTCCCTGTAGTACTTTTTAACATTTTGAGATGAATAGTCTCATTGGTACTTTTTCACCCCTTTGTGAAAGTTCCCTGTATTACTTTTTCACCCTTTGTTGAAATTCCCCATAGCACTTTTTCACCTCGCTGAATATTCTCTATAGCACTTTATCACCCCTTGATGAATGTTCCCTGTAGTACTTTCTCACCCCCCTTCATGAATGTTCCCTATAAAACGTTCTCAACTCTTGAATGTTTCCTATAGTACTTTTTTCACCTTGCGATGAATATCCTCCATAGCACTTTCTCACCCGTTGATTAATGTTCCCTGTAGAACTTTCTTAACTCAATGAATGATCTACATAGTACTTTCTCAGCTCTTGATGAATGTTTCCCATAATTATTTTTCAACTGTTGATAAGTGTGTAATATTTTTTACATTGAGCTGAAATATTTTACCCAGCACTTTTTCACCCCTTGATGAATGTTCCTTGTAGTACTTTTTCACCCCTTGTTGAAATCTCCCCATAGCACTTTCTCAACTCTAAATGAATGTTCCCCGTAGTACTTTCTCACCTCCCAGTGTATGTTTCTTAATACTTTTTCCCCTTAGAAAATTCTCCATAGCATTTTCTCACCCCTTGATTTTTTTCACTCCTCGATGAATGTTCTCTGTAGCACTTTCTTAAGTCTCGATGAATGTTCCCCATAGTACTTTCTCAACTCTCGATGAATGTTCCCCGTAGTACTTTCTCAACTCTCGATGAATGTTCCCCGTAGTACTTTCTCAACTCTCGATGAATGTTCCCCATAGTACTTTCTCAACTCTCGATGAATGTTCCCCGTAGTACTTTCTCAGCTCTCGATGAATGTTCCCTGTAGTACTTTCTCAACTCTCGATGAATGTTCCCCATAGTGCTTTCTCAACTCTCGATGAATGTTCCCCGTAGTACTTTCTCAACTCTCGATGAATGTTCCCCATAGTGCTTTCTCAACTCTCGAATGTTTCCCATAGTGCTTTCTCAACTCTCGATGAATGTTTCCGGTAGTCCTTTTTCACCTCTCGATTAATATTTTCCTCTTTAAATATTTTATTATATTATATTTTTGTAAGATACAACAAATTACAATAATATTCATCGTAATTCGATTAATATTTTCCATCTCCTGATGAATATTCTCCATAGTACTTTCTCACCCCTTGATGAACATTCCCCCTGTAGTACTTTCAACACTGAATGTTACCCATGGTACTTTAATTTTTTTTTCTGTAAAACGACCCCCTTGTATTTTAGTTATGTACTTAGCGAAGTGCCTTGAGTTGAGCTTTAGACAAGTAAACCTTAGAGGAAAAATAACTTGCTACTTCATGTCACTAAGATATCTCCAGCCTATAATAAATAGATATTTGGGATTCTCATCTCTGTTTAGCTTATAGGTTTGCTTCCTTCATTGTGCAGAAAATACATGTAAAGTGTTTTGAATTCCTTAAGTCTTCTCAGCTTATCCCTTTATTTCCCCTTCCGTCTTACAGGTGCTGAGGATGTGGTCATGGCTTTCTCCAGATCAGAAGCAGAAGACCGAAGGCAGTAACGACACAGCAGCCATATTTTCTTCCGAGAGCCCAGATGGGCAAACCAGAGACACCACTGAATCTTTGGGGGCAGGCTGCCGTATATCTGGATTGCTCTTTGCCCTCACCCCTTGTTTTTATGACCTCTTCCAATTTCCCCAAATATTTTTCTTGGTATTCTACATTGTACAGACTCTCATCTTTAACCTCCAGTGTCTGCTCCCACCAACCAAACGTCAGGGGAGGCCCAGAGCCCGAGGCATCATGGGAAACGGAACGGCTTGCCACCGCAGGAGCAAACTCCTCTCACCAGAGGTTCAGCCGATATTGCCGAAGCCTTTATCTCCATGATTTATTATTTCCGCCATAACGTTTATTTTTGCGTTGGCGCCTCCTGTTCCTGGATAGCAATGTTTACCTACACTTGCTACTAATACCGTTTTTTTTTTTCAATGTGGTGTGAACCCGGAGCGAGTGTAACTCGGCCATGGGATGGCTGCTTTGTGGCTTCTGTGCTCACTGTCACATATTTTCATAATGACTTTTAAATTTGTTTTTGTAATTGCCTTTTTTTTTATTTGTTTTTGTTTTGTTAACATTGGCGCTTTTGGCTGTTACGACACTGTTTTCCTGACTTGAAAAAAAAAAAAGTGAGCGAGCTTTCTGCAGTATTTATTACAAGTGTGAGGAAAGCGTGAGCTTCACTCCCTGTTATCACTCTTTTGAAAGCATGTGAGTTTTAACTTGTTAGTTTTATTTTTTATTCTTTTTTTTTTTTTTTAATGAGCGCAAGGAAATCGGGACTGAGAAAGACGGCCGCGAAATTGCACCGTTTGGGACTCTGCGAAAGAGGATGAAAGAATACATAGTGCTGTCTTTACTGTGTTGTCGTATTGGTGTGACCAGAATTGTTTTCTTTATTTTTCCTTTTTTCCCCCCTCTGCGTTCTCTGTGCCATAACCGAAGTGGTTCTCAAGCCTGTCCTTGGTGTGGAAAAAATATCCTGAACCTTGTGGAGCAGCCTCTTTTGTGACTTGGACCAAAAGCTTACTGTATCGGTTTATCAGGGATGAGGCATCGAGGTACAAGAGCACTTTGTGCCTCGGTAAGGGTGCGTGTAAACCTTGTAAACTTCAAAATGAAGCTAGCCATAGAGATGGTTCACAAATCGATCGATTGAGTAGTATGATGAGGCCTTTTAAAACGGGCATGGGTTGGATGTCTTGATCGAGCCTCCATGGCTCTGCTGCAAAAATAAAGGGTTGAGGAGGAGTTTCATAGCGGCTAGGCAATGGTTTTGTTTCATTCAAGTAAACTGAAGCTTTTTGGCTCGGTTCACACTGCTGCGGCCCCCATTGTCGTGCGACTTGTTTGCAAATTAAAGTGATGCTAAACACAGTGTTTTAATTTACATTGTCCCTTCTACTTCTGTATGTCAATGATGGCATTGTAATTATTTTAATAAAAGAAAAAAAAGTACCTTTTTCCTAATCCATGTACATCTGTTACATGATCCAGCTCTCTCCCAGCCTGCCTGCAGGGAAACATAAGCAGGAGGAGCTTCGAGTCCTTTGCTGCTGGTCACATGTTAAAAAAAAAAAAAAAAAAAAGCCGTTGGAATACAGTAGGGGTCGGCCGATTATCGGCACAACCGATATTCACTTTTTTTTTGAAGAATCGTTATCTTGCCGATATTACCGATATTGCTTCAAGTTAGTTCTATTCTTTAGAGCAGACGGTTGGCTTCCTTGTAATAACCAATGCGACTAAGCAGCCGCTCGGCCGCCATCGCATGTAGCAGAAGGGGACGTTCCCACCCCAAACCGCCTTCCGCCACTCAGCCCGGGTCTCCCGTCTCACCAGGAGGCCCAAGCAACCAGCCAGCACGTCCACCGGCTGGCCAGAGACCCTACCAAAGCCAAGTGCTTTGTTCGGGTCTCAAATCTAGTAACCCGGAAGCGATGTCATGACATCACTTTCAGATTGCTCTCATCCTGAAGGTGCCAGTTTAAAAAAAATTAAGTATTCAGAAACGCTGATCTTGGCATTTTTTTTTAATACTTTTAAGTGTGGAGGAGGGGTTTGGGGGTCTTATAGACCCCAGATCCCTCCATAAAGAGTACCCGTCACTGACTATCAGAAGGGATGTTTACCAAAAAAATGTAAAAGGACAGTGTAAAAATAAAAACGTTAAATATACAGAATATCAAAGGCAGCCAAAAAATCGGTATCGGCCTTTGAAAAAAACATCTTCAGTCGACCCCTAGAATACAGAGTAAAAATAGAAGGGTTGCACCAATATCGTTTTATTTTTATTGGTGAGTAATGATTTTCGTCAATACAAAAAAATTGTCTCAAGTCGCATACGGTTTGAACAAAAATGCAGTGCGATTCCTGTCTGAATCACATGCGATTTCCCCCCACGCTCCTGTGTATGTGTAGACGGGGATAAAAGCACCATCTAGTGGACAGTTTACTTTTTTTTTTTTCAAACTCTTGGTACGTATCTGTTGGCAAATCAGGGCCGCTGGAGAAGTTTCGGGACCCCGTGGGTATAGGGCGGAAGTGATGTCGGCTTGGGGGCAGAATACCTCTACAGCTCCTCCAGCCCTATGATCACCCCCAACGGCCCTGATTTGCTACCAGATATGCACTGAGTTCTAACAATTTTTTAAACTGACCACTAGATGGCGATTTATTTGCTTTCTATATACACACAGGAGCGGTGGGGGAAATCGCATGAAATTCGGACAGGAAACGCACCGCTTTCCTTTTCAAATTGCATGCGATTCTTTGTAGTGCTATTTGCAACCATTCATTTTTGTATTCACATAAATCACACCGCAACTGGTTTCGGTATCAGGAGCATTTGGGCGAATATCTATACTCACTCAAATGCTTGATATCGACACTGATTATCGGTATAGAGGCATCCCTGATAAATAATATCAAACAATTTTTAACCGTCCTACAAATCTATATATTTGAAAACCAATCCTTGTAATTTTGTGGAAATCGCATGATGTGTGCGGATTTCTGGAAGTCACAGGTTGTGTCACACCCTTCCAAGCCCGTCTTAGAATACGAGGGAGGTGAATCCTCCATTAATCCACATGTAATACCACTCCCATTGTGTTTAGCTGGTTAGTGTATGAGGAGAGCGGGAGTGGGCTGTCATTTACCACTGTGTATACACCCACATGTGTGACTCTATATAGTCACATAGGCTACTCAAATGTGATAGGGAGGAAATGCTCGGCATAGAAACACCCTAAAACTGAGCATGTGCAGAGCTGCCACCACAGCTGCAAAATCCTTAGCTGAATTGGGGACAGAAGGGGGAGATGGAGAGCAGCAGGATCAACCAGGTTTTAGACAGGATACAGAAAACGAATCTTATAGTGAAGGAGTATGAACAGCGTGTAATGCACAATTTATTGATTTTTTTTATGATGTGGGTTTAATGTCACTTTAAGGAGTCTAAGGGCACTCAAGTCGCATTAAAGTAGTGCAGGAAACGTTTTTAAAGTCACTGCGGCTTGAGTCGCATTGATTTGAACGGCCGCAATTAAAATTGTTTTTTAATTGTCATGCGACTTTATGTATCACAAGGCAGAAGAACGTCACCAGCACACACCGTGGATCTCCAATGTGGGTCCAAAGCTTTTATTCAGCGTTCTCATTGGTATAGCAAAAAAAAAAACATTTCGGAGCCACGCAGGACCCCCCTTCATCAGGCATGTGACAAAACGTGTTACAACCAAGAAACCAAGTAAATAACCTTCCACCAATCAGTGAGCAGAAAATTTGGCTAAACCACACCTCTTGACACCATAATGACGGTATGTGCCGCAAGCAAAGTCGCAGCAGTGTGAACCAGGGATTATTCTACAATAGCTCAATACCTAGTGAAGGGGGAGTACAGGAGAATTTTAATATATACTTGGACTAAGATGGGACGCTCTAAAATAAATTGGGGTTCTATTGTTTTTGCACGGTGCTGTCAGTTTTACACTGTGAGCATGTTTACAGGAGAGCGCTGGTATAACCTCATCAGTGTGCTGCTGATCTTTTATTATCCGGGGGGGGGTTGGGGGTCCTTGACCAGGCCGTAACCGTACTTATCTGCACTAGAGGTCGGGGACCGTGATGTGCTCTCTGGCAGGCGTGCCTAGATCTCATGACAGCCTGAGCAGAATTACAAAACCTGTAGTAGGCAAGAAAGGTCACAAGTGAGCAGTTTAGCTTTGCAACACCCGCGCTTCTCCGACCTGCAAGAAAAATCTGCGGGCGTTTTGGAAGTTTTGCCATATGTGAAAAATTGAAGGGGGGGCGACAGCATCAGCTGAACTTTCTGCTAAATTGTTGGACTTGACTTATTTATTAAAGCTGTGGATATATATGACAAGCTGGCGATCGAGGCATAAAATGTCACTTCCACTGTGTTTGTTAGATAAATAGGAAGCACAATGGGTTTTAATGTCTGGTTTGTGATTGTCACCCAAAGGGGGTGGGTCATAAAGCTCCCACGTGTTAAGATAAAGCCTTTCCTCTAAGGCAGGCCAATAGGTGACCCAATTTTCTTTCCTTCCATCACAGTGAGTGTTGATGCTGGAATGCCTCCCACAGCACTATTGATTTCTACCAGCAGGGGGCTCAGGGAGCCATCATGGCTGGCAGAACACAGTGACTACTGCTAGCGGCTATAGCCGCTGGCAGGAATCCTATGTAGAAAAATGCAACAGGCTGGTTGTACCCAAGTCGATTGATGGATCCCTGCTGAACCGGCTGAATTTCAATCCATGTACCTTTTTAAAACTGGAGTTGGAGGTTGCCTAATCATAGCAGCACAGTGGTGTAGTGGTTAGCACTTTCACCTAGCAGCAAAAAGGGTTGCTGGTTCAAATCCCAACCACAACACCATCTGCCTGGAGTTTGCATGCTCTCCCTGTGTCTGCGTGGGTTTCCTCCGGGTGCTCCGGTTTCCTCCCACACTCCAACGACATGCTGGTAGGGTAATTGGATCTTGTCTAAATTGGCCCAGTATATATGTATGTGTACAACTGTGTGTCCCAAGCGTGTCGAGATCCTACGGGGTAAAATGACCATACCAGCCAAGCAGACGCTGGCTGCAAAAAGCGCCTTGCGTTCGCATGTGTAGCGCTATACAAGTCACTCCATTCATACAGTCCGCCTAGTAAAATTCTGCATTCTTATAGCAATTGAGGGGATCTCTTCCCCCCCCCAAAAAAGGGGTGCTTGGGCAATTCACATTCACAAAAGAGAACATTTTCAGTGATGTTAATAATTTAAATACTTCATTGATCCTAGATGGGGCCATATTTAATCTGCAGTATCCAGAACTCCAGCGGCATGCAGCTCTCTGCTATAGAAGAGATTGGATAGACGGCCACAACAATGACTTTCTATGGAAGCCTATTCACACAAGAATAAAATCTGTAAAACGACTTGCCTGCTATAGAAGGTTGTTTTAACCTCTTCAGCCCCGGAAGATTTACCCCCTTAATGACCAGGCCGTTTTTTTGCGATATGGCACTGCGTCGCTTTAACTGACAATTTGCGCGGGCGGGCGTGCGTCGCTGTACCCAAACAAAATTGACGTCCGTCCTTTTTTTTTTTTTTCCTACACATAGAGCTTTTGTTTGGTATTTGATCACCTCTGTGGTTTTTATTTTTTGCACTATAAACAAAAAAGACCGACAATTTGGATTTTTTTTTTTTTACTTTTTGCTATAATTAATATCCAAAAAATTAAAACCACAAAAACATTTCTTCCTCAATTTAGGCCAATATGTATTCTACATATTTTTGGTATAAAAAAAAATCGCAATAAGCGTATATTGATTGGTTTGCGCAAAAGTTGTAGCGTCTACAAAATAGGGGATATATGTATGGCATTTTTATTATAAATGTTTTTTTTACTAGTAATGGTGGTGATTAGCGGGATTGCGACGGACAGATTGGACATTTTTGATGCTTTTTTTGGCACCAGTGACATTTATACAGCGATCAGTGCTATAAAAATGCGCTGATTACTGTATGACATTGGCAGGGGAGGGGTTAACACTAGTGGTGATCAAGGGGTTAAGTGTTCCCTATGGAGGTGTTTCTAACTGTGGGGGGGGGATGACTGGAAGTACAGAGAGATCGCTGTTCCTAATCACTAGGAACAAACGATCACACTGTACTCCCCTGACAGAACGGGGATCTGCTTGTTTACATGTACAGATCCCTGTTCTATGAAGCGATTGTGGGTGGCCAGCGGACATCGCGGCCACACGCATCAGCTCCCCCACCGTGCAGCAGGCACGCACCTGCTATTGCTGTTTAAAGGGATCGACGTACAGCTACGGCGATTTGCGGAATCGAGCCGACCTGCCACAGTATGACGGCGGCGGCTGGTCTGTAAGCAGTTAAAGTCTATTACCAAAAACTGAGGTACAAAAATGCATTGATGTGAACGTGTTCCATAGGAACCCATGTTAAAAATAATGCCCTGCGTTTCTGCAAAAAAGCATGAAAAAAAACGCATTGGTGTGAATGGAGCCTAAAGGGAACTTGTCATGATAAAATATGGGAGCTGCTAACTGGAGGCTCCTGGACTGTCCATTCTTATCCTTCAGTTTTTAGGGCTTGTTTGATTCGCTATATGGGACTCTGCCCAGCTCTGGATGCAGACAGTTTGCACCCAGGAACGGTGTTTATGGCGGCATACAAACTGGCTAAAGGTCCAGTGATTGCGGCAAAGAACGAACGCTGCAGCCTAACCGCCCTCCATCACCCAACTGTGTTGCTAACCTGAAAAGGCATGTGCTCATCATTTGTCCAATATCTACCTGGTCATTGGTTCCCAAAACAAGGACGTGAGATGGCCCCCCATGTTTGGTGACAGGTTCCCTTAAACCCCTTGCAATCGCTTACCCCAGGGGTGCCCAACTTTTTGAAGGCCCAGGGCCACTTAAGCGACTTGGTAGCCAGTCGCGGGCCACAATGAGCGGAGTGGGAAGATGACAGGTCTGTGTCCAGTCTGCACATGCAAAGCAGACACAGCCCAATCTACTCTATGGGCCCTCCGATCCAATCAGATAGAAGGGGACGGATCCACTTCTGTTTTTTTTAGCAGATCGGATTGGAGGTAGGCGGGTGTAAACGGACAAAAGTCTGTTTACATCTGCCGCTCCATAGAGGTTAATGGAGGGTCCGATTGGGTCGCACCGTTCGTGTGAAAAGGGGCCTAAGGCTGCTTTTAAATTGAATGTCTGCGGTCTACCCACACCGTGGGTGCGGCGCAGCGTACCTGTGTTTTTCCGGCCAGTTAGCTGCACTTTGCCATAGACGTCTATTATATCCTGCAGGTGTGGTACACTTTCTGACATGCCGCTTGCTACCTCTACCGCCGGCTTCATTCACAACACTGATGCTCTGGGATGGCAGGTCGGCAATCTGGGCTTGCCAACCAGCCATCCCAGAGCAGGAGGTCGCGGGCCACGTCAGAGGGCTCCGCGGGCCACATGTGGCCCCTGGGCCACTGGTTGGGCACCCTTGGCTTACCCCATTGCCTTTAATTTTTTGTAAATACAATGGTTGCAAACATGAAATTTTATGCTACTAAGAAGTTACAAAGCTGAGCACCCTTACCCTTCTACGAAGGCCGCCTTTTTTTGCCCTTCCCCACCCGTATCTGAAATCATTTACTGTGGATGGAAAGGCTAATTCAATATTTATCACACGTGGTCTTTACACAGAGGTGTACAAGGAAAGAAAATACCAAATTACTTGGTAAAATGGAGAGAGATCGCCAATCCTCGCCCTTAACATTGACTAGGAACAAGCATACAAAATGGCCCCCGCAGGTTGGTTTTGAGACCATCGTATCGCTGGCAGTAGAAGTCGTGTTGTGCACTGGATCAGACCGGAACGCATTGACTGTTTTTTGTGACTCCGTTCCTTCACAGTTGGAGTACCTTTCAGCGCAACTTGGAGGCTCATCTTACACCAGCAGTGCAGAGAGATTAAATTATCATGTAAATGGTTTGTGAACCACTTTCCCCGGAAATGCCTGATGTCTGCACAGCGAGGAACGCTGGAAGTGAGTGTGTGTTGTCTTTTCAGATCAATGTAAACCTTAACAAAGCAACATAAAACCTGCTTATAAACTTCAGCTGCCTCTGTGTTATTTGGTGAACGGTGATGAATAATTGTTGCGTTTTTTTCTTGCATCATTCAGTAAAATGAAATATGAGGGGGGTCATCATGCAGGGGACTTTCGAAAAGAGGTCAACT
Organism: Rana muscosa; assembly: GCA_029206835.1. NCBI lineage: Eukaryota > Metazoa > Chordata > Amphibia > Anura > Ranidae > Rana > Rana muscosa. The sequence goes on from CM055124.1 coordinate 288,678,899, forward strand.
TATCTCATATGTGGGTCTTTTACCACTTCAACCCCGGAGGATTTGGCTGCCAAAAGACCAGGCCACTTTTTGTGATTCGGCACTGCGTCCATTTAACTGACAATTGCGCGGCCGTGCGACGTGGCTCCCAAACAAAATTGACGTCCTTTTTTCCCCACAAATAGAGCTTTCTTTTGGTGGTATTTGATCACCTCTGTGGTTTTTTATTTTTTGCGCTATAAACAAAAATAGAGTAACAATTTTGAAAAAAAGCTATTTTTTTTTTACTTTTTGCTATAATATCCCCAAAAAGTATATAAACAAACTTTTTCCTCAGTTTAAGCTGATACGTATTCTTCTACATATTTTTGGTAAAAAAAGAAAATGCAATAAGCGTATATTGATTGGTTTGCGCAAAAATTATAGCGTCTACAAAATAGGGGATAGTTTTATGGCATTTTTATTATACATTTTTTTTTTTTTTTTTTTTACTAGTTATGGCGGGGATCTGGGATTTTTATCGTGACTGCGAGATTATGGCGGACGCTGTTTTGAGACCATTGTCATTTAAACAGCGATCAGTGCTATAAAAATGCACTGATTACTGTGTAAATGATACTGAGCTGAGTTTTCTTTGGGCTGAAACCTATATGCTAAAGATGGTTTGCACCTAAATGGAAGGGGGTCTACTGTGCTGGGGAGAGGTTTATGGGAAGGCTGGAGGAGTATTTAAACTAGCATTGTGGGGAGGATGAATTATATTATAATGGGGCAGACAGGGTCAGGTCAGCCCCTATTGGTGGGTGGAATGGGGGGAGGGCTATGGCAGATGATATGAAGGTTCCTATGTTACCATCAACCATTGGAAATGGTACTATTTGTACTAAAATAAAAAAATATGCAACATACGTTTGCAAAATGTGACAATGAATAAAAGTGTTTGTTCACCAATACCAGAAGTCTGCCACGCAAAATAGGCGAGTTGGAAGCTCTGATGCACGAGAAGAACGATGATCCAATTGGTATTGCTGAATCTTGGCTTCATTCTTCTTATGACTGGGCTGTTAATATTCCTGGCTATGCTCTCTTTTGGAAAGGCAGGGTAAAACGGAGGGGTGGTGGTGTCTGTCTCTGTGTAAGAAGTGATCTCAGTGCGAGTGTGAAAGAGGACCTGTTTGATGGAGAGTGTGATGAGTCTGAAGCATTATGGGTGGAACTGTACATGGGTGTGTGTACTACAAAGGTTGTCATTGGAATTTGTTATAGACAAGACCACCCAATTTTAGTGAGGAGGTGGAAAGGGCTGGGATATGCACTGTGAAATGGGGCAACTAAGTGGCAAATGAGGTTTAATGTTGATAAATGTAAAGTTATGCACTTGGGGGCTAAGAATCTACATGCATCATACATACTAGGGGGAGTCAATGGCGGAGAAGGATCTATTAACACAAAGTAAAGGTGTATCCTGGAAGAAACAAGCTTCCACATTCCAGCGAATCACCACAGTGAAGTCAAGATGGGGGCCTACCAGATAATAGTGACCCTCATTAAAGAGAAGTCAAAAAAGGCGTTTTGTAAGTGTTTAATGGCTCCACCAGACCTCCGATCCACTCATTGCGGTTATGGCAAGGCAGTATGTGTCGCAATGTATCGCAACCAGAAGTTCAGGCACTTAGAGTGTAGGAACCAGCAGCATTGAAAGTTAATTATTTTGCTTCAGAAATAAGCGATTACTTGTATCTGCTTCCTGCACCACCCACCTCGCTTAAAGGGGTTGCAGCGTCTCCCCGCAGGGATGTAGTCCCAAGGGAGGGGGCGAGCACACTGACTAACCCCCAGCCAGAACACCTTGGATGATGGGGGGCAAGCTTACTGAGGAGGAACAGGAAGTGAGAAATTCAGACAAAGAAAAAAAAAAACATTTAGAAGGGAAATCGAAGGAAAAGGTAAGTGAACCAACAATGCACTGACTTAAAGGAACCTATTTAGAAAATTTAAAAAAACTAACCTTTGCCACCAAAGAGCCATCTGTGTCCCATTGGGGAGATTTCCCTTCATTATCTGACTCATAGCCAAACAGGAAGTGAAGAAATCCCTCTAAAATTAGGGAATCCCTGGTTGTCACCAGAACTAATGTCCCTATTGGAAGATTTCCCCTCTCCCTGTTTCTACTGGTAACCCACAATTTGGGATTTTCTTTTAATTTCAGTGAACAGGACCAATAGAGAGGATGAATCTCCCTAACAGGGGCACAGACGGCAATAAAAACCTGACAGGAGTTCTAATCCCTTTCCACGAAGAAACAAAATAGCGTTTCGCTCTCTCTCTTGTTAGTCCTGTTTTTCAGTTTCACTGAAAGTGAAACAAAATTGTAACTGTTGGGTTGTCACCAAAACAAGGAATAGAGAAAAAAAAATCCTCCAATGGGGACAATAGTTCTGGTGACAACCACAAATTCCCTCACTTTGGAGTAGACGTGTGCTGTTCGTTTCGCTTCGAATCCAAATTCGGACACATTTTTTGTTGTTTGGATGTATCCGAAATTCCAAATTACAATAGTAACGAATTTAAACGAATCCGAGATGGCACAACGAAATTCGGCCGAAGTTTGAAAACGTATTTGAAATCGAAAACAGGATTAAATTGCAATAGAATAAAAGATAAATGGATTTTTTTTAAATTTGGAAACAAGAAAATAATCGAATAGAAAAAAACAATAGAATAGAGTAAAATAGAATATAACCGTCTTCCAAAATTCGAATCTTGAATAGAATAAATTCAAGTAATAGAATAGAAAAAAATTGGATAGAATATAAGCGTCTTCCAAAATTTGAATAGAATAAATCTGAATTAAAATATAATAGAAAATAAAAGATTGGAATAAAAAAAAACAATAGAATATAACTATCTTCCTAAATTCTAAATTTGAATAGAATAAATTTGAATGCTGATTCCAATTCGAATAGAATAAAAAAAAAAATGAATAAACAAAACGAATTTAAACAAAATGATTTAAATAACAAATCGAAAACAAAAACTAATTTTTTCATTATGCAAATGTGTACTTTTAAAGAGATTTTCTCTCACTTTCTGATTTGGCTGTGGGAACAGAACGTGAACGGAAATCTCCCCAAAAACTGACAGGGGTTGTAACCCCCGCCCCCTTGGAAAGTTCAACTTTAAAGTGATACTAAAGCCAATTTTTTTTTTTTTTTCATTTATAAATAACAAACCTGTTATACTTACCTGCTCTGTTGGAGTGGATTTGCACAGAGCAGCCCAGATCCTCCTCTTCTCAGGTCCCTCTTTGGCGAACCTGGCCCCTCTCTCCTTTTGAGTGCCCCCACAGCAAGCAGCTTGCTATGGGGGCCACCTAAGCCGAGCCGTAGCTCTGTGTGTCCATTCATACACAGAAATGTGGTTTAGCCCTGCCCCCTCTCTTTCCTCATTGGCTCACTGACTTTGACAGCGGGAGCCAATGGCTTCTCACTGCTGTCTCAGCCAATGAGGAGGTAGAGTCCCGGACAGCTAAGACTCTCCTGCAACATTGCTGGATCTAGAGGGACCTCAGGTAAGTATTAGGGGGGCTGCTGCACACAGAAGGTTTTTATCTTAATAATGCATAGAATACATTAAGATAAAAAAAGAAACCTTTTGGCTTTACAATCACTTTAATGCAATATTATTTTTTATTGGATTACAGTTCTTTTACCTGTGGTTATGCTCTGCTATGTCTGGAAGGGAGACTTTGTGCTGCCTGTTCAGTTTAGTAATATTACATTTGTTCTTGCAGTCCAGGCAGGTCATTTTCCTTCAGAAGTAAGTCGTTCAAAGTCACCGGTGTTACAATTCAGAGGAGAACACGCATCGGACACAACCTCCCATTGTGAGAAAAGCAAGGGTGGAAAAAGACTGCAGACAGCTCTATTATCTCCGTATTGGGAATGACTAATTCACAGCTCTCCCGCCCGCCACCCCGAGGCCACACTTCTGTCACTGCCTACTGACACCAGCAGCTTATACTTGTGCTGCTGAGAGACGCAATGCGAGGTACTCGCTCAACGCCAACAAGCAATGTTTGAAAAGTCTCTCCTGAGAGAGCAGAAAACAAATCCACCAATGTACACCACTTAAATGATGATATTGCTGCCGTCCCTTACCATATGTAATGTGTTAAATAGGTGGAATAAATAGTCTAATGAGAGCGCCAAACCACCGGCCAAGGGTTCAAAAGTTTCATTATAAAATCAGATTACAGCAGGAAAACACGAAAAAGCCAACATATTTCAGGTGTCAAATTCCCCTTTCCTCAGGGCTCAGACTTTGTAATAAGACTCTTATGGCCCTTACACACGATCTAAAAATCAGACGATAGATCGTCCGTTTTTTTTTTTGCAAGCTAGTCGCATATCAAAAATGGAGATGTTATTAAAATGATAAATTCTCATATGACATAAGAAAAGTGATGTCATGTGTTGTAGTGTATTTCTATTGTATTTTTGGATGACAAGTGTACTGATTAACCACTTCAGCCCTGATAGAATTTTCCCCCTTATCCACCTCCCACCCCGCCACTGTACATATACAGCTGGGTGGGTGCTTCCTCCTCAGTGGACGTTCAGGAACGTCCCTCAGGAAGAGGGGGATAGCGCACGTGCTTGTGTCATCCGGACCCGGCGCATCTCCGATCGGCAGGAGGCCTCTGTGATTGGACACAGCCGTCATGTGATCAGGAGGGCCAATCACAGCTGTCATGATGTAAATAGAGAGCCGGTTGCTAGGCGATCCGCTCTCCTTTCCTCACACGGAAGTTGTTGGTGAGGAGAGCGGATCTCTGCAGCAGATCAGTGAGTATGAGCTGTTTTTTACAGCTTTTTACACACTGATCAACGGCCCAGTGTCCCCACACAATGTCCCCAAAATAGTGCACCCAAAACACTGTCTCCACACACATGTCCCCACACAGTAAAAACACCTGTCCCCCACATATGTAACAGTAAAATCATATGTCCCAATGATCATCTGCACACATATGTTCGTGATCACCTGCGCACATCTGTACATGATCATCTGCGCACATCTGTACATGATCATCTGCGCACATCTGTACATAATCACCTGCGTAAATCTGTACATGATCATCTGCACACATCTGTACATGATCATCTGCGTGCATCCGTCCGTAATCACACAAACCAATTTACTCTTTCGTCCATGGACCGACACAGCTTCTCTATTGACAAAGTGGGTATTATCCGTTAATTAGGAGTGACTAGGCAGAAAAACTTGTAAAAAGTGTTGCATCACACCTTCTACAGTACCGCCCAGGGGGCGGACCCTCTGGGTATACCCTCTCAGTCTGCATCTTCGCAGATCAGTTTTTTTTCTGTCTAGCAAGGAGTAGGACATGGCTCCCTTCGGGCCCATTGGTCCGCGGAAAAATATATATATATATATATATATATAATTTTTTATTTATTTTTGCTACATTTGTTGTTTCCTGCGATCTTCGATCAACTGCCGACTGGGTGACAGGCTGGATCCTCGATCCTTGTAGTCTCCCCAGTTTCGGCCATCGAGCGTGTGCCGACCCTAGCTACGCGCTGGGTTTTCCACGTCATGCCCGTCGCTCCACGGGTGGCCTGTGAGCTTACGCTCCAGGGCCTGCATCGGACCGCTCAGCTTCGGCTGACCTTACGGCCGAGTCGCAGCAGCCTGGCCGGTGAGCTTACGCTCCAAGGCTTGCATCGGACCGCTCAGCTTCGGCTGACCTTACGGCTGAGTCGCAGCAGCCTGTCTGGTGAGCGTCATGCTCCAGGGCATACATATGATCGTCCCTTCTGTGTCCAATCACAGCATGCCTGGCCAACAGTCACCTTCCGTGTGCGGACGATGATCTGTTTGGAATGTCTTCCAGCAGAATACATGCAGGATAGGTAAGTAAAACTCCCCTGCCTCGGCTGGGTGATTTAGCTGGACCTTCCTGGAGAGATCAAGTAAGTGGTTGTGGCCCCTTTCTTCCCTCTCTCCCTGCCTTTCCCTCCTCCCTGGGCTTCTAGCTAAAGGTTGCTGGGTGCTGGGGGTCACCTAGGGGGTCCCACTGGAGCGGGGCTGGCTGTAACTAACATTTAAAAGAAATGTCATTTTTTCTTACCTGTGTTTGTGTCCTTCCTCCTCCATGCTGTCGGCGGCCATTTTGAGGTGGTCCATGCCAAGTTTGGCCTCTTGTGACTGCCCCGGCGGCCATCTTCCTGTGGTTCGGCCACACCCACTGGCCCCTATCAGCTGATCGGCGGCCATGTTTGTCCACCCTGTATGCAGATATTGCCGTTCGGCGGCCATCTTTTTGTGGGCTATGGCTGCTTGACCTCTATCTTCTGTCGGCGGCCATTTTCTTAGAGCCCACATTATCTTCCATACAGACGTTTTTGGCAACCATTTTTCGAGAGCCTCCGGCCTCTAGGGTGCATTACACTGGCGTGAAAATTCACACAGGAAGTGCTGATAAAAGAAGCAGACTGACACGGCAGCAGGGGGACAGCATCACAGGCGCAGCATAGCAGTACCTATCCAGGGTGGTGAGTCCTCTGGGTGACCCGGCCTCTCTGCAGCACAGGAGGGTGGCCTATTGATATCTTGCCTGGAGCCCTGTGAGTGTCAGCGTGTGGTCAGCATGGCATCTGAGCCAGATGTCTTCTCCCCTGAAACACCAGATTTAGCAGCTGGTGCCCCTGAGGTGTCTATGAACGCTATGACTGCAATCCTAGAGGCGTTTGCTGCCAGGGTGGAAGCAGCACACGGGAATACAGGGGGTAGTAAACGCCCCATCCCCTGCAAGCTTCTGGGGATAATTCTGGTGCAGAACCAGGTCCAGCTACGGCTCGGGGCCCAGATTCTGACGCATCAGAGACTGCAGACCATGACCGGACAGTGAGAATGACTCAAAGTCCAGGTCAGTACGCGAGACGGCTTTGGTATCTGACCTTATTACTGCAGTGCGGGATATGCTAAAATTGGAAAATACTGCAGAAGCAGCAGAGACTCCGGTCCACTTGGGTTTCATAGACCTGCCCGCACTGCTAAGGTGTTCCCTTGTGTGTCTTTTGATAAACTCTTATACAAGGAATGGGAGAACCCACTGAGGGTCTTTACAGCCCCAAAGAGGTTTGCGGTACGGTACCCCTTTTGAGGAGAGTTTTCTGAAGAAATGGACCTCTCCCCCCTATAGTGGACCCTCCGGTGTCCAGACTTAATAGAGCCACCACAATTCCTGTAGAAGGGGCTCCTGTTTTCTAGGACCCTGTGGATAAGAAGGCTGAAGCACTCGCTTGCTACCTATACTCAGTGGTAGGCTCGGCAGTACGCCTGGCATTGGCGGGGGCCCTAGTGTCTCACACACTTACTGAATGGGCAAGATTGCTACTCCAGGGGTTAAGGAGCGAGATGCTCCTCCTGATGAGATAACATTGGCCGACCTGTTGGTCCAGGGCCTTAGGTTTGTCTGCGAGTCAGACATGAATACTATTCCCCTGCTGTCTAAAACTTCGGTTTATGCAGTAGCAATACGCCGCCTGATCTGGCTAAAAGGCTGGTCTGTGGACCAGACTTCCAAGAAAGCCCTGTTGGATCTGCCTTTTAAAGGCGACAGACTTTTTGGGGCTTCTCTGGATGACATCATCAAGGATGCCACAGGAGGTAAAAGCACTTTGCTTCCCCAAATTAGCAAGGGTAAGGGGCCACGCCAAGGGCAAGGGCCCTCCTTTACTGCACACAAGTGTTTTTTTCGTCCCCCTAGGGCGACAGGGAAAAGACCCCAGGCCGATAAAGCGCCTGCCCAAGGACAAAAGCATCCCTGGTCCCGCATACCCAATAAGCCTGCGGACAAATTTGCGTCCGCATGAAGGTCCACCCCCACCCAGCTCTCGGGTGGGGAGACGTCTTCGCAAATTCGCGACTCAGTGGACAGCACTAATCTCCGACAGGTGGGTTTGCGAAGTAATCTCCTCAGGCTACAAGATAGAGTTTCTCTCTTGTCCACCGGACAGATTCAACACCTCCAATCTCCAGCTACTACTGACCCGTCGGGAGGCCCTGTATGGGGCGGTCCAGGGTCTACTGGAACGCGGGGTAGTTATTCCAGTTCCAGAACTGGAACAGGGTTTTTACTCAAATCTGTTCATTGTGCCGAAGAAGGAGGGGGTTCGTCCAAGCTTGGATCTCAGAGCCCTCAATTGCTTTGTGAAGGTACAAAGTTTTCGGATGGAGTCGGTTCGATCTGTAGTCACTGTAGTCACGGCTCTCCATCCGGGGGACTTTCTGGCCTCCTTGGACATCAAGGACGCATACCTGCATGTCCCCATATACTCCAGACACCAGAGGTTTCTGCGATTTGCTATCGGGAAGGACCACTACCAGTTTGTGGCCCTCCCGTTGGGCCTTGCCTCAGCACCCAGGACGTTCACCAAGGTGCTTGCTCCGATTCTGGCACTTCTAAGACAGCGGGGTATCGCTATCACAGGCTACTTATACGACCTTCTGCTGAAGGCCCCTTCAAGCTCAGAATTAGAGGTAAGCGTGTCCATTACCTGTCAGACTCTTCGAGACTGTGGTTGGATACTAAACACGCAAAAGTCAGTATTGGTGCCCACTCAACGCCTAGTGTACCTGGGGTTGATTCTGGATTCCTCAGAGGCAAAGGTATTCCTCCCTGTGGAGAAGTTGCAGACCCTCCGGGCTGCAGTACGGCAGCTGACTTCCAGGAATTGGTCGTCACTCCGTTTTTGCATGCGAGTGTTGGGCCTCATGGTAGCCTCCTTCGAGGCGGTCCCATATGTTCAATACCACACTCGAGTGTTACAGAAGGAAGTTCTGTCCAGATGGATTTGATAATCCAGAGATGAAGGGCATCTGTTCCGAGTGAGCCACCTAGTCAGGAGATCCCTGGTATGGTGGCTGACAGCACCGGCTGTAATGGCCGGGAAGTAATTTCTTCCGGTTTACTGGATAGTGATCACGACGGACGCTAGCCTTACAGGTTGGGGGGGAGTCTGGGGTGTCCAGTCGGCGCAGGGTCGCTGGACCCCAGAGGAAGCCCTCCTGCCGATCAATGTCCTGGAGATCTGGGCGATCAAGCTGTGCCTCTTCAAATGGTCTCAGAGACTGCAAGGGCGTCCAGTCAGGATCCAGTCAGACAACGCCACAGCAGTGGCATATGTCAATCATCTAGGAGGAACAAGAAGCTCAGCTGCAGCATCGGAGATCGCTCGCATCCTGAAGTGGGCAGAGAGGAGCGTACCGGCACTGTCGGCCGTGTACATTCCGGGTGTGGAAAACTGGCAGGCGGACTACCTGAGCTGCCAGATGCTGGACCAGGGAGAATGGTCCTTACACCCGGAGGTGTTCCAACTCCTCCGCCAAAGATGGGGCACACCAGACGTAGATCTTCTGGCTTCCCGACTCAATCGGAAGGTATTGAGATTTGTGGCCCGGTCAAGAGACCCATGGGCAGACGCAACGGACGCGTTGGTAGCATCGTGTGGTCAGTATCAGCTACTCTATGCCTTCCCTCCCTTAAGGCTTCTTCCTCTTCTGCTCCGCAGAGTGGAGGCAGAGGGAATTCCAATGATCCTAATCGCTCCAGATTGGCCTCAGCGTCCTTGGTACGACGATCTAGTACGTCTGGTAGCAGACGTCCCCTGGCGCCTACCACTACGGAAGGACCTGCTATCGCAAGGTCCCATATTCCATCCTGCTTTACAGTCATTGGCTTTAACGGCATGGCTGTTGAGAACCGGGTACTGAGAGACCGGGGCCTGTCAGACTCAGTAATCTCTACTATGAGAAGTGCTCGAAAACCGTCCTCTAGGAAGGTCTATCACCGCACTTGGAGGGCCTACATCTCCAGGTGTGAGGAAATGAAATGGCATCCGCGTACCTATTTGGTTTCCAGAATCCTGCTGTTTTTACAGCATGGGGTGGACCAAGGGCTTGCCCTAAGTACGATTTAAGGGACAGATATCTGCCCTGGCTGTCTTTTTTCAGCGACCCCTGGCGACTCACTCTCTCGTGAGTACATTTGTGCAGGGGGTCCGACAGGTGGCCCCTCCGGTCCGTCCCCCGTTACCTCCGTGGGACTTGAACCTGGTCCTCTCGGTGCTTCAGAAGGCACCGTTTGAGAATATTAGAGATATTCCCCAGTTGACACTTTCTCAGAAAGTGGTCTTTTTGGTGGCTGTTACGTCAGTTAGACGAGTCTCTGAGCTGGCAGCCTTGTCCTGCAAGGCTCCCTATTTGATTTTCCACAAGGATAAGGTGGTGCTGCGGCCGCAGCCTTCCTTTCTTCCGAAAGTCGTTTCGGCTTATCATCTCAACGAAGACATTGTACTTCCATCCTTGTGTCCTCAGCCGTCGAATCCTAAGGAGTCGGCGTTGCATTCCTTGGACGTTGTCCGAGCTTTGAGAGTATACCTATCTGCTACTTCCCTGTTCTGGAAGTCAGACTCACTGTTTGTTTCGGTGGCTGGTCCCAAGAAGGGCCAAGCAGTCTCATCGGCCACCATCTCTAGGTGGATCCGACAGATAGTAATCCAGGCTTACGCCTTAAAGGGTCAGGCGCCCCCCTTTCCTGTCACGGCGCATTTGACCAGGGCAATAGGTGCCTCTTGGGCTTTCCGACATCAAGCGTCTGTTTCCCAATTATGTAAAGCGGCGACTTGGTCGTCCGCTCACACTTTCACAAAATTCTACAAAATTGATGTAGGTGCATCTTCGGATGCCTCTTTCGGCCGCAAGGTTTTGCAAGCGGCTGTTTAGAGTTGCAACTCCTCCGTTGGAGGAGTGCTGTTTTGTGTTTGGGGTGAAGTTTATTTTTATGCTGTTACCACCCCTCGTTTTTTCTCTGACACTGCTTTGGGACGTCCCACTTTGTCAATAGAGAAGCTGTGTCGGTCCATGGACGAAAGGGTAAATAGGATTTTTTACTCACCGTAAAATCCTTTTCTCTGAGTCCATGGACCGACACAGCACCCACCCCTCCTTTTAAGTTTGTACTGCTTTTTGACGAACTGATCTGCGAAGATGCAGACTGAGAGGGTATACCCAGAGGGTCCGCCCCCTGGGCGGTACTGTAGAAGGTGTGATGCAACACTTTTTACAAGTTTTTCTGCCTAGTCACTCCTAATTAACGGATAATACCCACTTTGTCAATAGAGAAGCTGTGTCGGTCCATGGACTCAGAGAAAAGGATTTTATGGTGAGTAAAAAATCCTATTATTATACACTTAGTGCCGGTTCACACTACAGCAACATGAAAGTCGGCACGACTTTGCGAGGCAACTTCAAGTTGCCTCCAGGACAGGCGACTTTGCCAGTGGCCAATCAAACAATAATCAGCTCTGTGGGAGGGAGGGGTTTGCCTGAGAAAACTATTTTCTCTTCCTGTAAAGTTGCTTTAGTTAAAACAGTGATCCGACTTTGGAGGCGACTTCCATTGAAATCAATGGGTACAAGTCGCCTTGAAGTAGTAAAGGAACCTTTTTTGAAGTCGGAGCGACTTCAGTAGTGTGCATTAAGACGGCTCTCATTCACTTTAATGTAATTTCTCATGTCGCGCGACTTGGGGCGACAGAAGACAGATCCCAAGTCGCGGTAGTGTGAACGGGCACTTAACGGGATTTTTTTTTTACAAAAGACATGTAGCAGAATACATTTTGGCTTAAATTTATGAAAAAATTTGATTTTATTGGAGCGTCGGCAGAGAGCAGACGCAGACTGTCTGCATCCGGGGCCGATCACTTGCAGGTGACTGCTGCATGAGCAATTACATGCAAGCGTCTGCAATTAGCTGCGCGAGTCAGTGTGAATGTAGCCTTAAAGCTAGAATTTCACTGTATGGCCATTGCTTGCTCAATGCTGCCACGTAACAATGACACAAAGTGAACTATAGACAGCGTGGGATGGGGGCTTTCCCATGACTGTAATTCTTATGTCCTCGGGCACCAGACAACGTTGATTTGTCATAGCGTGTAGCCTTGGAAGCTTGGTGCAGGGTGTGTCCGGGACAGGATTGTAACACCTGTAATGTGCTCATCAGACAAGTCCTGTCCTGTCCCAACAGTAGGAAATGGTGGGATTCCGATAAGAAAAGATCTTTACTGCAAGGATTCTGTAACCTTGAATACAAGGGTTCTCATCTGTACCAGGTTTTATTTCTACCAATACATTTAGAATTAGTTGAGAAGAAGAAGAATTACTAAATAGATTGCCGCCTATTGATCAGATTTTCAAATAAATGGCCCAAAGCCCTACAGAGGCCATCTCTGGCATTGTTTCTCTCTCACTCTCTTCTTTATTTTTCTTAAAGCTGAATTCCAGGTATGGATGTTTTTGCACAGTCACATTGTTTAAGCTTGGACCAATGTAAGCATATGTGCCATACAGGGGCGTATCTACTGCGAGGCAAACGAGTTGTTTGCCTTGGGCGGCATTTTTTGGGGGTCAGAAGGGACATGGTCATGTCCAGACGCTTAATTTTTGGGGGGTGCAGACAAACTGAAAAAAAAAAAAACACATCAAGCACAGCCACTGTGCCCATCAAACGCAGCCACTGTACTCATAAATTGCCGCCACTGTGTCATCAAACGCAGCTACTGTACCCATCAATTGCTGCCAGTGTGCCCCATCAATTGCTGCCAGTGTGCCCCATCAATTGCCGCCAGTGTGCCCCCCCCCCCCCGCCTGGCACTTACCTGTCTCGGCGCTGTCCAACACGCTCCGAGTCCTCCATGTCTTAATCCCGTCCTCTCCCTGTCATCTCTGCTATGATTGGACGCCTGATAGGCGCCTGTCGCTTAAGCGAATCAAGTGACAGGGTAACCAGACCCGAGTACCTGATTGGCTGAGAGGCAGGTCAGTGTTAGGGAAGCAATTTATTTCCTTCTCTAACACAACACTCTGTAAACAGCGAACGCACAGCATTGCGCCCGCTGTTTACCATTTTTGAAGCCTGTTAGAGCCCACAGCTCTAATCAGGCGCTTCCAAAAAAAAAAAACGCTGCTGTAATTCATATGCCCGGCGCCCGACAAGGGGCCGGACACCTGAAAAGGGGGCAGCAGCGGCAACAATAGATAGATTCATGCAATGCATGAATCTATCTTTTGGTGATAGAGCAGTGAAGGAGAGAGGGCGGCGCTCCTGCGCCCTCTATGGATGCACCGCCACTGCTCAAGATGGATGGCATCATCGTCCTGTTAGAAAGTGACAGTGAGCCCCACCCCCTATTGATCCTATGACCCGCTCCTGGAACCCGGCCTTCTCCCTCTATTTATATCACAGGGTGGACTGGCAGGGCACAAAGAGCCTGGGAACTGAGGTGCTAGCAGTTAACCCCTTTCCCAGCCTGGGCAAGCCAACTATCTAACACACTTGCCTACAAGTATACAGATCTGTATTACACAGGGTAGGAGGAAGGAGAAAGGAACATTTTTTAGGAATATTGTTAGACTTTAATTCCACTTTAAGCCATTCATACTCATCTCTAAAACACAATTTTAAAAACCTATGGATTAAAGAAAAAAAAACAAAACATTTGACCTCCTTAGGGATAGTAAATCTACAGGAGGTGGTAGGTTCTTCCTAATCCTTTCAGACTGGCCATACATGTCACTGTTAATAAATCGTTGGCTTTATCTTTGCATTGTCCATTGACACAGACATGGCTAGCTATTCATTCTAAGCTGGACCAGGCCATGGAAATTCCTTGTGTGTAGTGAAGGGGAAGAAGCTGGATGATCTTCTGACTTGTGAGAAAGGGCAGGTGGAAAAGGTCATCTCTGATTCCTGTAAATCATGAGGCTGAAAGAAGATCAGGGGGTGGGAAAGCCCAGAACGAAGGGGCACCCTCTATGTATGTCATGCAGGAGAACATCTCCCACCCATCAGCTGTTCTAAAGAATTCCAGTATAAAGCTGGTCATACATGGTTGCATTTTGGTTTGGGTGTCTATATGAAAATAGTTTGTCAGAGCATTCAATGACGTCATCGTTGACTAATTTCATTCAAAGGCCCTTAAAATGTTTGTCCGGACCTTCTACTTGAGTGGATTGCCAGACTTGTGAACCCTGGTTTCTTTATTGCTTATGAAATCAATAAATCAATAATGCAAAACAATTTTTTATTTTATTTTATTTATAAGTGCATTGCATATTTAGAAGTATATTTATATATGCACATTATTATTATACAGGATTTATATAGCGTCGACATCTTACGCAGCGCTTTACAACATAAGGGCAGACAGTACAATTGCAATACAATTTAATACAGGAGGAACCAGAGAGCCCTGCTCATTAGAGCTTACAATCTAAGAGGGAGGGTCAAGAGATAAAAGAGGTAATAACTGGGTGGGCTGATGGAGAAAATAATCAGACAGTTGTTAGCAGGAGGCCAGATAGGCATCTCTGAAGAGATGAGTTTTCAGGGATCGTCTGAATGTGAATCAGTAGAAGATAGTCGGACAGATTGGGGTAGAAAGTTCCAGAGAATAGGAGAGGCTCTGGAGAAGTCCTGGAGGCGAGCATGGGAGGAGGTGATGAGGGAGCTAGAGAGAAGGAAGTCTTGGGAGGACCGAAGAGGACGATTTGGTTGGTATTTTGAGACAAGGTTAGTGATGTAGCTGGAGGCCGAGTTGTGAATGGCTTTGTAAGTCATTGTTAGTATCTGATTCGATGGGTGAGTGGAAGCCAGTGGATGGATTGGCAGATGCTTGCATATTCATCAGCCAATTATACATATATATACACACATATATACATACACATACATATATACATACATACATATATATACACACATATACATATATATACGCACACACACACACACTAAAATCTACTTATAAATGAAATGTATCCTTAAGCGCTTGACCACTGGGCACTTAAACCCCCTTCCTAACCAGACCAATTTTCAGCTTTCGGTGATCTCACAATTTGAATGACAATTACTTTACCATATGACATTTTTGTCCTTTTTTCCCCACAAATAGAGCTTTCTTTTGGTGGTATTTAATCACCGCTGGGTTTTTTCTTTTATAGCGCAAAAAATAAAAAGGCTGATTTTGACCAAAATTTATACTGCTACATATCTTTGTAGCAAAATGGGGGGGGGGGAGGGGGGACTTGGGACTTTAAATGAGGCCATAGGTAAGGCCAATGCCTCCAACCCATTGGGACTTTGAATGAGGCCATAGGCCTGGTAAGGCCATGTGCCTCCATCCCTGTTAATTAGAAAAAAACACAGCAAAAATAATTTGATCACACCTGAAGTACTGACGACCTATCTCATTTCTTGAGACCCTAACATTATTATTATTATTATTATTATACAGGATTTATATAGCGCTTTTATATCAGGGAAGACCGTACAGTCACAATACAATACAGGAGGGATCAGAGGGCCCTGCTCGTTAGAGCTTACAGTCTAGAAGGGAGGGTCACGTGGAACAAAGGGTAGTAGCTGTGGGGGATAATCAGATGGACAAAAATGAAAATACAGTTGTTAGGTGTGGGTAGCATAGGCTTCTCTGAAGAGGAGGGTTCTGTGGGTAGGATAGGCCAGGAAAGTACAAATACCCCCCAAATGACCCCTTTTTGGAAAGTAGACAATCCAAGGGGCATGGCGAGTTTTTTGAAGTTGTCATTTTTTCCCACAATTCTTTGCAAAATTTTTTTTTTGTTTACAAAATTGTCATATTAGCAGGTTATTTCTCACACACAGCATATGCATGGCACAAATTACACCCCAAAACACATTCTGCTATTACTCCTGAGTATGGAGATAGCACATGTGTGAGACTTTTACACAGCGTGGCCACATAGAGAGGTCCAACATGCAGGGAGCACCTTCAGGTGTTCTGGAGCATAAATTACACATCTAATTTCCTGACTACCTCTTACACTTTTGAAGGCCCTGGAGCACCAGGACAATGGAAACGCCCCAAAAGGCTGGACCAATGTAACTATGCATACACCATATCTGGCCGATGGAAACGGGAAATCCCTGAAGTAGGCACTGCTACCACAGTGATCTCCACTTGCAAGGCATACTAAGGCCCGGTGGACCCCAGTCCTCATGATTAGCCAAAGCTAACCAACGAGAAATGGGTGTGAGGCTTCCCCGAAGACAGATTCCACAAGGCAGGGGGTGGAAAGAACCTGATGGCCACATATCCTACCCCTAGGCTTCAGGTAGGGTTGCCACCTCATACCTTTAAACCTGAACACATATGAATTACACAGGTTCTGAGGCTAATTTAATTCAGATAAGGCACCAAGTGTGTATAATTACCACCTTAATCAGCCACAGAACCTGTGTAATCAATATGTGTTCGGTTTTAAAGGGATGAGGTGGCAACCCTAGCTTCAGGGTAGAGGTGCACGATTCTGGCTAAAATGAGAATCACTATTTTTTTGCTTAGAAGATAGATCACGATTCTCATCTTTCACATTAAAACAAAAAAAATTGGGCTAACTTTACAGCTTCGTTTTTTTTTATTATTATTCATTGAAGTCAATTTTTTCCCAAAAAATTTCATCTGAAAGACCGCTGGGCAAATAGTATGACATAAAATATTGCAGCAATTGCCATTTTATTCCCTAGGGTCTCTGCTAAAATATATATAATGTTTGGGGGTTCCAAGTAATTTTCTAGCAAAAAATATTGATCTTAACTTAAGAAACAAGTGTAAGAAAAAAGATTTGGACTTTAAGTGATTAATTTTCCTGCATTTACACACATTTATCCTTTTGATCTAAGAAGGAACATAGTTACAATGTTTCATGTTGTTAATTGTGCAGCTCTACTTCAGGGTAGGCCAGAAGACCCACACTCAATCCACGAGTAAAGAAAATAAGACATAAAATAGTGCAGTCAGGCACACATGGATAGTGAGTAAATAAAAAAATAAAAAAAAGTGGCAATGTTGTGCACCATGGCTAGGCCTTGCGGTCTGGTAACAAAAATTGTCCCAGTCTCAGCCAAAAGGCCTGGACCATGAAGCATTGCGTCATAGCTTTAGTGTTGTGGCCTAGTGCAGATTCACACAGTGGGGTCCCAAACCCATAGTGCTCTGGCACCCCATGGGACGCCACTCAAAGGGGGAGCTCGACACCTCAGGCGCTCTGCATGTCCCAGGCCTTCTGCCAGACAAGGTAGCACTGCCAAATCAGGAGGCACTGAGCCCCTTGGGTACTTCCACCAGGGAATTACTCCTGTGCCCTACCTCACCCAATGGGAGCCCTAGTTCATGCCCCCCACGGGGAAGATCCCTTAGGACCCCCATCATACATTTGATCCTGGCTGAAATGCCGAGAAGCAAGCCTTCTTTAACAACTGCGAAGTGCAAAGGGCCTACTAAACAATCATTTCAGTTCAGAACAGGTAGGCCCTCATTATCTAGAAATGGGATCCATATTTATTATAATTATTAAAGCTCATAATGTATACATTTTAATATAGGGATTTGTTCAAGACTTCTCTGTGGTTAGTAAGGAATTATTCCCCCCCCGAAGAGGCAATGATGACCGGAGTTGCCCAGGCAACTGATGGAGGTTGTGAGAAGCTGGACGTCCCTTGCATGTGCTGCTTTCAGCCTAATGAGCAATGTGATTATGTAAAAAAGATAAAAGCTCTTCGCTTAGAACATTTTTTTTTTGGAGACTGTACTTCTTTTTTAAAGTATATCTAAAGACCAAACTTTTTTTTTTTCATTTTAGATGGAGTAAGTTAAAGCGGAGGTCCACCCAGAATAATTTTTTGCACTAAAAATCATTAAAAAAAAACTGAAAAAAATTAATAGAGAAAAAACAAAGAATTTTTTACTCTCCAGAAATACCTGTTGCTATGCAGAAGTCTCTAATCTGCCTCTTCCTTCGCCTCGTGAGTCTCTTTCTGCTTCCTCTTCTTGTGAATGGGGCGCGCTGACTTCTGGGAACTGTGTGTAGCACTACCCCCGTAGGAGCTGCTGTTTGTTTGATTTGGGTCTACGTCCTGCCTATCAACCCCTGGAAGTGGCTCAAGCCTTCCCTTAGCACAACTGATATGAATAAGGAGTGTGAGACCTATTGAGTATTAGGAGACACAATCCTGCATACATCACACAATAACCTGTAAATGTTATTACCTTTGCTGGTCACTAGTCCTTCTAAGTGACAGAGATACTTCACACAAGTTATATGCTTAATCAAAGGTACCTTTACTCAGTATAAAAGGGAAGGGTAAAGAATCACATTAATACACACAGTTGACTCTGCATGCGCATTGCAGAGTCAATAAACCAATAAGGATAGGTATCACTGAGATTAGGTAATAACAGGAAATAACATCAGCTATATATATGTACATGTATCTATTAGGGATGAGCTTCGTGTTCGAGTCGAACATACGTTCGACTCGAACATTGGCTGTTCGATCGTTCGACGAAGATCGAACGATTTGGGCCGTTCGCGCCAAATTCGAGTGACGCGAACGGCCCACAATGCACTACGCCATCGCAGTGTCATCCAGGCGCTGTGATTGGCCAAGCATGCACTGTGACCCCGCATGCTTGGCCAATCACAGCGCCGGCAGCGAGGAGAGCAATGATTGGCCACAGGCAGGATGCCTGTGGCCAATTATTGCTGAGGGTGTTTAGTACACGCCCCACACTATAAAAGGCCGCCAGCACGGCGGCCTAGTGTAGTGTGTTCCGGAGCAGGGATAGAGTAGCATAGGCAGGGACAGTGACTGTTATTTCTTTCTTGCTTAACCTGGATTCCTTTAGTTTAGGGAAAGAGAAGGATAGGTAGGGAGAGTGTCAGTGTGTTTTGTGCTTCTGCTATAGTGTGCTTAAAAAAAACATTTATTCTAGGGACAGAAAACTCTAGGTAGGGACAGTGTCAGTTTCTTTCACTCTGCAAGTCCTTGTTTCCAGGGACCTGTAAGGACAGTGAGTTAATTGTCCTTGTGCTATATTGTGCTTAAAAAAAACATTTATTCTAGGGACAGAAAACTCTAGGTAGGGACAGTGTCAGTTTCTTTCACTCTGCAAGTCCTTGTTTCCAGGGACCTGTAAGGACAGTGAGTTAATTGTCCTTGTGCTATATTGTGATTAAAAAAAACATTTATTCTAGGGACAGAAAACTCTAGGTAGGGACAGTGTCAGTTTCTTTCACTCTGCAAGTCCTTGTTTCCAGGGACCTGTAAGGACAGTGAGTTAATTTTCCTTGTGCTATATTGTGATTAAAAAAAACATTTTTTCTAGGGACAGAAAACTGTAGGTAGGGAGAGTGTTTTTTTTCTTTCACTCTGCAAGTCCTTGTTTCCAGGGACCTGTAAGGACAGTGAGTTAATTGTCCTTGTGCTATATTGTGCTTAAAAAAAACATTTATTCTAGGGACAGAAAACTCTAGGTAGGGACAGTGTCAGTTTCTTTCACTCTGCAAGTCCTTGTTTCCAGGGACCTGTAAGGACAGTGAGTTAATTGTCCTTGTGCTATATTGTGATTAAAAAAAACATTTATTCTAGGGACAGAAAACTCTAGGTAGGGACAGTGTCAGTTTCTTTCACTCTGCAAGTCCTTGTTTCCAGGGACCTGTAAGGACAGTGAGTTAATTTTCCTTGTGCTATATTGTGATTA
This sequence comes from Rana muscosa, assembly GCA_029206835.1. Classification (NCBI taxonomy): domain Eukaryota; kingdom Metazoa; phylum Chordata; class Amphibia; order Anura; family Ranidae; genus Rana; species Rana muscosa. The sequence goes on from CM055124.1 coordinate 288,698,548, forward strand.
AAAAAAACATTTTTTCTAGGGACAGAAAACTGTAGGTAGGGAGAGTGTTTTTTTTCTTTCACTCTGCAAGTCCTTGTTTCCAGGGACCTGTAAGGACAGTGAGTTAATTGTCCTTGTGCTATATTGTGATTAAAAAAAACATTTATTCTAGGGACAGAAAACTCTAGGTAGGGACAGTGTCAGTTTCTTTCACTCTGCAAGTCCTTGTTTCCAGGGACCTGTAAGGACAGTGAGTTAATTTTCCTTGTGCTATATTGTGATTAAAAAAAACATTTTTTCTAGGGACAGAAAACTCTAGGTAGGGACAGTGTCAGTTTCTTTCACTCTGCAAGTCCTTGTTTCCAGGGACCTGTAAGGACAGTGAGTTAATTTTCCTTGTGCTATATTGTGATTAAAAAAAACATTTTTTCTAGGGACAGAAAACTGTAGGTAGGGAGAGTGTTTTTTTTCTTTCACTCTGCAAGTCCTTGTTTCCAGGGACCTGTAAGGACAGTGAGTTAATTGTCCTTGTGCTATATTGTGCTTAAAAAAAACATTTATTCTAGGGACAGAAAACTCTAGGTAGGGACAGTGTCAGTTTCTTTCACTCTGCAAGTCCTTGTTTCCAGGGACCTGTAAGGACAGTGAGTTAATTGTCCTTGTGCTATATTGTGATTAAAAAAAACATTTATTCTAGGGACAGAAAACTCTAGGTAGGGACAGTGTCAGTTTCTTTCACTCTGCAAGTCCTTGTTTCCAGGGACCTGTAAGGACAGTGAGTTAATTTTCCTTGTGCTATATTGTGATTAAAAAAAACATTTTTTCTAGGGACAGAAAACTGTAGGTAGGGAGAGTGTTTTTTTTCTTTCACTCTGCAAGTCCTTGTTTCCAGGGACCTGTAAGGACAGTGAGTTAATTGTCCTTGTGCTATATTGTGATTAAAAAAAACATTTATTCTAGGGACAGAAAACTCTAGGTAGGGACAGTGTCAGTTTCTTTCACTCTGCAAGTCCTTGTTTCCAGGGACCTGTAAGGACAGTGAGTTAATTTTCCTTGTGCTATATTGTGATTAAAAAAAACATTTTTTCTAGGGACAGAAAACTCTAGGTAGGGACAGTGTCAGTTTCTTTCACTCTGCAAGTCCTTGTTTCCAGGGACCTGTAAGGACAGTGAGTTAATTTTCCTTGTGCTATATTGTGATTAAAAAAAACATTTTTTCTAGGGACAGAAAACTGTAGGTAGGGAGAGTGTTTTTTTTCTTTCACTCTGCAAGTCCTTGTTTCCAGGGACCTGTAAGGACAGTGAGTTAATTGTCCTTGTGCTATATTGTGATTAAAAAAAACATTTATTCTAGGGACAGAAAACTCTAGGTAGGGACAGTGTCAGTTTCTTTCACTCTGCAAGTCCTTGTTTCCAGGGACCTGTAAGGACAGTGAGTTAATTTTCCTTGTGCTATATTGTGATTAAAAAAAACATTTTTTCTAGGGACAGAAAACTCTAGGTAGGGAGAGTGTTTTTTTTCTTTCACTCTGCAAGTCCTTGTTTCCAGGGACCTGTAAGGACAGTGAGTTAATTGTCCTTGTGCTATATTGTGATTAAAAAAAACATTTATTCTAGGGACAGAATACTCTAGGTAGGGACAGTGTCAGTTTCTTTCACTCTGCAAGTCCTTGTTTCCAGGGACCTGTAAGGACAGTGAGTTAATTTTCCTTGTGCTATATTGTGATTAAAAAAAACATTTTTTCTAGGGACAGAAAACTGTAGGTAGGGAGAGTGTTTTTTTTTTTCACTCTGCAAGTCCTTGTTTCCAGGGACCTGTAAGGACAGTGAGTTAATTGTCCTTGTGCTATATTGTGCTTAAAAAAAACATTTATTCTAGGGACAGAAAACTCTAGGTAGGGACAGTGTCAGTTTCTTTCACTCTGCAAGTCCTTGTTTCCAGGGACCTGTAAGGACAGTGAGTTAATTTTCCTTGTGCTATATTGTGATTAAAAAAAACATTTATTCTAGGGACAGAAAACTCTAGGTAGGGACAGTGTCAGTTTCTTTCACTCTGCAAGTCCTTGTTTCCAGGGACCTGTAAGGACAGTGAGTTAATTTTCCTTGTGCTATATTGTGATTAAAAAAAACATTTTTTCTAGGGACAGAAAACTGTAGGTAGGGAGAGTGTTTTTTTTCTTTCACTCTGCAAGTCCTTGTTTCCAGGGACCTGTAAGGACAGTGAGTTAATTGTCCTTGTGCTATATTGTGCTTAAAAAAAACATTTATTCTAGGGACAGAAAACTCTAGGTAGGGACAGTGTCAGTTTCTTTCACTCTGCAAGTCCTTGTTTCCAGGGACCTGTAAGGACAGTGAGTTAATTTTCCTTGTGCTATATTGTGATTAAAAAAAACATTTATTCTAGGGACAGAAAACTCTAGGTAGGGACAGTGTCAGTTTCTTTCACTCTGCAAGTCCTTGTTTCCAGGGACCTGTAAGGACAGTGAGTTAATTGTCCTTGTGCTATATTGTGATTAAAAAAAACATTTATTCTAGGGACAGAAAACTCTAGGTAGGGACAGTGTCAGTTTCTTTCACTCTGCAAGTCCTTGTTTCCAGGGACCTGGAGAGACATTGAGTGAATTGTCCTTGTGCTATATTGTGATTAAAAAAAACATTTATTCTAGGGACAGAAAACTCTAGGTAGGGACAGTGTCAGTTTCTTTCACTGTGAAAGTCCTTGTTTCAAGGGACAGAGAAGGACACCTGAAGGTAGCCCTTATTGCTTTTTTCCCATCTCCCTGCAGGCCATCTATTAGAATGTCTGGAAGGCAAACAAGGAGAGGCAGACAGTCAGGAGGCAATAAAAGAGGGCAAGCAGGCTCTGTGTCTGGGGGCAACAGTGCTGGTCGTGGACGCGGTGCATTGTCATCAGCACATGGCCATGGGACACGCTTGTCCTTCTTTTCGGCAGCTGGACATGTTGAGCCACATCATGCCGAAGACTTGGTAGAGTGGATGACCAAGCCCTCCTCCTCCTCCTCATCCTCTCTCACCCAGGCTCAGGGTACTGGAAAAGCAGCTGCCAAAGCGTCGTCTTCCCTGGTATCAATGTCAGACAAATCATCAGTCACTCCTTCCCTAGACCCACCATGTCCTCCTCCTGAGGAGTCCCCCGAACTGTTTCAGCACAGTGTTGGGTACATGCTCCAGGAGGATGCCCAGCGTTTCGAAGGGTCTGATGATGAAACCCAGCTAGAGGAAGGCAGTAGCGTGAGAGCAGACAGAGGGGATGCTCAAGAAGGACACCAATCTGGCAGTCATGTTCCAGCAGCTGCAGCATACTGCCAGATTGGCTCCAGTGATGAGGAGGGAGGGGATGATGAGGTCAATGACTCCACGTGGGTGCCTAATAGGAGAGAGGAGGAGGAGGAGGATGAGGAGGAGGCACATCTCCAACGAGGCAGGATGCCCTTTGGTGGCCAGCGTAAGGGCAGTACACCGACGGAATCACACCGCAGAGCTCCGCCTGTGCAGGGCGCTGCCTCTGCCCGTCATTCAAAAAGTTCTTTGGTGTGGGCCTTTTTTGAGGCTAGTGCATCAGATCGCACAGCTGCTGTTTGCAACATATGTCTCAAGCGTATATCGCGTGGCCAAAACATCAGCCGCTTGGGTACCACATGCCTGACCAGACATATGTTGACCTGCCATGCAGCTCGTTGGCAAGCCTACCTCAAAGACCCACACCAAAGAACAAAGCGGACCTCTCCTTGCACCGCATCAGCTGGGATCTCCAACCCCACTATAACTTCAGTCCTCTCTGAAACATGCACTGAGAGGAATGAAGGTGTAGAATTAAGTGTGTCACAGCCAAGTACTTGCGCCCACTCTGCTAGCAGTACACCGACGTCCGATTCTAGCAGGCAAATTTCCCTGCCCCAGCTGCTGGACCGTCGAAAGAAGTTCACTCCCAGCCATCCACATGCCCAGCGGTTGAATGCTAGCTTGGCTAAATTGCTAGCGCTTCAACTGCTGCCTTTTCAGTTGGTAGACTCGGCCCCCTTCCGTGAGTTTGTGCAATGTGCGGTTCCTCAGTGGCAGGTTCCCAAACGCCACTTTTTCTCACGGAAGGCTATTCCGGCTCTCTACCGGCATGTGGAAGGCAATGTCTTGGCCTCGCTGGACAGGGCGGTCAGCGGTAAGGTGCATATTACCGCTGACTCATGGTCCAGCAGGCATGGACAGGGACGTTACCTTTCTTTCACGGCCCATTGGGTCACTCTTTTGGCAGCTGGGAAGGATTCAGGACAAGGTGCAGTAGTGTTGGAGGTTGTCCCACCGCCACGCCTCCAAAATGCTACTACTGGTTGTGACACACCTCTCTCCTCCACCCCCTCCTCTTCTTCTTCCTCCATGGCCTCTTCCTGTGGTTTGTCCTATGAACCAGCGGTGCTCCGTAGCCGTTCACGGGGCTACGCAAGTACGCAGGCAAAAAGATGCCATGCCGTGCTTGCGCTGGTGTGTTTGGGGGACAGAAGCCACACTGGGGCAGAGGTCCTGTCTGCTCTGCAGGGCCAGGCCGAGAGGTGGTTGACGCCACGCCAGCTTAAGCCAGGAATGGTGGTTTGCGACAATGGCACCAACCTCCTCTCCGCCCTCCGACAGGGACAACTGACCCATGTGCCCTGTGTGGCTCACGTCCTTAACCTGGTGGTGCAGCGCTTCTTGGGCAGGTACCCGGGCTTACAGGATGTCCTGAGGCAGGCCAGGAAAGTCTGTGTGCATTTCCGCAGATCTTATAATGCCAGTGCTCGCCTGGCTGAGCTGCAAAAGGAGTTGAACCTGCCCAAGAACCGCCTTATATGTGACATGCCCACCAGGTGGAACTCAACGTTGGCCATGCTGCAGCGGCTGCACACGCAGCAGAGGGCCATCAATGAGTACCTGTGCGACTACGGCACCAGGACAGGGTCAGGGGAGCTTGGTTTTTTTTCTCCACGCCAGTGGGGCATGATCAGGGATGCATGCACTGTCCTGGCACCATTTGAGGAGGCCACGAGGATGGTGAGCAGTGACAGTGCATGCATCAGTGACACTGTACCTCTTGTCCACCTGTTGGAGCACACGCTGCGTGGAATAATGGACAGGGCACTTGAGGTAGAACAGAGGCAGGAAGAGGAGGACTTCCTTGCCTCTCAAGGCCCCCTTTACCCAGACAGTGTTCCTTCTGTCCCACCCATCGCACAGGAAGAGGAGGAGGAGGAGGAGGAGGAGGAGGAGGATTGTGTCAGCATGGAGGTGGAGGCTGGCACTCAGCATCATCAGCAGCAGTCTTTTAGGGATGATTTACAGTCCCAAGAAACCAGTGGACTTGTACGTGGCTGGGAGGAGGTGGCTGCGGATCATGTCGTCCTTAGTGACCCAGAGGACTCCGGAGCGAATGCCTCAGCAAACCTACGCTGCATGGCCTCCCTGATCCTGCAAAGTCTGCGGAAGGATCCTCGTATTCTTCGGATCAAGGAGAGGGACCATTACTGGCTGGCCACTCTCCTTGATCCACGGTACAAGGGTAAGGTTGCGGACCTTATGTTACCGTCGCAGAGGGAGCAGAGGATGAGACAACTCCGGGAGGCCTTGCAGAAAGGTCTGTGCAACGCGTTCCCAGAGACTGGGAGGTTGCAAACTCCTGGTCCTGGACAACGAGTTGCTGAGGCTTCGGCCAGTCAAAGAAGGAGCGGTGGGGAAGGTGGCCGTCTGACCGATGCGTTCAGACAATTCTTTAGTCCGCAGCCCCAAAGTATGATCGGTTCCAGCAACCATCGCCAGCGTCTGATAAACATGGTGCAGGAATATCTAGGGGCAAGGTCAGACTTGGACACCTTCCCCACCGAAAATCCTCTGGCTTACTGGGTCTTGAGGATGGATCACTGGCCAGAGCTTGCACAGTATGCAATTGAGCTACTGGCCTGTCCTGCATCCAGCGTTCTTTCGGAACGCACATTCAGTGCTGCTGGAGGATTTGTCACGGATCACAGGGTGCGCCTGTCCACCGACTCGGTTGATCGACTGACTTTCATCAAGATGAACCAGTCTTGGATCACCACCAGCTACCACACACCTGATGCTGATATAACAGACTAATTGATTTTAAAATGTCACATCCCTTCAAGACTGATGCTGATGCTGAGTGCCTGTGCTGTTATGTTGACTGGCTATCCTCCTCCTCCGAGTCCTCAATGATACGATTGATGATGATAGCTTGGAAGATCATTTTTGTTTATGGGTGCCGCCACCAGTGCCTAACGCCCAATTTTTCAGCCCCTGTTTAACAGGGGCGTGTAATTACAATTTTTGAAGCAATACTTTGCAACAGGGCTCATTGCTGTGCTCCAAGTACAGTATCTGTGAGGAGTTGCAGTGTTGTGCCACCAGTGCCTAAGGCCCAATTTTTCAGCCCCTGTTTAACAGGGGCGTGTCATTACAATTTTTGAAGCAATACTTTGCAACAGGGCTCATTGCTGTGCTCCAAGTACAGTATCTGTGAAGGGTTGCAGTGTTGTGCCACCAGTGCCTAAGGCCCAATTTTTCAGCCCCTGTTCAACAGGGGCATGTAATTACAATTCTTGATCTAATAATTCACAGCAGGGCCCATTGCTGCACCCACCAAGAGTAACTGTCAGGGCTTACAGTGTTGTGGCACCAGCACCACCATCAAAGGCCCAATTTTTACTACCACTGTTCAACAATTATATGTAATTAAAATTCCTGATATAATAGTTGACAGCAGGGCGTTCCAGCACCAACCAAGAGTAACTGTGAGTGCTTACAGTGTTGTGCCAACACCAACAACTAAGGGGCCTATTTCTGCAGAGTATATACGGCAGGTCCCTACTTTCAAACATCCAACTTACAAACGACTCCTACTTGCAAACGCAAGAAGACAACAGGAAGTGAGAGGAAATCTACCACTAGGAAGGAAAATTCTCTCCTGTAAGAATAAATATGGGAGAAAGGTGTCTCCTCTGTACTGATGCTTTATCAGCAATCCTTGTTTCAAGAAAAACACCACATTTCAAAAACAGTTGTCATTAGGACGGAAAGTGAGGTGAAATGTTCTGAACAGGGGCACAGACAGCAAAACAAATGTTACAGGGGTGATAACCCTTACCTATGTTTTCCAAAAAGTTTAAAAATAGATTTTTGGTCTGGAGCTACACTTCAACAATGTACCTGTTCAAAATTACAAACAGATTCTACATAAGAACAAACCTACAGTCCCTGTCTTGTATGCACCGCCTGTATACGGCTGTTCAGAGTATATAGGGCCTTTTTTATTTTATGTGCGGGGTTCCCCTTAATATCCATACAAGACCCAAAGGGGCTGGTAATGGGCTGGGGTAGGGGGGGGGTCATGGGGTAGCTATGCCATTTTTCTTAAAGATTTTCATCCATATTACCGGGACCAGACATTACATTAAAGCCGCAAGCAGTTTTAAATGGCTTTTTTTTCCTTTAGAAGTGTCATTTTGTGCAGGGACAGTTCTAAACACGGGAAACACGTGGCACTTCACAGGCATACTTTAGACACCCCCCAGGTACGATATTTAAAGGAATATTTGACTTTTTTTTTTCACTTTATGCATCATTAAAATGACTGCTCCCGGAAAACGACCGTTTTTAAAACTTATTTTTGCATTGATACATGTCCCCTGGTGCAGAACCCGGGTTCCCAAACCCTTTTTAGGACAATAACATGCATAATAGTTTTTATAATTAGCACTTTAGAATTCGAACGTTCGCATCCATTGTATTTAATAGGGTTCTAATGTTCGTTCGAACTTTCGGTCCGTTCGCGGGTTCTGGTGCGAACCGAACCCGGGGGTGTTCGGCTCATCACTAGTATCTATATGTGTCTCTGCACGGCTAACTGGTTGCTCGCGAGCTCCCCCTTTGTTGCAATACCTTGCACGTGTTCATTCCCTATAATAGGTAAGCAAGGCCTATCTGCGTCCCACTCAAAGTTCCTTTCTCCAATGAAGTCTTCGCTAGCCACCGTCGGTGCACAAGTTAAATTGTAATCCATAGGGTTTCAACAAGATGCTGTAATTATCCGCAATATACCTGAGTACTCGTGTGCCTGCCACCCACTAATGACGGATGCACCAATCTCTGATCACATAGTCTCCAGTGAGATACACTAGGCCGCAAGCTGTGGCGTGATAGGTGAAGTGTGGCTGGCACTAACTAAATCACTTTCCTCTAAGGTAGTAGTCAATTCTGGGCAGGTGCCCTTCTCACCAAACAGGCCCGACTTTCAGATATTCTCCTCTGGCTTGTCCCGGTCACTCGATCTCCATGCTTCTGCTTCAGCTGCAGTCTCCGGACTCCGTCACTAACAGCATATGGTGATGGACGACTCCGGTCTCTGCTGGGCAATCACAGGACGCTGTGAACGATCCTCTGCTGGAAATCACTCAGGCACTCCCGTAATTTAGGCCCAGGCTTCTGGCCTAATCCTTAGGAAGCAGGCCTCCGTGCCAACTTCCTGCTTGATTGAGAGCTGGATCCAGAGAGAGAGACGCTGGCCCCTCCCCTGGTTTAAGTAGTCTGCCCAGAATGCTTTGCGGTGTTGCAATGCACCCTGGGTAATGTAGTCTGTCTTTTACTAAAAACAACAAAGTCTTTTTTCCTAGCTGATATCTGTCCCAAAGTGCATTAGTTGCATTGTAACACTTATACCACCGGAGGGAGCCGGATTCCTTCTTACATATGGACATCCTGCTACACACTCCCCCCACTTAAAGTCTTTGGTCCCCAAAGAGGACAACAGTATGTAACCTAACACATACTTTGGCAATACCTGCAGGGAAATTTGTTAGTTTATGCATGACAATAAACAACTTGCCTTTTCATAAGCAGGATTTAAACTTAAACAGCTCATATCATAACACAGAGCCGACAGAGGAACCTCCCACCAATTATCACAAGGAGGGAGGTTGTCCTGTATACGGACCACCGACACTTGGGTGTCTGTTTCAGATGTGCTAGGGAGTGAGCTGGGGTTGTCTTCCACTGAATCTGAATCTGGAGTGGAAGAGCTAGACTGATCAATGGTTCTCTTAGAAGTGATGATGGCCTCCTCAGAGCATTCACCCAATTGGTCGTACGTCAGTCTTTTTGGGGGGTGAATTACTCTTTCCATCTGCTCTTTAGGTATCATATTCTCAAGGACATTGGGGCTGGCTGTTTCTAGAAGCTCTTCAGGGGCTTCCTCATCTAGTTCAGGCATGTTGGGCTCCAGAACTTCAGGAGCATCCCGCTCTCCTTCAGATAGAGACAACGACCCTTCTTTTGGGTCTTCCATTGACAAAGAGTCTGAGTCATCAGCTACCTCCTCAATGAGAATGTTTGAAGGCACGAATTCAGGAGCTTCTGCCCGAAGAGTTCCATTGTCAACTGTTTTGGGTGAGGTTTGGGAGGTGGTCATGGGTTCTGGCAATTAGGATGACCACAACCAGTCACATTCTGCTTCTTCATCCTCTTGACCTTCATTGTCAGAGTCTCCATCTCTCACATCTGGAAGCACTGTTTGAGATCGGGTGATGGGTCTGGAACCTTGAGAAGTTGAAGGGTTTCTTGTGAGTCAGATGCAGGAGGCATGCGAACTGCCTCGGAGAGGGGCAACAAGTGATTCCTGTGCCAGGTCTTTAACGGTCCCACGCTTCCTTCTGGCCTAATTTGGTACACAGGAAGGTTTTCCAGCTTCTTGCAGATAACATAAGGTTGGGATTTCCAACGGTCAGCCAAATGATGTTTTCCCGGAATTTCCAAGTTCCTCAACAGCACTCTATCTCCTGGCTGTAAATCTTGAATTCTGACTCTTAGGTCAAAGTTTCTTTTATTTCTCAGCCCCCGTTGGTCAGATGCTGCTTGGGCCTTTTCAAAAGCTGTCTTCAGACTCTTTCTCAATCGGTCTACATACCCCTTGTGGGATGCTGCTGAGGTATGATCCAGCGATATGCCAAAGGCCAAGTCCACTGGCAACCGAGCCTCCCGCCTGAACATCAAACGGTATGGGGAATACCCGGTGACATCACTGACAGTGCTATTGTAGGCATGCACTATGGCAGCTACATGCTTGCTCCAATGCTGCTTTTTCTCTGAACTCAGAGTCCCCAACATATCCAAGAGAGTCCGGTTAAACCGTTCAGGCTGAGCATCTCCTTGTGGGTGATAAGGGGTTGTCCTGGTCTTCTGGATGCCTAACAGGTCTAATAACTTCTTTATTAATTTGCTTTCAAAGTCTCTGCCCTGATCTGAATGAAGGCGTTGGGGTAGACCATAGTGCACAAAGAATTTTTCTACCAGTACTTTGGCTACTGTTGAGGCCTTCTGGTCTTTTGTTGGGAATGCTTGAGCATATCTGGTAAAGTGATCTGTTATCACCAAGACATTCCCTTGACCACTCAGATCAGGCTCCAGGCAAAGGAAGTCAATGCACACCAGTTCCATAGGTCCCTGACTTTGCAGATGGCCCATTGGGGCTGCTTGACGTGGCAAGGTCTTCCTTTGAATGCATCTGACACAGGAATGGCAATATCCTTCCACTTCAGCCCGCATGCAGGGCCAATAGAACCTATCCCGTACAAGGTGAAAAGTCCGTTCGGACCCTAGGTGACCATGGTTGTCATGGAGGGCAGCTAGGACCGCTTCTTGATATTTGGCTGGTAGAAACAGCTGCCACTTCTCTTCCGAGTCGTCAGAGGGGCCCCTTCGGTAGACCACCCCTTGACGTATGTGTAGCCGATCCCACTCCCTGCGCAACAATCGGGCTTCTCTTGGGGAGTCTGTTTCAAGCATTTCGGGACGCTGGCTTTCCAGGGCCTTTATCAGGAGTTTCCCTAAAGAGTCTTCTTCTTGCTCCTTTCTCAAATCCCTTTTTGTCAGCTTGGGCAAGCCCTCCCCTTCGACTTGGGTCACACTGCAATAGCACTTCGGTACTCCAACAGCTGAGACCCCAATTTCTTCGGCTCTTGACCCACCTCTGGCTTGAAGTTCTGTCCCCTGATATAGGGCTCGCACTCCCTCTGGGTCTAGTTGGGCCCATTCTTCGGTAGGGTCGGTGGGGGCATGAGACCTCCTGGACAGGGCATCTGCATCCCTATTTCCCACTCCGGGTCGGTACTTCAAGCTGAAGGTGAAGCTTGAAAGGGCAGCCAACCACCGGTGTCCCGTTGCATCCAACTTGGCAGTGGTCAGAAGGTAGGTGAGCGGGTTATTATCTGTCTTCACCACAAACTCCGCCCCATATAGGTAGTCTCTCAGTTTGTCTACCACTGCCCATTTCAAGGCCAGGAATTCAAGCTTGTGGGTGGGGTAATTCTTCTCAGCAGGTATCAGACTCCTGCTCACATATGCGACGGGTCTTAGGTAACCATCATGTTCCTGGTACAGCACCCCACCCAGCCCATCTCGGCTGGCATCTACATGCAATTCATAAGGCTTCTTTGGATCAGCATAGGCCAGGACTGGTGCAGTGGTAAGACTCTTCTTTAACATCTGGAAGGCTTCCTCGCACTCCCCTGTCCACTGGTCTTGAATCGACTCTTTGGGCCTTCGGGGTCCCATGGTGAGTTTCACTGGTTTGACCAGCTCTGGAACATCATCTTCCCCTTCGTTTCTGAGTAACTCGTTCAGGGGTCTGGCAATCTTGGCGAATCCTTCTACAAATCTTCTGTAGTAAGAACAGAACCCCAGGAATGACCGAAGCTCAGTCACGTTGGTAGGTCTCGGCCAAGAGGTGACGGCATCCAGCTTCTCTGGGTCCGTGGCCACCCCTTCTGCAGAAACGATATGGCCCAGGTAATGGACTGAGGACTGGTAAAATTGACACTTCTCTGGGGAGAGTTTCAGGCCCTCTTCACTGAGCCTCTTCAGGACCTTCTCCAGTCTCTCTTCATGCTCTTCTAGGGTTCTCCCGAACACGATGGCGTCGTCCAAATATACCAGTACCTCTATTAGATTCATGTCCCCGACGGTTCTCTCCATTAGCCTTTGGAAAGTGGCGGGGGCTCCTGATAACCCTTGAGGCATACGGTTGAACTCAAACAACCCCACAGGGGTGATGAAGGCTGTCTTCTCCCGATCCTCAGGGTGCATGGGGATTTGGTAATATCCACTTTTTAGATCCATTACACTGAACCACTTGGCCCCTGACAGACTCTGCAGGGCGTCTTCAATTCGGGGAGTGGTGTATTGATCTGGGATGGTCCTTCTGTTTAGTGTTCTGTAGTCGATACACAGTCTCAGCGACCCGTTCTTCTTTCGGACTATCACTATTGGAGAAGCGTAAGGGCTCCTGGATTCTCGAATAATCCCCGTCCTCTTCAGCTCAGCCAACTGTTCCCGCAAGTCTTCTAAGTCACCCAGTGGGACCCGTCGAACTCTCTCTCTAAAGGGCTTATCTTCTTGTAAGCGTATCTTGTGAGTGGCACTCCTTGCGCACCCCACATCGAACTCATCTTTAGAGAAGATCTTTTCCCACCTTGCAAGTTGAGCTTTGGCCCTTTTTCTCCATTCTGGTGGGAGGGCCGTGTCTTCAGAACAGAGCTTCTCTATGGTGACTTCACCCCTTTCTTCTTTCTTCAATTCACACGGGGCAATGGGGGTGGCTGGATTCACCTGGCCCAACAGCATTCTGGCCGGCACCTTCACTGGTGTATTAGCAGTGTTCCTTATACTCACTGAAACCCTCCCATGGCTTTTCTGTAGGGCCTTCAATGGGATCACTTCGGGGATTACTTCAATCCCTTTCTGTCTTTCCTGTGGGCCTGGTTCGAAGACAATGAAGGGGCCTGGCTGTTTCCATGTGAGCTTGACAGAAGCCCTCAGGCAAGTCACCTCTCCCGGTTGTAATACCTTCTCCATCTTGTCTAGCTTCCAAATCTTGCCAACTCCCTCAGCCGGGGCCCTCTGCTCCAGTACCAGGCGCTGGTAGGCTTGCCTTAACATGGGGTGGACTCTTGTGGTCGAGGCTTCTTCCTGTTGGGCCAACGGTGTCAGCAGTCGCCTGACTAGATCAGTGTTGGTCCCTATGATGAGTGAGCTCTTGCTGGCCCCTGGTGGGCGAGGGCACACTACTGCCAGAGTATCGAAGGTCTCTGTCTCCCCAGCCACTGAGGGATCAAAAGTCAACTTGATTGGCAGGTAACCGTCGTAGGGAAAGCTCTGAGTTCCAATACCCCATATTTCCAGTTCCTCTAATTTCTGTAGGGGCAGATGTTTAAGATGTTTATCATAGAAATCCCTATACAGAAGAGTCACTTGAGCCCCAGTGTCAAGAAGAGCCTTCGTGTAGATCCCTTCTACTTGTATGGAGACTACTGGAGAAGGCCCCACTAACTTGGCAGGGAACTCCTTCAACACAGACTTCTTGCTGGGTTCAGTTACCTGTACCCTCACTTCTTTTTTTCTTGAGTTTCCGGTGGGTCTCAGTCCCTTCTGGGTCTGGTGTGCACTGGCCTTCCGTTCAACAGCAGCCTGAGTTGTGGGACGGGGCCTAATTGGCAGAGGTTTAGGTCCCTGACTCTGATGTTTTGGATCATTGGACTTCTTGAAGGAGTTCGTGGAAACTGGTGGGCGCCCGGCTGACTCCTTCACCGGGGCCCTCTGAAGTTTTCCGCCGGCTTGCGATATCTGGATGCAACTTCATCTGGGCTGGGACACACTGCTCTAACATGCCCGATTCCCCCACAATTGAAGCATGTTATCAATCTCTTAGGCTTCTGTACTAGTTCCATATTGGAGCTAGGAGGTTTTTTTGGTTCCTCTGACGTGTTCTTGTTGTGTGGCACAGAGGCCTGGCTAGTCAGCATGGACACCATTTCTACTAGTTGTGACACCTGGGTCTTTAGGAGTTCAACTTCTGAATCACCTTCTTCTGCACTTAACATTCTGACTCGGGCAGTTGGTTCGGTGTGTTGACTCCTCCTTTTGTCTTCCAACATGGCCTCCTCCTCCCTGACTATCCGGATCAAGTCGGGGTATTCCAGGCTGCTCCCGTCCCGCCGGGTGCGTAACAATAATGCGATGGGGTCCAAGGGTTGAGCTCCCCTCAACATCTGCTGGGCACGGGCCTCATCCACTTTTCTTGGATCGATCCCTTTCTTCAGTAGGATCCGATGCAGGATCTTATCCAGGCGTCCTATGAATTCTGACAGCTTCTCTCCCTCTTTTTGGTAGCAATGCCCCAGCTGGTAAGTGAGTTCAGTGACGTTTTCCGTCCCGCCGAACACATTCTGCAGAATATCCAGATAATCCTGTGCATTGCAGTCCTTCTTGCTTAACTTGAGGTTACGTATGGCCTCCAGAGCAGGCCCCTTTAAGCTTTCCACAATCCGTTGTTTTTTTGTTGTTCTGGCACCTCCCATTCTTCTAGGGCCTGAGTGGCGCCATCTAGCCACTCTTCAAATCCATCTTCCACTGAAGGTACAGGTTTCTTCCCAGAAAAGGTCCTGAGTTTCCTGTATCCTGACATCAGGTAGTCTGGAGGGTCCTTTTTACACTTGGTCACAATCTCCCCCAGGACAGCGCACAATTCTGAGCTAAGGGTGGTCAATGGTGGTGAACCGGGACCCTTTTGTTGGGCGCTCCCTCCTGTGCTGGGGCCTCCTGAAGTAGTGGATGTGGGGCCATCTTTATTCTCTTCTGGGTGTATCAGGAGGAGTTCTACTTGGTTTGTAGTTTTTATGCTGGCACCCTTGAAGTAGTCAGAGATTCCGTTCCTCCACTCACATAATGCATAGGTGTGGGGATTTACAGTATCTGTCTTTATGTCAATCACCCATGGCTTCCTGTCCGTGGACAATGCTCTCAAGACTGGAGTTAGCTGCTCCTCTACCCAGGCCTCTCTCTGGATTTCAACCACCAGGCCATTTCCGGGTAGGATGCCTTCATCCCTGCACCACCGGGCTACGGCAGCAGGGTCCATTTCTGTGCTGTAAGGGTTCTGTCTAGGGGGAAAGTTGATTGCAGAACCGTAGAATATCCCGGACGAGCCCCCACGTGTAGCACTACCCCCGTAGGAGCTGCTGTTTGTTTGATTTGGGTCTACGTCCTGCCTATCAACCCCTGGAAGTGGCTCAAGCCTTCCCTTAGCACAACTGATATGAATAAGGAGTGTGAGACCTATTGAGTATTAGGAGACACAATCCTGCATACATCACACAATAACCTGTAAATGTTATTACCTTTGCTGGTCACTAGTCCTTCTAAGTGACAGAGATACTTCACACAAGTTATATGCTTAATCAAAGGTACCATTACTCAGTATAAAAGGGAAGGGTAAAGAATCACATTAATACACACAGTTGACTCTGCATGCGCATTGCAGAGTCAATAAACCAATAAGGATAGGTATCACTGAGATTAGGTAATAACAGGAAATAACATCAGCTATATATATATGTACATGTATCTATATGTGTCTCTGCACGGCTAACTGGTTGCTCGCGAGCTCCCCCTTTGTTGCAATACCTTGCACGTGTTCATTCCCTATAATAGGTAAGCAAGGCCTATCTGCGTCCCACTCAAAGTTCCTTTCTCCAATGAAGTCTTCGCTAGCCACCATCGGTGCACAAGTTAAATTGTAATCCACAGGGTTTCAACAAGATGCTGTAATTATCCGCAATATACCTGAGTACTCGTGTGCCTGCCACCCACTAATGACGGATGCACCAATCTCTGATCACATAGTCTCCAGTGAGATACACTAGGCCGCAAGCTGTGGCGTGATAGGTGAAGTGTGGCTGGCACTAACTAAATCACTTTCCTCTAAGGTAGTAGTCAATTCTGGGCAGGTGCCCTTCTCACCAAACAGGCCCGACTTTCAGATAGTCTCCTCTGGCTTGTCCCGGTCACTCGATCTCCATGCTTCTGCTTCAGCTGCAGTCTCCGGACTCCGTCACTAACAGCATATGGTGATGGACGACTCCGGTCTCTGCTGGGCAATCACAGGACGCTGTGAACGATCCTCTGCTGGAAATCACTCAGGCACTCCCGTAATTTAGGCCCAGGCTTCTGGCCTAATCCTTAGGAAGCAGGCCTCCGTGCCAACTTCCTGCTTGATTGAGAGCTGGATCCAGAGAGAGAGACGCTGGCCCCTCCCCTGGTTTAAGTAGTCTGCCCAGAATGCTTTGCGGTGTTGCAATGCACCCTGGGTAATGTAGTCTGTCTTTTACTAAAAACAACAAAGTCTTTTCTCCTAGCTGATATCTGTCCCAAAGTGCATTAGTTGCATTGTAACACTTATACCACCGGAGGGAGCCGGATTCCTTCTTACATATGGACATCCTGCTACATGTGTGTAATCCCAGAGAGCAGCCGCCCATTCACAAAGTGCTGTGCGAGTCGCGCATGTGCAGTAGGAAACGGGCAGTGAAGCTGTAAGGCTTCACTGTCTGTTTCCCTTAGTCAGGATGGAGGCGCCGGGACCTGCCAGGACCGAGCGATCGCCATCGGGGGCCCGTGATCGCGGGCGCCTAGGACAGGCAAGTGTCCTTATTAAAGTGGTTGTAAACCCTTTTAAAAAATTTTTTTTTTTAAACTACCTGTAAGACAAAGGCATAATGAGCTAATATGACTAGCATAATAGCTCATTATGCATCACTTACCTTAGATCGGGGCCCCCGAAGCCGTCCTCGTCTCCCTCTTCAGCCGCAGCCATCTCTGCGGCGATAGCTGGAAGGTTACTTCGGGGTATCGCCGCTCCAGCGCTGTGATTGGCCGGAGCGGCGGAGACGTCACTCTGCGCATGCGCGCGGGAGCCTTCACATTCGGCTACGCCCAGCGATTGCTGGGAAGTAGCCAAATTTGTGAATGGGATTAACCCCATGAATGCGCCGTTGTCTACGGTGCGCATGCGCCGTAGACAGCGGCGCCTGTCATTTAACTAAATATCTCCTAAACCGTGTAGGTTTAGGAGATATTTCTTGCACCTACAGGTAAGCCTTAATCTAGGCTTACCTGTAGGTGCAAGTTGAAAAAGTGGGTTTACAACCACTTTAAAAGTCAGCAGCTACAGTGTTAGTAGCTGCTGACTTTAAAAAAAAAAAATACATTTGCGGGTGGAGCTCTGCTTTAAAAGTAAAATTGCTGTCAGTTTTTTTTTTTTTTTTGCCATGAGTCTCAGGGAGCTTTTCCTTCATTTTCTGCCCTGTAGACTCAACTCAAGGAAGTTAGAGGACAATCTTTCAATGTGAGGGATATCCCTCTTAGTTGTCACTGGAACAATTGTCCCCATTGGAAGATTTTCCCTCTATTCTTATTCTGGTGGCAACTCTGTACATGCTCAGTTTCCAGTAAGTTTCTATGCCAAGCATTTCCTCCCTATCACATCTGAGCAGCCTATGTGACTATAGAGTCACACATGTGGGTGTATACACTGTGGTAAAGGACAGCTGCTGTCAATAAAATCTTGTGACATGGGAGTTGGGGGGGCAGGGCCGAGTCCTGCTGTCTCCCTCCTCCTGCCACTCCCTCCCTCCTCCTCCATGCCCACCAACCAGCTAAAACACAATAGGGGTGATATATCCTATATTGTAAGCTCTAACAAGCAGGGCCCTCTAATTCCTCTTGTAGTGTATTCATTGTATTGTAACTGTCAGGGCCGTCTTTAACGCAGGGCAAATGGGGCAAGTGCTATGGGCCCTGTCACTTTTGGGGGCCCAAAGCAGCTGCTGCCCCCTTAGCCCGCACTGGGCATACTTGACGCCTGTCCCGCTGTGCTCTTGTCCCCGGCTGCATTACAAAAAGCAGAGCCGCGGTCTGGACAGCATACAGCCATTTCACTCGTTGTTTAAGATTTGTGCTGTCCGCACATCTTTGCCCCTGCACCTCTCTCTACCTCGCTAATCAGCAGTTTACCTGCTGCTCTCTAGCAAGACTAAGGACCATCCCCAGGGTGGAGCCTCCAGGCTTCTGCTATTGAGTGGGTGGGATGAGCTGAGCTCCGAGATCGTGCCCGCCTAGAGAAGGGTAGTGTGACAGTAGCTGTGAGCAGAGGCTGCCAAACAAGTGTGCCTGAAGGTAAAATCACCTGTAGCGGGGTCCTTAAAATTGGTTGGGATACACCCAAGTGTGTAAATTATGAGAAGTGGACCTATTGTATTCGTGGAGGACTGGGTGGTGTATTATTCTCCTTGGCCGGTGGGTGGCGGGGTACCCACGTAGAAGGTAGAATCACCACCGCAGTGCTAACCTTTTTGTCCCTTTCCGGAGATAGTACGGCGAGGGCGGGGAACCTGCCGTGGTGTTGAAGGGAGGAGATAAAGGGGGAAGACGCCCTAACCACGAGGTCTTCGGGGATCTTCTCTTCGCGCGCCCAGGCACCTTAGGCCTGGGTGCGGGCGGTTCGGAGTTCCGGCCCAGGCGCCCTAGGCCTGACCGGAATGGAGTTGGAGTCCATCCCAGGCACCTTCAGCCTGGCGTGAGGTACTAAACCAAGAGGCCTGGGGCCCAGTGACTTCGACTGGGTCCCGCGAGGGTGGAGAAGTCCGAGGGTCCCTGAAGTGGATGGGGCCCATGTCTGAGGTGAGGAGGCTGGGGAGGTTACCCATTCGGAGAGTCTGGAGCAGCATCAACCCAGTGGCGGATGGGCCTCTGGTAACTCTCTTGGAGGGACATCTTCCCCTGACAGGGGCCGCAACGCAGTGAAGGTACTCCTATCTATGTTCTCTTGAGTCGCTGGTAGAGACTCTCAAGTTCTAAGTTCTTTCTAGCTAAGGCTATAGTAACCGTTGGCGAGATCGCAGTGGTTTAGCTGACAACCAGGATAGTGCCACAACCTGCTCATCCCCTATATCAAAATGTTATCAAGTCGCAACCAGTTGGCTACTGAAGCTCTGTTTATTGTGAGATATGCAATAAAACAAGAGTTGGACTGTGATCGGTGTGTGGAACTCTGGTTAATGGGAGCAAAGGGAAGTGTTGGCACGGCAGGACTTGATTCTAGACAGAAGCACACAGGCCCGAGGAAATATCTGGTACTGGCCTTCACCTCACCCACAGCTATGGGGAGGACATGGGCCGTAGTGCATCTCACCCTGTCGTGTGACATACCCCTAGACATTAGGCTTGTGCAATTCGTTTCGTAACGAATTGAAATTCGTCCGAATTTAGCAACTTTCGGACATTCGGAAGCATTCGAATTTCCGAACAAAGCAATTACGAATAAGACCGAATCCGAAATAAATTATACCGCAAATAGCGAATGCCCGAATGCAGAGGCGTTGCTAGGGGGGTGCGGGGGGTGCGGTCCGCCCCCGGGTGACACCCGCTAGAGGGGTGACACCCTCCCTTTTTTTTTTTTTTTTTTTTTTTTTTAATTTTTTTTAATTTTTTTTTTTTTTTTTTTTTACAGCTGACCCATTCATTGATTAATTTCACCCCGCTGGGCTGGAAGCCTGGAACAACACCTCCAGCGCCGCGGCCGCGCCTGGTGTGTGTCCTCCGGCTCCTTATTCTTCCTATTCCTAAATTCCAATCCTCCTCCCTACCCTACAGAGCCAGCGAGCGACTCAGCCTGTCACATCATCACACTGCACTGTGATGATGTGACGACACGCACTAGCGTTGCTAGCCAGGTGCGGGGGGGGCGGGCCGCACCCGGGTGTCACCCACCAGAGGGGTGACACCCTTGGGTAGCGCAGCGGCACCACACTGACATTGCCCGCTGCCCTGTGCCTTAGGCTCACGCTGCGGCTGTGTCCCTCAGCGGAGCGGAAGGAAGCCGCCGCCCCCTCTGCCTCCTCTCTGTTTACATCCACAGAGGAGGAGGAGGAGCCCGCGCTCGAGAGACACACCGCTGTGTGTATCTGCCGCTCTGTTCTGAGGTCTGTAAGGTAAGGGGGGCATCTTTACTGATGGGGGGAGGGGGTGTCTGTACTGCTGGGGTCTGCACTAGGGGGAGTTTGCACCAGGGGGGCTGTAACTGAGGGGGTGTCTGTACTGAGGGGGGTCTGGTACCAAGGGGGTGTCTGTACTGAGGGGGGTGTCTGTACTGAGGGGGGTGTCTGTAACTGAGGGGGTGTCTGTACGAGGGGTGTCTGGTACTGTGGGGGGTGTCTGTAACTGAGCAGGGTGTCTGTAACTGAGGAGGTCTGCACTGAGGTGGGGGTGTCTGTACTGATGGGGTCTGCACTAGGGGGAGTTTGCACCAGGGGGGCTGTAACTGAGGGGGTGTCTGTACTGAGGGGGGTCTGGTACCAAGGGGGTGTCTGTACTGAGGGGGGTGTCTGTACTGAGGGGGGTGTCTGTAACTGAGGGGGGTGTCTGTACGAGGGGTGTCTGGTACTGTGGGGGGTGTCTGTAACTGAGCAGGGTGTCTGTAACTGAGGAGGTCTGCACTGAGGTGGGGGTGTCTGTACTGATGGAGCGGTCTGTACTGAGGTGGGGGTGTCTGTACTGAGGGGGTGTCTGTACTGAGGGGGGTGTATGTACTGAGGGGGGTGTCTGTAACTGAGGGGGGTGTCTGTAACTGAGGGGGGGTCTTTAACTGAGGGGGGGTCTTTAACTGAGGGTGTGTCTGTAACTGAGGGGGTGTCTGTAACTGAGGGGGAGTCTGTACGAGGGGGTGTCTGTACTGAGGGGGGTGTCTGTACTGAGGGGGGTGTCTGTACGAGGGGTGTCTGTAACTGAGGGGGGTGTCTGTAACTGAGGGGGTCTGCACTGAGGTGGGGGTGTCTGTACTGATGGAGCGGTCTGCACTGAGGTGGGGGTTCATACTGAGGGAGGCGGGTCTATATTGATGGCGGAGAGTCTGTACTTAGTGGAGCGGGTTTGTACTGAGGGAAGGGATCTATACTGTGGGAGTGGGGTCTGTAGTTAGTGGAGGGGGGTCTGTACTGAGGGGGGACTATAGTTGTTGGGGGGTGACACCATTTTTTTTCGCACCGGGTGACACCAACCCTAGTGACGCCACTGCCCGAATGTCTTCGGCATAATTCGTTATGAAAAAGTTACGAATGTACGAATCCATACGAAGCACAATAACACTCACTCTGCTCTGCTCTCTGCTTCTCCCTCACCGTGCTGAACTCCCTCTCAAAATGGTGTACAGGGGCGGAGGCTATAGCCGCATGTAAAAAACGAAAGTAAAATACGAGATTTTGAATCCATTCGAAGCACAATAACACTCTGCTCTGCTCTCTGCTTCTCCCTCACCGTGCTGAACCCTCTCAAAATGGTGTACAGGGGCGGAGCCTATAGCCGCATGTTAAAAACGAAAGTAAAATACGAGATTTCGAATCGTTACAAATAACCGCAATGTAGTTAGAAAAGTACAAATCCATTCGAAGCACATTAGGCATAATAGGCAGCGTCGTTGTGAGAGAGACACGGAAAATTACGAATCAACGAACCCAAAAAAAGTTACGAAAGTAGGAGTTGTGTCCAGAATCAACGAAAAACAACGTACTCTACCGAAAGTACGAACCCAAAAAAAGTTACGAAAGTAGGAGTTGTGTCCAGAATCAACGAAAAACAACGTACTCTACCGAAAGTACGAATTATAAAGCAACAAAAAATTCAACGAAAAATGTCGCTTGCAAAAATACGAATGAGTCCGAACACGAAAAATCCCGTCTAGCAAAATTACGAATGATTACGAATCAACAGGACCGGAAAGAAACGAACCGAAACGGAACGAATTTTTCCGTTGTGCACAAGTCTACTAGACATAGGAGATGGGGTGAGGCCGCTACACACCTAATGATTTATTGTGGCTTAGCTTGCAGGCACCTCTATGCTAAGTCTGCTGAGCTACTGCAGTATAGCATTAGGGTGATCACGTGTCCCGGATTGCCCGGGACAGTCCCGCATTTTGCAGGTCTGTCCCGGGCACCTTCATTCCAGGACAATAGAGTGTCCCGGAATGAAACTGACACAGCCACCCCCCGGGCCAATCTGATGCCCCCAAAAAAGGCCGACACATCACTGCTTTACTCACTGACAGTACTTGTCCTGGCCGGGAATGCCTGGAGGAGCACAATCCCCGCCCCCTGCTTGTGATTGGAGAAATCATAAATCCTGCCTCTTGTGTCCAATGACTGTGCTGTGATTCGTTACAGCACAAGCTGATTTTTGGGAAGGGAGGGTGTCCCTGAATGGGAGTTTGGAAATGTGGTCACCCTATATAGCATAGAAGTGCCGGATGTTAGCTGAAAAGTGTGAAGATCGCTTTTTCATGTAGCATTAACTAAAGCATTGTCACCATCCCCCATACTTTGCCCTCGGTCCCTGCACTGTGCCCTGCACTCTCCTGACCCCTTTTACTGTACCATGCTGACCCTCCTGTACTGTGCTCTCTTGATCCCCTGTCCTTTCTTGATCCCCTGTCCCTTGCCTTACTGATCCCTGTACACTACCCTATACTCTCATCTCCTCTGTACACTGCACTACAGACATGTTTCTGGTGTGTCAGTATAGTACTGACTCTGTATATGCGGACATGTTTATGATGTGTCAGCAGGGCCGATCCTAGGGTCACAGACGCCTGGGTGCAGAAATATTTCGGGCGCGTCACATGGGCGTGGTCATCTTACAAACTCCTCCCCTTTACCATAGTTGCCAACATTGCAAAAAAAACATCTGGGACACTTTTTTTGTATTGAGGCGGAGCCTTGCTATAATCAGGGGGCGGGGCATTCGTTTGTAGGCGTGTCATGCTGGAGTGGAAAATGTGGCGCGCTAACCGCGCCGCGGCGAAAAATGGGCGTGGTTTACGCACGATAGTGGGTGTGGTTTAAATGGGCGTGGTTCAAAGGGGTGTGGCTAGAGTCCGAGGTGAGAGAAAGAGAGAGAAAGAAATATAAAGAAAGAAGCCAGATCCTACACCACAATAGTAATGTGTAACAAAATTGGCAGATAAGGATACTCCAAAACACCTGTTGGCGCTTCAATCATCCCGGCACCATGGTTGTTACGGTGTCAGGATGATTGAAGTGCATTATTTCTATTTTTACATTGTAATATAAAATGAAATCATTCAACTCACCATAATGCCGAATCAGTGGAAGCCCTGAGCGTGTTACCTGCCACGTCGCCTGCCACCAGATGGCCTCCCCAGCAGTCCGTCCTTGCATCAGGTGCCTCCCCAGCAGTCCGTCCTTGCATCAGGTGCCTCCCCAGCAGTCCGTCCTTGCATCAGGTGCCTCCCCAGCAGTCCGTCCTTGCATCAGGTGCCTCCCCAGCAGAGCCCCCTCCACACTTGTGGACAAGGGTCCAAAAATCATGATTGTCCTGGGAAATTCGGGACTGTTGGTAACTATGCAGGCGTCCCCAGTGGAGTCCCCCCTTACATCAGGCGTCCCCAGTGGAGTCCCCCCTTACATCAAGTGTCCCCAGAGGAGTCCCTCCTTACATCAGGCGTCCCCAGCGGAGTCCCTCCTTACATCAGGCGTCCCCAGAGGAGTCCCTCCTTACCTCAGGCGTACCCAGCGGAGTCCTTCCTTACCTCAGGCGTACCCAGCGGAGTCCTTCCTTACATCAGGTGTACCCAGAGGAGTCCCCCTTACATCAGGCGTCCCCAGCAGAGTCCCCCCTTACCTCAGGCGTCCCCAGCGGAGTCCCCCCTTACATCAGGCGTCCCCATCGGAGTCCCCCCTTACATCAGGCGTCCCCAGCGGAGTCCCCCCTTACCTCAGCCGTCCCCAGCGGAGTCCTCCCTTACCACAGGCGTTCCCAGCGGACTCCCCCCTTACCACAGGCATCCCCAGCGGAGTCCCCCCTTAACCACAGGCGTCTCCTGTCTCGGCCGCCATTATTGTTTCCCCTTCCCCGAAGGGGAACAAAATAGAGGCGGAGCCGACAGTGTGGCTGAAAAAAAAATAATAATTAAGCTGTGGCGCTGCCGACCCCCGCCCCTTTCCATTACAGACAGACCTGCAGCGGGGCGGGGCGGGGGGGTGGCCTGCCGGCCAGCCAAAACACAGATGTAGTACAATAGAAGATAAAGCTGCTGCGGCGCCGCCCACCCCCGGGGAGGTGCGGGGTGTGGGCGGCGCCGCAGCGGCTTTATTTTCTATTGTACTACATCCGTGTTTTGGTCTTCTTGAACATGGCGGCCGGCCGAGACATTGTCTCCGCCAGCCGTGGACCTCTAGTGGCGGCGGCCTGCGGTGTCCAAATTCGGGGAAAACGGGAAAAATCGGATTGGCCGGGACATTGGCCGGGACAAAATAAATCCGGGAAAAGGGTTTGAATCCCGGGAATGTCCCGGCCAATCCGTGACTGTTGGCAACTATGCTTTACACGTTTCTATGGCAACGACTCAAACACAGAGATGCTCCCCTAAGAAGTCTTTGTTTCCCTGGGATCCTCCCATGATCTTTTAACAATAAAGAAAATACAGGAAGAGCGTACACTAATGAGACCTGGAGGGGAGTCTCTCTGATGCACACAGAGAGGGCTTCTGTTAGAGCGTCTGTTAGATAGAGCCCCCAGACATAGTACAGGAGATGGTCAGAGACGGCAGACATGATACAGGAGATAGTTAAAGACTGCAGACATGATACAGGAGATGGTCGGGGACTGCAGATGTGATACAGGAGATGGTCAGAGACTGCAGACATGTTACAAGAGACAGTCAGAGAGTGTCGACATATTACAGGAGACGGTCAGAGAGTGTCGATATAATACAGGAGACAGTCAGAGAGTGCAGACATATTACAGGAGATGGTCAGAGACTGCAGACATAGCACAGGAGATGGTCAGAGACTTCAGATATAATACAGGAGATGGTCAGAGACTGCAGACATAGCACAGGAGATGGTCAGAGACTTCAGATATAATAGAGGAAATGGTTAGAGACTGCAGATATAATACAGGAGATGGTCAGAGACTGCAGACATAGCACAGTAGATGGTCAGAGACTTCAGATATAATAGAGGAAATGGTTAGAGACTGCAGATATAATACAGGAGATGGTCAGAGACTGCAGACATAGCACAGTAGATGGTCAGAGACTGCAGACATAGCACAGGAGATGGTCAGAAACTGCAGACATAGCACAGGAGATGGTCAGAAACTGCAGACATAGCACAGGAGATGGTCAGAGACTGCAGACAAACTACTGGAGATAATGGCTGATCGACCTGACCCAGCGATACAGCAACAACGGTTCCCCTGATCAGGAGTTGGCTCACCCTGAATTGCCCGTGGCGACTCCGCTGGGTAGAGTCCAGATCTGTATTCTGGCAATGACTCCATTCCTTTCTCCGCCAGGGATGGCGCCAGGCTGTGTTGCTTTCCCTCTGGTGGCGCAGGGCAGCGGGGTTCTCTCTCTGATGGTGTTCTCTCAGCACTGTCCTCTCCCTCTGGAGTCCTGGGTGCACTTCCCTGAAAGCTTTTCCGGGCTCCTGGCTCTCTCTCTCTCCTATTCAGCTCGGCATGCTGTGTGGGCTGCAGTTTTCGTGTTACAGTGGGGCTGCCAGTCCACGGGACTATATGTCCCACAATCCTCTTCTCTGCTCATTTTTTTATTCTATTTCTTCTCTGGCCGATATGAAGGCGGGGGAAGAAACATAGTGGGCGGCTGTGCTGGCAAGCGCTGCTCACTAGTACAGCAGCGCAAGGAGAGGGAGAGGGGAAAAGGAGGGGGGAAAGGGAGGGGGGAAAGGGAGGGGGGGAAAGGGAGGGGGGAAAGAAGAGCCCGCGGCTGCAGTGGCGTCACTAGTGTTGGTGTCACCCCCCTTCACCAACTATAGTCGCCCCTCAGTACAGACCCCCCTCCACTAAGTATAGTCCCCCCTCCGTCAGTGCAGACTCCCCACTAACTATAAACCCTTCCTCAGTACAGACCCTCCTCCATTAGTACAGACCCCCCCAGGACAAACCACCCCCCTCCATTAGTACAGACCCCCAGGACAAACCACCCCCCCTCCATTAGTACAGACCCCCCCGGACAAACTACCCACCCATTAGTACAGACCCCCCTCAGGACAAACCACCCCCTCCATTAGTACAGACCCCCCCTGGACAAACCACCCCCCCCTCCATTAGTACAGACCCCCGGATAAACCACCCACCCATTAGTACAGACCCCCCAGGACAAACCACCCCCCCCTCCATTAGTACAGACCCCCCTCAGGACAAACCACCCCCCCTCCATTAGTACAGACCCCCCCAGACAAACCACCCCCCCTCCATTAGTACAGACCCCCCGGACAAACCACCCACCCATTAGTACAGACCCCCTCAGGACAAACCACCCCTCTCCATTAGTACAGACCCCCCACAAACCACCCACCCATTAGTACAGACCC
This sequence comes from Rana muscosa, assembly GCA_029206835.1. Taxonomy (NCBI): domain Eukaryota; kingdom Metazoa; phylum Chordata; class Amphibia; order Anura; family Ranidae; genus Rana; species Rana muscosa. The sequence continues at coordinate 288,724,824 of CM055124.1, forward strand.
CCCTCAGGACAAACCACCCCCCCTCCATTAGTAGAGACCACCCTTCCATTAGTACAAACCACCCCCTCCATTTGTACAGACCCCCCCCCCCGACAAACCGCCCCCCTCCATTAGTACAGATCCCCCCTCCATTAGTACAGACCCCCCACAAACCATCCCCCTATATTAGGACAGACCCCCCCATAAACCACCCCCCTCCATTAGTACAGACCACCCCACAAACCACCCCTCCTCCATTAGTACAGACCCACCACAAACCACCCCCTCCATTAGTACAGACCCCCCTCCATTAGAACAAACCCCCCTCCATTAGAACAAACCCCCCCTCCATTAGTACAGACCCACCACAAACCACCCCCCTCCATTAATACAGACCCCCCTCCATTAGAACAGACCCCCCCTCCATTAGAACAGACCACCCCCTCCATTAGTACAGACCCCCCTCCATTAGTACAGACCCCCCTCCATTAGTACAGACCCCCCTCCATTAATACAGACCCCCCTTGGGACAAACCCCACCCGGGCAGCAGCTGGAAAGGAGAGGACAGTGTGCAGCCGCGCCGCCCGGGGGAAGAAGATCATGACAGAGGAGGAGAAGCACAAATGACGGGCACTGCACGGCACGGACCGCCCTGCCCCCCAATGACGTCACAGCGCGGGTCTCTCTCCGAACAGAGACAGCCGCTCGATCTCCTCTGACAGGAGGATAGAGGGGGCGGACTAGGGCAGGAAATTCAGCGGCGGCGCCTGGCGGAGAGAGCGACCTCTCCTCGGACACCAAGGAGAGGAGGAGGGAGGGGAGCACTCTGGCGTTTGAGCGCCCCCACCCCTGTGGCGCCTGGGTGAACTGCACCCCAGGCACCTGCCTAGGATCGGCCCTGTGTGTCAGTATAGTACTTTTTTCCTTAGCAACATGAGGTGAAATTGAAGGCTTGGTTGGTTGAATTTCTAAATCAATGGTGGCGCCATTGGATCACAAAACGCACAAAATTTCTGATTTTTTAAATAAATGTTGTTCAGAATTCCACCCATGTATGGCCTGCATATAACAGGAAGTGTGTTACTGACAAGAACACCAAGTGACAATAAAGGGAAATAAACCCTAAAACAAAAAAGCTGCAATATATACATTTTTGGGGGATTTTGGATTTAATACCGCTTTAACCGTAAAACCTGTACATCTGCTGCTTGAAGGAACATCCCTGGAATCCGGAGACTGTTGGCAGTGGTTATTTGGGGCAGACATTTGATTTATGATGTATAACCAGCTGCTTAAATGTCTGCCTTCAAGTTAGTGAACCAGCAATAGAAAAGTGATGTGTCGCCAGTTCCAATGTCCAGGACAGACGTGACCTCTTGTAATAACTAAGTGGGCAGCTGATGACACAGTCACATATGGAGGGGGCACAAACATTTAAAATGCTAAATTTTAACCTTAAAGGAGTTGTAAAGTGTCAAGGTTTTTCACCCTAATGCATTCTATGCATTAAGGTAAAAAAAAAAATTCTTACCTAAGCCCATCCGTTCCAGTGATGTACCGGAGCCCAGCAGCTCCAGCCGCTGTCTCTGTCCTCATTGGATAGATTGATAGCAGCGGGAGCCTCCCGCTGCTGTCAATCAAATCCAGAGACACGAAAGCGGGGGGGTGGCGGGGCCGAGTCGTGCTGTCTGTGTCAATGGACACAGCAGTGGGACTCGAGAACGCGCCCGCATGGGTGCCCCCATGGTAACCTGATGAAGAGGAGGAGCCAGAAGCGCCGACTGGGCACCCCAGAAGAGAAGGATCGGGACTGCTCTGTGCAAAACCCTTGCACAGAGGAGGATAGTATAACATGTTTGTTATTTTTATTTAAAAAAACGTGAACCTTTACAATCACTTTAAAGTGTTTGTTATTTATATTAAAAAAAAACCCTTACAAACATGTTATACTTACCTTCTCTGTGCAAGGGTTTTGTACAGAACAGCCCCAATCCTCTTCTTCTGGGGTGCCCCACTGGGCCAGTTCAAGAACAGGCTTTGGGGGGGGGGGGGGGACTATATCTCCCACAGTCCTCTACATTTCTCCCCAGAGTCTTAACATCTTCAGTGCAACCCCTAGTGGATGGAGGGTGGCATAACACTGGCTGCTTTATGTTCTGTGACATCAACTTCTCATTCAGCCATGCTTGTTTAAAAGTCTCCTCTACAGCACTCTATAATGAGAACACAGACAGGAATAAACACCTGACAAGGACTCTAATCCCCTTTCACTCTATCCAAAACTTAAAAAAAAAAAGTTTTGATTTTAGTTATACTTTAAACTGCCCATTGACCAGTAGAATTTTGTTTAAACATTCATACAGAAAATAATTCATACAAAAAATACGAAAAAAATTGTTTGTCAGAGCATTCGATCTTACCATTATGGATATGCCAAACTTGGTATAAAAACCCTAAAAAAAAATTGTTTGATTGCCGTGCCAATTAGTGCCGGGACAAGGTCATCTAGAACCCAGGGCGAAATTGCGCCCCTCCCCCAAGACGTAGGAGCATTGTGTTTAAGCAAAAATCACCCCCCCCCCCAAAAAAAAATAATAATTGACCGCTAATATGCATGCTTATCTCAAATCCTCTCATTCTACATATGCCCCCTGCACAATCCCCCCCCCCCCCAAAAAAAAATATTTCCCTTTTCCTAGCACAAATCTTCTACCCCCTCAAATTTCCCCTCCAAGCTCAAATCCTCCCCCCTCCACTCCAAACCCCCCCCCCCCCTAGCAGCACAAATCTCCCCCTCCCCACCATGTTACCTTTTCTAGCACAAATCCCCCATCCTAGCACACCTTCCTAATTTTCACCTCCTAGAACAATTCTTACGGATCGTGGGGGGGGGGGGGCACCAATCTGGGGGGGGGGGGGGTGCTTACCTGCTGGGTGTGTTTCCTCCTCTTCATGCTTCCTGCTGTGGGGGTAAGATGACACTCTCGCGGGACTGCGGGAAGGAGGAGCCTATGCGGGTAAAACCCGCAGAATCCGTGCCAGTTGGGAGGTATGCTTTGTGGTGCCCCCCCACCTCATATGATACCAAAGTGCCCAGGGCAGCCACACCTCCTGCCCACCCCTTGTCCCTGGCGCCATTAGTAAATTGTCTAACTGCTGTGAAATTCAGCCTATTAAAGGCTTTTACAGGAGTGCTGCACATGTGCCTCCTGGGCACCTAGAAAGAAGACTGGGCGGGGCTCACTGATTAGTTGCTAGAGGTTACAGCACATGATTTCTTCTTGTTGATTGGTTGCTAGAGATTACTGTACAGTAATATTGCTCACTGGTTGCTAGAGGTTACAGCACATCATCTCTTCACTGCTGAGCGGCATGATATACATATGAATGCTGTCGCTATTTACATATGAATGCTCCCGTTATTTACATATGAATGATGGTTATTTACATGTAAACACAGGGTCTGCAGGTGAGTCATCTGTACACAACAATAGGGCAGAGCTGGGCAGCATTAGTAGCAGCACTTGACACTGATATATCAGGACACAGCTGGGGTTGCCACCTCATCCCTTTAAACCCGAACACATATGAATTACACAGGTTCTGAGGCTGATTTAATGCAGATAAGGCACCAAGTGAGTTTAATTACCTCCTTAATCAGCCATAGAACCTGTGTAATTCATATGTGTTCGGGTTTAAAGGGATGAGGTGGCAACCCTAGACACAGCACAGGACTAAAACGACAAGGGAATTTAAACTGGGATAGTTGGCAAGTATGAGGCAGCTGCTTTGGGCCCCACAACAATGACAGGGCCCAGGGCAGCTGCCCCTTTTGCCCTGCCTTAAAGATGGGCCTGACCAAAGGGCTGCACATACCACACAAAACAGGACATAGCCAAAGACTATGGGCATAATACAAGAGATTGTCAGAAACTATGGGCATGATACAAGAGATTGTCAGTGACTATGGGCATGATACAAGAGATTGTCAGAGACTATGGGCATGATACATGAGGCAGTCAGAGACTCCAGACATGATACAACAGATGATCAGCTGTTAAAAACATTATTTAGCAAGATTGCGGATACACCAGCTTGCTTTGTAAAGTTTTGCTCGCAGAGGAGGAAGTGTTAATCCAGGACAGGTTAGCTGGATTGCTAAAAAAGCTTAATTTTACGCATGAACAAACTCGCTATTCCTGGGCGCCAAGAGATCCCAGCCACGCAGCAAACCTGTCTTGCTTATATAGAGATAAAGACAGTGTTCAGCAATTCCACAAAACCTTCTACATGGTAAAAGGAATCTGGATGCTGGGATATATTATACTTATCTTGGTGTACTATACGGAGCTATGTATAACACGGTACAAGGTACACTAAAAATGTCCAAACAGACATTTACCCAAAGAGGCCCTCATGCTCTCCACTCAGTGCAGCTTTGTGGCATCAGATTTTTAATGTACTGGGTCTAACAGAGTCCAATATAACAATGACAGCAGGGTATTGGATTTACGTCTTGGACCACAGCTCTTCCCCCAATGGCCCACTCAATGCTGCAGCTCCCAAGGTTCTTCTTTCTGAAAATGGTGAACTCTTTGGCCCTATAGAAGGCCCCAAGAAGACTTTTAATAGTATATGCCTGTAAAGCCATTGTGCGAAGGTGGAAGTCTTCCACTCCACCAACTAAGAATTGTTGGATATTTCTGGTCAATGCTGTTCTACCTCTATATAGGGCACTAGAAGAGTGTCACCCAAAAATTTTTTTCACCCACCAAGGTCTGGTCTCCCTTGTGTGCGTCTTCTGACACAGCCATCTCATAGTCTATTTATCATTGGACATGGTAAGTAGCCCTCCCTCTCCTTGACATTTTGCATCATTGTCATTGTTCAGCATAACAATGACAGCAGGGTATTGGACTCAGGTCTTGGATCACATCTCTTATCTTACCCAATGGCCCGCCCCATCCTGCAGCTCCCAAGGTCCTGCTTCTTCAAATTGGTGGACTTTTTGGCCCCACAGAAGGCCTCCAGGAGACTTTTATTATTTTATGCCTGTAAAGCCATTGTTGGAAGGTAAAAGTCTTCCACTCCACCAACTAAGAATTGTTGGATATCTCTGGTCAATGCTCTCCAACCTCTATCTAGAGAGCGCCCCAATACATTTTGCACAAACCAAGATCTGGTCTCCCTGGTCTATATACAGAGTCTGTATATAAAGTACACCCCTCAAATTTTTGTAAATATTTTATTATATCTTTTCATGTGGCAACACTGAAGAAATTACACTTTGCTACAATGTAAAGTAGTGAGTGTACAGCTTGTATAACAGTGCCAATTTGCTGTCCCCTCAAAATAACTCAACACACAGCCATTAATGTCTAAACCGCTGGCTACAAAAGTGAGTCCACCCATAAGTGAAAATGTCCAAATTGGGCCCAATTAGCCATTTTCCCTCCCCGGTGTCATGTGACTCGTTAGTGTTACAAGGTCTCAGGTGTGAATGGGGAGTAGGTGTGTTAAATTTGGTGTTATCGCTCTCACGCTCTCATAGTGGTCACTGGAAGTTTAACATGGCACCTCATGGCAAAGAACTCTGAGGATCTGAATTTTTTTTATTGCTGCTCTACATAAAGATAGCCTAGGCTAGAAGATTGCTAGGACCCTGAAACTGAGCTGCAGCACAGTGGCCAAGACTATACAGTGGTTCAGCAGGACAGGTTCCACTCAGAACAGGCCTTGCCATGATCGATCAAAGAAGTTGAGTGCGCATGCTCAGCGTCATATCCAGAGGTTGTCTTTGGGAAATAGACGTATTAGTGCTGCCAGCATTGCTGCAGAGGTTGAAGGGGTGGGGGGTCAGCCTGTCAGTGCTCAGACCATACGCCAATTTGGTCAAATTGGTCTGCATAGCTGTTGCCCCAGAAGGAAGCCTCTTCTAAAGATGATGCACAAGAAAGCCCACAAACAGTTTGCTGAAGACAAGCAGACTAAGGACATGGATTGCTGGAACCATGTCCTGTGGTCTGATGAGACCAAGATAAACTTATTTGGTTCAGATGGTGTCAAGCGTGTGTGGCGGCAACCAGGTGAGGAGTACAAAGACAAGTGTGTCTTGCCTACAGTCAGGCATGGTGGTGGGAGTGTCATGGTCTGGGGCTGCATGAGTGCTGCCGACACTGGGAAGGGAACCATGAATGCCAACATGTACTGTGACATACTGAAGCAGAGTATCATCCCCTCCATTCAGAGACTGGGCCGCAGGGCAGTATTCCAACGACCCAAAACACACCTCCAAGGCGACCACTGCCTTGCTAAAGAAGCTGAGAGTAAAGGTGATGGACTGGCCAAGCATGTCTCCAGACCTAAACCCTATTGAGCATCTGTGGGGCATCCCCAAACAGAAGGTGGAGAAGCGCAAGGTCTCTAACATCCACCAGCTCCGTGATGTCATCATGGATGACTGGAAGAGGACTCCAGTGGCAACCCGTGAAACTCCATGTCCAAGAGGGTTAAGGCAGTGCTGGAAAATAATGGTGGCCACACAAAAATATTGACACTTTGGGCCCAATTTGGACATTTTAACTTAGGGGTGTACTCACTTTTGTTGCCAGCGGTTTAGAAATGAATGGCTGTCTGTTGAGTTATTTTGAGGGGATAGAAAATTTTCACTGTTATACAAGCTGTACACTCACTACTTTACATTGTAGCAAAGTGTCATTTCTTCAGTGTTGTTACATGAAAAGATATAATATATTTAATACAAAAATGTGAGGGGTGTATTCACTTTTGTGAGATACTGTAGGGTGGTAGAAGTGTATCACCCATTACATTTTGCACCTACCAAGGGCTGGTCTCCCTGGTGTGCGCTTCTGACACAGCCATCTCATAGTATATTTAATATTGCTCTCCCTCTCCTTGACATTTTGCATCATTGTCATTGTTCAACATAACAATGACAGCAGGGTATTGGACTCAGGTCTTGGACTCCATCTCTTTCCCAATGGCCCGTCCCATCCTGCAGCTCCCAATTTCTTTATCCTTGAATGGGTGGACTCTTTGGCTCTACAAAAGGCCTCTAGAAGACTTTTATTTTTTATGCCTGTAAAGCTGTTGTTCTAAGGTAGAAGTCCTCTACGCCACCAACTAAGAATTGTTGGATGTCTCTAATCAATGCTCTCCTACCTCTATCTAGAGAGCTAGCAGAGAGTGCCCCAATACATTTTGCACCCACCTGAAGAGAAAAACAGGTAATACGGCCACCCAGGTGTACTTCAGGTAATGCAGAAAGAGCTTCAATGACCCACAGATCCATGAGAGACCAATGAGACATGGGGAAACAGATTTGAGTGTGTTCATAAGATCTATGGTCTTTATTCAGTACCACAGTGGCTTATATGCAGAAGAAAGGAGGGAGGGGCTGTGTTTTAATGCATATGTTTCTAAAGGTTATACAAACTCAGTACTTTCTTATCATGATTTAAACTGCTGACTTTAGTTAACAAGAACTAGCTGATGATTTTGCTTATACAACAAGCTGCTCCGTGAATCGGCTTAACCACAATGACTCACAGGGTGTGTTTCTATGCAAACTGTCAGTTATGTCAAAACACATACATTCAAAAGTTAATTTCTACTTAAAGAAAATGGAGTCCGTTATTTATACATTCTATTACACCACCAAGGTCAGGTTTCCCTGGTTTGCCTGGTTTTGAACTTTAATGGCATCCCAGTCTTAGTCTGTATGGTTCACTATTGAGTTGGCCCACCCTTTGCAGCTATAACAGCTTCAACTCTTCTGGGAAGGCTGTCCACAAGGTTTAGGAGAATGTTTGACCATTCTTCCAGAAGCACATTTGTGAGGTCAGACACAGGGGACCTGGATAGCAGATGGAAGCGGTGCATGTGGTAGAACCAATCCCCCTGCAGTGCAGCGGGAGGAAGAAATAGGGAGGAGAAGCTGGCAGCGCTGCAGGAGGAGTCAGAAGTGGGTTGGTGTTTGCAACAAGACAGTATAGCCGGCCCTCCAGCTCTGCGGGTGCCCGGGTTCACCTTTTGAACAGATGTGGCCCAGGCCCAGTACAGGAGGGCTGGCTGTACTGCCTTATCAGCAGCCCTGGGCGTATAGGTGCGGGTAAGTGAACCCAAGCACAAACAGTGTGCATTAAGAACCGCACACCGGCACACCTGTCAAATAAGGATGAGTGGCTGTGTCCATGGCTCATTCATGGTGTATAGGCCTCAGGACACATGTGAATGAGGCCTAAGGGTTTTATTTCAGAAAGCAGGGGATGGGTAGCACCTGGTAGCTATAACCACATAAAACCAATGGTCCATTCATGGTGTAGGGGCCGCAACACCCATGTGAATGAGGCCTGAGGGTTGGATTTCAGAAAGCAGGGGGTGGGGAGCACCTGGTAGCTCAAACCCCATAAAACAATGGCCCATTAACGCTGTATAGGCCACAACACCCCTGTGAATGAGGCCTAAGGGTTGGATTTTAGAACGTGGGGTGGGGAGCACCTGGAAGCTCAAACCCCATAAACCAATGGCCCATTCATGGTGTAGGGGCCGCAACACCCATGTGAATGAGGCCTAAAGGGTTGGATTTTAGAAAGCGGGGTGGGGAGCACCTGGTAGCTCAAGCCGTATAAGCCAATGGCCCATTAATGGTGTATAGGCCTCAGCACCCATGTGAATGAGGCCTAAGGGTTGGATTTCAAAAAGCAGGGGGCGGGGAGCACCTGGTAGCTGTAACCGCATAAACCAATGGCCCATTCGTGGTGTAGGGGCCGCAACACACATGTGAATAAGGCCTGAGGGTTGGATTTCAGAAAGCAGGGGGTGGGGAGCACCTGGTAGCTCAAACCCCATAAACCAATGGCCCATTACCGGTGTATAGGCCTCAGCACCCATGTGAATGAGTCCTAAGGGTTGGATTTTAGAAAGCGGGGTGGGGAACACCTGGTAGCTCAAGCCGTATAAACCAATGGCCCATTAACGGTGTATAGGCCTCAGCACCCATGTGAATGAGGCCTGAGGGTTGGATTTCAGAAAGCAGGGGGTGGGGAGCACCTGGTAGCTCAAACCCCATAAAACAATGGCCCATTAACGCTGTATAGGCCACAACACCCCTGTGAATGAGGCCTAAGGGTTGGATTTTAGAACGTGGGGTGGGGAGCACCTGGAAGCTCAAACCCCATAAACCAATGGCCCATTCATGGTGTAGGGGCCGCAACACCCATGTGAATGAGGCCTAAAGGGTTGGATTTTAGAAAGCGGGGTGGGGAGCACCTGGTAGCTCAAGCCGTATAAGCCAATGGCCCATTAATGGTGTATAGGCCTCAGCACCCATGTGAATGAGGCCTAAGGGTTGGATTTCAAAAAGCAGGGGGCGGGGAGCACCTGGTAGCTGTAACCGCATAAACCAATGGCCCATTCGTGGTGTAGGGGCCGCAACACACATGTGAATAAGGCCTGAGGGTTGGATTTCAGAAAGCAGGGGGTGGGGAGCACCTGGTAGCTCAAACCCCATAAACCAATGGCCCATTACCGGTGTATAGGCCTCAGCACCCATGTGAATGAGTCCTAAGGGTTGGATTTTAGAAAGCGGGGTGGGGAACACCTGGTAGCTCAAGCCGTATAAACCAATGGCCCATTAACGGTGTATAGGCCTCAGCACCCATGTGAATGAGGCCTAAGGGTTGGATTTCAGAAAGCGGGATGGGGAGCACCTAGTAGTTCAAACCGTATAAACCAACTGTCCATTCATGGAGTAGGGGCCTCTGTACTCGTGTAAATGAGGTCTGCCTACACTGTCCAAAAAAATAAGAAAAGCTTCAGCTTGAGTTGGACTTGATGTGTCTCTCTATCCCTTTACAAAATCCTGTTACCTCGTAGATTTAATTGACAGGCTCTCACTACTCTGTGTACAGTTTAAGAACTTTGTTCTCCACCGTCTTATAATTTTCCTTGTCAATCCATCTGCCTGCATGTCTTAATGTCCCCGTATCTTCAGGATCAGAACATACAAACTACAATCGATGAATGCAGCAATGACCAAAGGATAAAAAGACTCTGACTTTCAAAGCATGCTGCCTGCATCTACATTTCAAAGCCTTCGATTGCTACTTTAAAAAAAAAAAAAAGAGAAAAACTTTACATATTTCCATTCCTCTAAATGCGGGATGATGGTGATACGCTTGGCGTTTAAACGGAAAAAAAAAAATATTTCAGGATTACAAGCAGAAATGTTTTAACTTTCGTCTTATCTTCTGCTGTGGTAAAGAGGATATGAATAATTCAGGAGCTGAAAGGTAAACTGGGTGACCTTGACGACTGATAGGAAGGAAACGGAATATATTTTGGGCCATTGCAGAAAACGAAATAAAATGTGAATTGAGCACAGAATGATGCGTTTTTTTTTTTTTTTTTGTGTTTTTAACCACTTCAGCCCCGGAAGAATTTACCCCCTTCCTGACCAGAGCACTTTTTGCGATTCGGCACTGCGTCGATTTAACTGACAATTGCGCGGTCGTGAAACATTGCACCCAAACAGGATTGACGTCCTTTTTTTCCCACAAATAGAGCTTTCTTTTTGTGGTATTTGATCACCTCTGCGGTTTTTATTTTCTGCGCTATAAACAAAAAAAAGAGTGTCAATTTTGAAAAAAAAGCAATATTTTTTACTTTTTGCTATAATAAATATCCCCAAAATATATATAAAAAGCTAAATTTTTGTTCTCAGTTTAGGCTGATATGTATTCTTCTACATATTTTTGGTAAAAAAAAAAAAAAAATCGCAATAAGCTTATATTGATTGGTTTGCGCAAAAGTCATAGCGTCTACAAAATAGGGCATAGTTTTATGGCATTTTTATTATTATTATTTTTTTTCTAGTAATAGCGGCGATCTGCAAATTTCCATCGTGACTGCGACATGGCGGACACATCGGACACTTTTGACGCTAATTTGGGACCATTGTCATTTATACAGCGATCAGTGCTATAAAAATGCACTGATTACTGTGTAAATGGCACTGGCAGGGAAGGGGTTAACCACTAGGGAGCGAGGAAGGGGTTAAGTGTGTCCTAGGGAGTGATTCTAACTGTGGGGGGGCTGGGATACCTGTGACACAACACTGATCACTGCTCCCTATGACAGGGAGCAGTAGATCACTGTCCTGTCACAAGGCGGAACAGGGAAATGCCTTGTTTACACAGGCATCCCCCTGTTCTGCAGCTCCGCAAGGCAGGCTTTTTAAAGCAACGTACAGGTACGTTGCTTTGCCCATCCAAGCCATTCTGCCGACGTATATATGCGTGAAACGGTCGGCAAGTGGTTAAAGAACTCCCGTTTTATATTATTTGCAGATACAGTATGTATAGCTTTGTTTCCTCCCCATTGAAGGGTAGAGTAGCTGATACATAGTGCAGTATCTAACACCCCTACAAACTATGGAACAAAATGACAAAGCGGTATATAACCGATTCATTGATAATTTAGTCGTTTTCCTTTTCTTTTTTTTCAATACTTTATTTCAAAGCAACACACAGTAAGACCCCATTCACACAGGGGCGTCTCGTCAGGCGACTCAGCCGCCTGACAAGTCACGTCCCGTTCCTTACAATGGAACCGTTCTAATAGGAGCGACGACTCAAGTCGCTCCGACTTAGAAAAAGGTTCCTTTACTACTTCGAGATGACTTCAGGGCGACTTCCATTGACTTCAATACAGAAGTCAATTTGCAAGTCACCTTTGAAGTCGTGTGAAGATCGCCCGGCAGAGTCGCGGGACAAGTCGTGCCGCCCCTGTGTGAATGGGCTGTGAGTACAGAAACCACAGTTCTGGCAAAACAAAAATGGAACAATTCCACAAAAACTTTGACACATTATCAACCAGAACGTACAGAAGAGGCAAATATATGCATGAAGAAATTACCCGGAACGCCGGGTACTAGGAATTCTCTGTACCCCATATGCTTTTTTACCCGGCAAGTGCCGTTATTGTAAAAAAAGAAGTGGTTGAAAGGGAAGACCACTGGGGTCGCACAGAACGACAAAAACAGTAAACAATAGCAAAAATAAAGATAAGCAGGAATCAGAGGTGTAATAAAGAGGAAAAAAAATGGGGGGGGTAATGGGACGAGAGGGGACCAGTCAATCCACCAGTCTTCCAAGGCCACACGTCCCATTAGTAAAATTTACATAGTAAAGAATTTAAATCAGCAGCTCTTTGTACTTCTCAGAGTAGGTTTTTCCTTTTTTTAATAGATTTGTTACTTTTTTTTTAAAGAGGAAGTAAACCCTCTGGAAAAAAAAAAAAACACTATGCAAGACAAAGGCATAATGAGCTAGTATGCATAGCATACTAGCTCATTATGAATTACTTCCCTGAGATCGAAGCCCCCGCAGCAGTCCTCGTTCCCCTCCTCCGTTGCCACCATCTCTCCTGGAGTGACTTCCGGGCATCGCGGCTCCAGCGCTGTGACTGGAGCCGCAATGACGTCACGCCGTAGCTGCTACTAACGGCATGATCGCCGTTAGAAACAGCACGCTCAGTGCGCCTACGCCGTTGTCCTACGGCGCATGCGCCGTAGACATCGGTGCCTGTCTTTTCAAATATCTCCTAAACCGTGTAGGTTTAGGAGATATATGTTGCACTTACAGGTAAGCCTTAATCTAGGCTTACCTGTAGGTAAAAGTGGTCTGTAAGGGTTTACAACCACTTTAATTATTTATTTTAAAGTGGTTGTAAAGCCTAAACATTTTTTACCTTAAAGGGTTACTAAACCCAGGACCTTGCATTCAAGTGATTGTAAAGTCTAATTTTTCTTATAAAATTAACAAACATGTTATACTTACCTCCTCTTTTGCAGTGGATTTGCACAGAGCACCTCGGATCACTCTCTTCTCAGGTCCCTCTTCTGTGCTCCTGGCCCCTCCCTCCTGTTCAGTGCCCCCACAGCAAATAGTTTGCTATGGGGGGCACCCGAGCTGAGTCACAGCTCCCTGTGTCCATTCAGACACAGAGCCCTGACCCCTCTCTCCCCTGATTGGCTAGCTGACTTTGATTGACAGCAGTGGCAGCCAAAGGCGCCGCTGCTGTGTCTCAGTCAATCAGGAGGTAGAATCTTGGATGACTGAGACACTCGTGGACATCGCTGGACAGAGAGGGACCTCAGCTAAGTATTAGGGGGGCTGATGCACACAGAAGGCTTTTTATCTTAATGTATAGAATACATTAAGATTAAAAAACCTTCTGACTTTACAATCACTTTCACTATATCTGGTCTCCCACAGTACACAGAACATGGAAATGCAATTGTTTTAGTAAATAAACTGCTAAAATACCTTTTCTCATCAGCAGTATATATGACAGTCTTGTGACTTCTATCAGTGTCCAGCCAAGCACTGGTTAAAGCTTGTAGAAGGAGTTTTCTGACTGTCCTAATGAGGCTGCAGGACCCCTGATCCTCTGTCTTGACAGTGCTGATTGGCCCTGTGCTGATCACATGCATCCTCCCAAAAAAACAATACACACCAAACTGAGCATGTGCAACCTGACTCCATAGACTCTGTGTTATCAGGAAATTATTAGGGGACAGAAGAAGGAGGGGAGGATCAGAGAAGACAGGATCAAACAGCCTTTTTACACAATGCAGATGATTAACCCCTTAGGTTCCACAGTGAGTATAACAAGCATGCTTTACTGCATATACGGACTGATTTTACTGTTGTGGGTTTAGTAACACTTTAATGCATTCCCTGCATAAAGGTAAAAAAAAAATCTGATTATGTGTATCGCCTCCTTCACCCCCCTTACACTTACCTGAGCCTGATCTCAATCCGGCGCTGTGCCTGTCTGTAGCAGCTCTCTCCTATTCTCCTCACTCTCACAGGCGTTGCTGAGAGGAGTGTGAGCCATTGGCTCCCCCTGCTGTCAGTTAAATCCTGTGAAGCGGGGGCAGGGCCAAGCCGCGCTGTCTATGTCTATTGATGCAGGCAGCGCTGCTCGGTATCGAGCTCGCAGATGTGCCACCAAAGAAAGCCCCCAACACTTTTGAATGGCCTTTTCTGGACAATCCTCTCCAAGCTGCGGTCATCCCTGCTGCTTGTGCACCTTTTTCTTCCACACTTTTCCCTTCCACATAACTTTCTATTAATGTGCTTTGATACAGAACTTTGGGAACATCCAACTTCTTTTGCAATTACCTTTTGAGGCTTTCCCTCCTTATGGAGGGTGTCAATGATGGTTTTCTGCACAACTGTCAGGTCAACAGTCTTTCCCATGATTGTGATTCCTACTGAACCAGACTGAGAGACCATTTAAAGGCTCAGGATCCTTTGCAGGTGTTATGGCTTAATTAGCCGATTAGAGTGGGACACTTTGATGCCCTGTACACACGACCAGTTTTCCCGTCAGGAAAAAAACTGATGGTTTTCCCGACAGGATTCCTGTCAAGCCTGCCTTGCATACACACAGTCACACAAAAGTCCAGAAAACTTTTGACTGCCAAGAACGCGGTGACGTAAAAGAATACGATGAGCAGACAAAATTACGTTCTATGCTTCCGTGCATGCGTCAAATTGTTTACGAGCATGCGTGTTTTCCCCCCTCTGGAAAGCATACACACAACGGTTTTCACGACAGGAAAAAGACCGCCGGGAAAAAAGAGAACAAGTTCTCTTTTTTTTCCCGCAGTTTTCTCGTCGGGAAAACTGCGATGGAGCATACACACAGCCGGTTTTCCTGGCTAAAAGCTGTCATAGCAGTTTTCCCGATGGGAAAACCGGTCGTGTGTACGAGGCATTAGACTGTCCAAGTCTGTTAACTACTTGTGCTACCTACTTCTGCATAGTCTCCAGTTGTGCACCCTCAGGCTGTACTAGTCAACTTATCGTTGTACTACTGCTACTCACAGAGACGTGTCCTCCTCAAGCATTTTGAAGTATTCCGCACCCCCTTACCCTTTCCTGTTACAAGTTTCTTCAGCAATAAATTACAAAAAGACATCCCCTAGACTGATTTCTGAGCTGGACGGGCTGTGTGCCTGGCTTTTTCTGCATTGTTATGAGAAAGAACCTGTGAATCTACAGTGGCTCCTTTAGGGGTAGCACTACATATGCAGAAACCAATAAATGGAAGGTTAGTCAGCAGGGCCGTTTGAAGGAATTTGGGGGCCCCAAGCAAAATGGACATGGAGGCCCCCCAACCCCCCCCCCCCCCCCGTGCACTCAAGCAAAGCCTACAGGAACCACAGCATAGCGATACAGTTTAAGCTCACCCACACTTTATATAAATAAAAAAGGTTTACAGTGCA
The DNA here is from genome assembly GCA_029206835.1 of Rana muscosa. Taxonomy (NCBI): domain Eukaryota; kingdom Metazoa; phylum Chordata; class Amphibia; order Anura; family Ranidae; genus Rana; species Rana muscosa. The sequence continues at coordinate 288,740,123 of CM055124.1, forward strand.
AATACTGCTGTTGCATATAATCCAACATACTTAAAACACATACACGCTCACATTAACATTAAGATGCTGCTTAGGACTGTTTATGGACAGTGGGATGGACAGCAGGACTCCGCACTGTAATATCCACATCATCTCCCCCACTGTAATGTCCACATCATCTCCCCCTGTAATGTCCACATCTCCCCCACTGTAATATCCACATCTCCCCCACTGTAATATCCACATCTCCCCCACTGTAATATCCACATCTCCCCCTGTAATGTCCACTGTTAAAATAATAAAAATATTCAAAAATAATTATGGAGCAATAAAGTCTCTAATAGTTCCACAAATAAAATAGTAAATACGTTTTCTTGAAAAGTAGTAAAGAATCTGTCAGTCTTTCTATGGCTCCATAAGCATCTACTTGTACATGATTTCTGTTCTGTCCAGTAATCCAGGCCAGGATTAGGATCCCTGAATATTCGTGCGCTTTTTTCCTGCAAACAACTTCCTGGTCACAGCAGCCTGCTTCTCCATCCCAATCCCCACTATTGGAGAAATGTCCAGTATCATGGTTTTTTAATTTTTTTTATTTAGTAAATAAAAAAATAAAAAAAAACCCTGATACTGGATATTTCTCCAATAGTGGGGATTGGGATGGAGAAGCAGGCTGCTGTGACCAGGAAGTTGTTTGCAGCCGCGCACTAATATTCAGGGATCCTGATCTGGCTAAATTACTGGACAGAAGAACAGAAATCATGTACAAGTACATGCTTGTGGAGCCAAAGAAAGACAGATTCTTTACTACCGTACTTTTCAAGAAAACGTATTTACTTTTTTATTTGTGGAACTATTAGAGACTTTATCACTCCATTAAAAAGTCATTCACTGACTTACCCTTTCCAGAGGCACTGTCTGGCGGGCAAAATATGATCCGACCGCAATGGGAGTTGTAGCACGCCTGCGCTGCCCTCCTGAGTGACTGACTGACACTGACTCCTCCCCCCAGGAGCAGGGAGCATCAGCACGTAGCCGCCGTTGTGGACTACAACTCCCATAAGCAATAGCGGCGGCCTGTCACCGCCGGGTGTACCAAGATGGCCGCCGCTCCGGAGCTAGGCCGAAGCCGCGGCCTTTCCTAAGGCTGCAATCCGCGGATCGGCTCCGGGCGAAAATCGAGGACAGTGACAGGCAGCAGGCTGGGGCCCCAAGCAATTGCTTGTTTTGCCTGTCCTGTTCCGACGGCCCTGTTAGTCAGTCACAACTCAAGGAGTCTCTACCAATCTCCAGAGGAATCCCAGGGTTCCATGGATCCTTGATTGAGAAAGGATGAGCTAAAGGCATGTTAACCTCCCCTTGCTGCATTCCAAATGTGGATTTTACCATATACACAAAAAGGAAGGACAGTGAGTATGGGCACCCCAATAAAGGAAAGCTCTGATTAAGCTCTGTTTTTTAAAATACAATTTTTTTCTAATATACAAAATGAAAAGAAAAAAAAACACACATCTCCATCAAAAACAGGACACCATTGTTCAAACATTCACACACCCGCACATACCTAACAAATTTTGGCTGTCTGAATTGGCTATCTAGCAACTGTTGTTGGGGGTGATGACCTTTGGGCAAAAAGATGTTCTTCAATCTAGCGTATGTAGTGGTACCGCCGTAGGAGCTGCTGAGTACTGTGGTCCGTCTGTCATCCTGCCACAGCCATGTACACACTTGACATTCATCCAGAAAGATGAAAGCATTCCTTGCACTTGTTTGTTTTTATTTGAGGGGAGATTAAACTTGGATAACGATGGGGACTTATGAGATGCCCAGGTAATCAAACATCAGAAATTGGGACTTCTATATACATCGTGTATATACAGTCTCCTCTTCTCCTCCTGTACATCACTTCCTCCTCTCTTCCACTCTACAGATTAGCTAGCACTGTAGGCCTGACACTGGCTTAGCAAGGCCCAGAGAAAATGCCCTTTACAGGCAGGGACTGTGGGCCCCTATGGTGTAGCAAAATAGAAGAGTCTCAGTGCTAGCTGTCTGTCAGAGAGGTTCCCTTGCTGGTCTCACTGGTGCGCGCCTGTGCGTTCCTGTGCGCGCTGGTGTCCGTGTGCGGGTGCGCGCGCGGCGCTTGCCACCAGTCTGCCTATTTGAACTGCCAGAGTGCTTTGGTTTGGTGCTGTCTGATCTGCAGCTACCTGTGACCCTTGCTCCTGTTACCTGTCTGAACGCTTGTCTCCTTATTACCTGGACTGCCTATTGGATTATCCCTGCCTTCCGCCTGCACCTGACCTCGGCTTGTATTGACCTTGAACCTGCTTGCTTCTTTGTACGCCGCTGCCCTCCTGTTGCCAACCCTGCCTGTGACCCGACCATCCTGCTCTGCTCCTGCTCAGCATCACCTGCCTGCATGGGCGTCCGCTGAACTTTTTTCAGGGGGGGGGGGGCATCATTAGGTCATCTGTGCTCGGTCCCTTTTTAACAATGTCATGATAGGGAAGGGGCTTGTGGCCATATTTTGATCTTTATGGAAACAGCCTATACTGTATAGGTTGTTTTCATCAAGATCAAAATATGGCCGCCAACAACACAGATGTATTGCAATACAAAAAGATGTACACAGTGGTGTCTTGGCACTGCTGTTACCTGTAGTTCTTCAGCGATAGGCCCAGGGCAGGCACTGGCAGCGTATTCTCTCTTGTCTTGGCCACTGCACGCCACGCACCTGTGGGAGGAGTCTGCGCCGCGCCGGCTGGATCAGCATAGGCACAACATACATTTTTTACACAGGCTGAGGCAGCAGCCAATCACGGAACAGCCGGGTCACGGTGATGTTAAGAAGAGGCCTGAGCGGCAGAGCCAATCCGATGCTCGGGCCAGGGGTGAGGAGGGAGGGACGGATGTGTAATCGGAAAAGACAGAGAGCAGCTCCAGCCCCCAGGCCAGCAGCAGACTTAGAAAAAAAAGTCCACGGCTGCCGCGGCGGCCATTGCAACACAGGGGGCACGTGTCTTCACTGACTTCAACACTCTTACGATTCCAGGGGGGGGGCAATTGACCCCCCTTGCCCTATGGAGCGGACGCCCATGCCTGCCTGTGTTCCTGTCTCCAGTTGCCGGTCCAGCCGGACACCCTCTTCTCTGCATCTGGATCCAGAGCCACATCTCCTGCAACTACCCGCCAGGCTCTCATACCACTCCGCACTCCCGTGCCTCCTGTCCATACTACCAGGGGCCGCGAGTCGGATACGTAAGGGAGAACTTCCTCTGCTCAGTCGGGCTCTCCAGTCTGGTACGTACAAGTCTGACACTGTCCCTGCGGTTACTGCTCCCATCACCACCTTTTCAGGCACTGCCAGCCCTCATGGCTGCATCGCTCCACTGCCTATGACACCACCATCCTCCAGACTGGCTCTACACTCATCCCATACTGCTGCATCTCAGTCCTCTCAGGTGTGCCTCCCAGTCCTCCCGATGGTGTACTCACTCACCAGCCCTCCTGACTGCCTCTGTGGAACTCCTGGAGACTTGCCCGGCAGTGTTCTATCACTGTCACTGTCCTCTCTTGCTCCTCCTGTGCCTCCTGTCCAGGACACCTCCATGTTTTCATGGAGGGCCCCATCCGCACCCGAGGTCACCTCCGCTCCCCCAGACTAGGAAGCTCCCTCAAAGGCCCAGACAGCCTAACACTCCATCTCCGCTCTTCAACCCTATCAACTCTTCCCCAGCTGGGCTGACCCTGGGGATTTAAGTTGGGGATTGGTCAGGGCTCCCTAGAATACCCCAGATGGCTCCACCTCCCCTCCATCCTCTCTTTCCAGAAAGCACTAGAAGATTCTGGAAAGAAGTAGGAGGTTCTAGTAATGCCACCTGGAAATGTTTCTGTCATGAAAAAAAAAACAACACTTTACTCTAGCACACTAGAGGGTGCTACATGTACCGTATTTGCCGGCGTATAAGACGACTGGGCGTATAAGACAACCCCCTAATTTTCCAGATAAAATTTGGGTTTTGGGATATACTCGCCGTATAAGACGACCCCCTTCCGACTAGCCATGCCTCACCATACCTCACTGTGCCCCATTGCATACCTCACTGTGCCCCATTACATACCTCACTGTGCCCCATTACATACCTCACTGTGCCCCATTACATACCTCACTGTGCCCCTCAATGATCACTTACCTTATCCCTGACATGTAGAATCTCCAGTCAGACCGCGGCCGTCCATTTTTCAAATACCGCGCCTCCTCCTCGTGCTGTTCTGTGATAGGCAGAAACACTCAGCTTCCCAGCAGACACTGTGGGGTTGATTTACTAAAGGAAAATACACTTTGCACTTGAAAGTGCACTGAAAGTGCACATGGAAGTGCAGATGCTGTAAATCTGAGGGGGACATGCAAGGAAAATAAAAAAACAGCATTTTATCTTGCACATGATTGGATGATAAAATCAGCAGAGCTTCCCCTAATTTCAGAGCTTCCCCTCAGATTTACAGCCATCTACAGCGACTGCACTTCCATGTGCACTTTCAAGTGCAAAGTGGATTTTCCTTTAGTAAATCAACCCCTGTGTGTTCAGTGTTCCGCCTATCACAGATGCCCTCTCATCCGAGGACGAGAGGGCATCCGTGATAGGCGGAACACTAAACAGAGGCTCTGCTGGGAAGCTGAGTGTTCCGCCTATCACGGAACAGCACGAGGAGAAGGCGCGGCTTTTGAAAAATGGATGTGGTCTGACTGGAGATTCTACATGTCAGGTACGTACCGGCGTCTAAGACGACCCCCGACTTTGGAGAAGATTTTTATGGGGTAAAAAGTCGTCTTATACGCCGGAAAATACGGTAGTTCATTATTGGTTGAAACTAGTCAACATCATTTTAGGCACCCTGCTCCTCCTACTACAAGAATAACAATTATTCTCATTGTGCTGCCCATACCAACTCTTCATCCATTTCTATATATGATTATCTCTATATATATATATAGATAGAGATATATATAGATAGATAGAGATATATATCTATATATATCTCTATATATATATATATAGATAGAGATATATATATATATATATATATATATATATATATATATATATGTGTAGCGGGGTGTTCCCCTTTAATGCAGAGAGACAAAGAAGTTCAAGGTGAGAGGTGAGTCGGGAGGAAGTAAAGAGACATTATGGAAGTGAAAGCAGAGGAGAGAGAGACTACATCTCCCAGTACATCTTGCAGCACCCAGGGTGCATTGCTCCAGAACAGAGACTGCTGGGGCAGACTTTATAAAGGGGAGGCAGAGTTTTGGTCGGCCTCTTTGGACACCCCTCTCCTAGCAAGAGGATGTCTGTGCTGAACTGCTGTGTGCACAAGGCCTGAAGCCTGGGCCGTGTGCTCCTTTCCAAAGAGCCCTCTGCCAGCCTAGCAGAGCCTTAGAGACATCTAATCCTCCTTGCTGCAGTACACCAGAAGGATTGAAGACTTGGATGTCGGTGGATTCCTGTTCCTAGACGAATCAATGGAGGAAACGGACTTGGACTTGTCCAGGTGGTGAGAGCTGTTTAAAGACAGATACTTTATCTTTACTATTCGTTGGGATTACAAAGTTGTTCTTCAAGTGCACCACCGAGAGATTGCTAGCAAATATTGTTTCACTGAACTTCCATTTAGATCAGTCAGGCCTGACTGCATAGGTAGACATTGCTGGGTGTTAGTCTACCCATGAGGGGAAGTAGCTGTAAAAGGGCAGCGCTAGAGTTGCATAGCAATACTTTATTATTCTGATTACTCTGTTTATCTTTATTACTGTTTATTGCAGGGATCTGCAACTTGTTATACTGTTGTTTATTACTTGCCCATTAGCCTCAGTAAAATATCTGGGTAAAGTACATTTGGTGTCAGTTCCGCTTACTTTAATAGGAGTTTTAAAGTATATTCTGTGTATGTTTGTTATAGGACTGCGTCACCAACAGTTGCGATCACGCGGTCCTATCTCTCTATCACCAGCTGTGCCACGGGAGGTTAGAGCCGATTGCCGGGGGTTGACAGCGGTGCACTGCAGGGCCCAAATCAATATCAGCGGCTCTCTTAACTGGGGGTAGCGCTACACGTGGGGGCTCGAGTCCGGGATCCTTGTACGTTGCACGCTGCAATCAAGCCGGTCAGAAGTACCAGCATGGACCCGCTGGCAATGTCACAGTGGTGCGCAGCGATTGGCGCCGATCCAACCGCGGCGGTAGTCATTGTACTCCCGGGGGAAAGATGGAAGGAAGAGGAGATAAAACAGCTCGTATTGTTACTGTCTCCGAGCCACAAAGCATGGGTGATGGATTTTAGGCCAGATCCAGTGATCTCGTTTACATACGCACTGGTAGAATGGAAAAACGAAATCCCAGAGCATTTTAAAAGTCAGAGTATACAAGCCATAGATAATCAGATCTATCACTTGATACATACGCTGCCAGTGAAGGAAGAATGGTTTCAGACACCAAAGCCATCACTCCCACAATTATCTCCACCACTATCCCCTAAAGCAGAAAAGCTTAAGGAACTATTAAGCCCGGGATCACCGCTGGCCGCTATAGGGCCTGAATTGTTGAATTCTCTAGGAGACCTTGTAATTAAGTGCCAGAAAAGCAGTACGGTGCATGTGGAGGCCAGTTACCGGAAGCTTAGCACCTTCTCAGGGAAGCTCCCCGTCCCTGCGGGGGAGGAAGATTTTGACACTTGGGTGGACCAGGCATTGCAGGCAGTAGAAGCATGGGAGGTGCCTGAGGCACAGAAGAGACAGCGAGTCTTAGAAAGTCTGAAAGGTGCCGCGGCAGAAGCGGTGAAGAGCTTCCGGTTTGGAAATGAAAACTGTACAGCTCAAGATTGCCTGGCCATGCTGCAGGAAGAGTTTGGTCAGCTGGAGAAGGTGTCAGAGATGATTTATCAAATTGAACACACTCTCCAGCAGCCGAATGAGAAACTGTCAGAATATGTTAGAAGGCTGAACAGGCAGTTATGCAAGATTGTACTGAAGAAGGGAATGCTGCCCAAAGATGCAGATGAAGCACGCATGAAGCAGATCATGAGGGGAGCGCGGCGCTCAGACCCGGTCTGGCTGCACCTGAAAACCTCAGGAGGAGGAATGTCACTAACCTACTCTGATCTAATAAAAATTATTAGGGACGAAGAGGCGCTGGAGGAAGATCAGCAGGTGGCCAAGGCGAATGTCACACCTGTACCAGTGTTGGTCCATTCGGTCAAGAGCCCAGAAAGAGATGCGGAGGTTGACACTCTGAAATCGCAAATGGCCCAAGTGTTGGAGATGCTGACCTCTTTGATGGAGAAAGATCAGAGAAGACGAGAGAAACCAAGCCCAAGAAAGGAGTTGTTCCCGAACACCTCAGCACCGGCCTCCCTACAGGACCGAGAAGAGGTGATTTGCTATAACTGCGGAGGGAGTGGCCACTTTGCTAACGTATGCTCCAGCCCAAAGAAGAAGAGAACAGATAATTGCAAGCCGGCGGGAAACTCCAAAGGGCCCCGGTGAAGGAGTCAACCGGGTGCCCATCATCTTCAGTGCGCTCCAAACTAAAAAAAAAGGCCAAGAATGGAGGAGACAAAACTCCTAGGAGGAGGTATAGTACACCCCCACCAAGATGTACCCCAGAGGGAGGGGGCAAGACCCCTCAGTGGAAGTACAGCACCCCAAAGAAGGAACATCCACCTAAAAGGAACAATAACATCCCTCAGCGGGTTTGTGCCCCCATTGAGAGGGAGAAAGTCAATGCATGCCAGGCTCAGGAAAAATTAAAGTCCAAAAGGAGCAGGGCAAGGGTCGAAAGCCAAAAAAAAGAGGTGACCCCAGTCCGGCCATACCCAAAGGAACTGGTGGGCCCGTCTCCTACTGTGCCCATTCAAGTAGAAGGAGTCTATACTAAAGCTCTTTTGGACACCGGAGCACAGGTGACTTTACTATACCGGGACTTCTATGATAGGCACTTGAGTCATCTGCCTATCCAGAAGATAGAAGAGCTGGAGATATGGGGACTTGGAACCCAGAGTTTCCCTTATGATGGGTACCTGCCCATAAAGATGACTTTCGACCCATCCGTGGCTGGGAAGGCTGAAGTGTTTGACACCCTGGCAGTTGTGTGTCCCCGGCCGCCTGGAGCCAGCAAGATTTCCCTGATCATTGGGACAAACACGGATCTAGTCAGGAGACTCCTGACCCCTCTCGTGAAAGAGAGAAACCATTCAGCCACCAAAATCCATCCCATGCTAAAGACGGCCTACCAACGACTGGTCTTAGAGCAGAAGACCCCGGGAGAGGGGATAGGGAAGGTGTGGAGACTTGGCAGAGAAGGAGTAGTACTACAGCCCGGAGAAGTAACCTGTCTTAGGGCCACTGTGAAGCTTTCGTGGGAACAACCTGGCCCCTTTGTCATGCTGGAATCAGACCCAAGGGAAGAGTCCTCAGGCCTGGAAGTGATACCAGAAGTGATTCCGTTCAAGGCCCTGAAGAAGGCCCATGGCAGAGTTCCGGTGAGTGTTAGGAACACTACGGGAGGACCCATGGAGATCCCTGCCAGAGTGTTGCTTGGTCAGGTGAGCCCTGCTGCCCCGGTCACTTGGTCCGAAGTCAAGGGGACGGGTGACGGAGGAGATGTTTGGGAGAAACTGTCTGTGGAAAACCCGAACCTACCCAGGGCTTGGAAAGAAAGAGCCAAGGCCCAGCTGACCAGGTGGGAGAAGATCTTTTCCGAAGATGAATTCGATGTGGGGTGTGCAAGAAGTGCCACCCATCGGATCCGCCTCCAAGAAGATAAGCCCTTCCGAGAGAGGGTCAGGCGGGTCCCCCTGGCAGATCTGGAGGATCTGAGGGAACAACTTGTAGAACTAAAGAAGACTGGTGTGATCCGGGAGTCTAGAAGTCCCTATGCCTCCCCAATCGTGGTGGTCAGAAAGAAGAATGGGTCGTTGAGGCTTTGTATCGATTACAGGACTCTCAACAGGAGAACCATCCCTGACCAATACACCACGCCAAGGATAGAAGATGCCCTACAAAGTTTGTCTGGAGCCAAATGGTTCAGTGTGATGGACCTCAAGAGTGGGTACTATCAAATCCCTATGCACCCAGAAGACAGGGAGAAGACAGCCTTCATAACCCCGGTGGGATTCTTCGAATTCAATAGGATGCCTCAGGGTCTGTCTGGAGCTCCTGCTACCTTTCAATGCCTTATGGAGAAGACTGTTGGAGACATGAATCTTATAGAAGTCCTTGTGTACTTGGACGATGTCATTGTCTTTGGAAGAACCTTGGAAGAACATGAAGCCAGGTTGGAGAAAGTATTGAGAAGACTCAGCGAAGAGGGACTTAAGCTTTCCCCCGAGAAGTGTCGGTTCTACCAGTCTTCTGTGAACTATCTGGGGCACATAGTGTCTGAAGAAGGGGTGGCCACAGATCCTGAGAAGTTGGAAGCAGTCACTTCCTGGCCACGACCCACCACAGTAACAGAGCTCAGATCCTTCCTGGGGTTCTGCTCCTATTATAGGAGGTTTGTGGAGGGGTTTGCTCGGATTGCCCGCCCGTTGAATGAATTGCTAAAGGCAGAAGGGGAAGAGGATGACTCAGGGCCCAGGAGGCCTGGTGAGTCAGTTCAAGATCAGTGGAACCCAAGGTGTGAAGAGGCCTTTCATGCTCTGAAGAGGAGCTTAACCACTGCCCCAGTCCTGGCCTACGCCGACCCTACCAGACCTTATGAATTACATGTGGATGCCAGCCATGAGGGTCTAGGTGGTGTACTCTACCAAGAACATGAAGGACAACTGCGACCACTGGCCTATGTGAGCAGGAGCCTGACCCCCTCAGAAAAGAATTACCCCACTCATAAGCTGGAATTCCTGGCCCTCAAATGGGCGGTAGTAGACAAGCTAAAAGACTACTTGTATGGGGCAGAGTTTACTGTGAAGACAGACAACAACCCCCTGACCTACCTCTTCACCACCGCGAAACTAGATGCCACCGGACACAGGTGGTTGGCCGCATTGTCTGGATTCAACTTCAGTCTGAAGTACAGACCAGGAGCCGGAAATAGGGATGCAGATGCCCTGTCCCGGAGGTCTCATGCCACGACAAATGACTGGGAAGATTGGACCCAAGTGGCACCGGACGGGGTGCGGGCCCTTTGTCAAGGGGCTGAATTCCAAGCCAGAGGAGGCTCCAGAGCAGAAGAAATAGGGGTTACCATGGTAGGAGTCCCCAAACACTATTGTGGGGTAACTCAACTGGAGGAAGACAACCTACCGAGACTGTCCAAGAAGGAGTTGAGGTGTGACCAATTGGAAGACCCCATGGGGAGATTGGTCCTCGAAGCCCTGGAGAATCAGGATCCCAACAAATTCCTACATCACCCCTCAAAGGAGGCTCGCCTGTTGAGGAAGGAATTGGACAGGCTACAGGTACATCAGGGAGTGGTCTACCGAAGGGGCCCCTCTGATGACTCAGAAGATAAGTGGCAGTTATTTCTTCCAGAGAAGCACCGAGAGACTGTACTAATTGCCCTGCATGACCATCATGGTCACCTAGGGGCAGAAAGGACCTTCCAGCTTGTCAGAAATCGGTTCTATTGGCCCTGCATGAGGGCAGAAGTAGAGGAGTATTGCCATTCCTGTGCACGATGCATTCAGAGAAAGACCCTACCCCATCAAGCTGCCCCAATGGGCCACTTACAGAGTCAAGGCCCAATGGATCTGGTATGCATTGACTTTCTCTGCCTTGAACCCGACCTGAGTGGATTGGGGAATGTTCTGGTAATAACCGACCATTTCACCCGCTATGCTCAAGCTTTCCCAACCAAAGACCAGAAGGCATCCACCGTGGCCAAGATACTTATGGAGAAGTATTTTGTCCATTACGGACTACCACAGAGACTCCACTCAGATCAAGGAAGGGACTTTGAGAGTCGGTTGATCCGAAGACTTTTGGATTCATTAGGAATAAAGAAGACCAGAACCACGCCTTACCACCCACAAGGAGATGCTCAGCCGGAGAGATTTAACCGGACCCTGCTCAACATGTTGGGAACCTTAGAAACAGAGAAGAAGCAACACTGGAGTCAGCACATATCAGCCCTAGTACATGCCTATAACTGTACCACAAGTGACGCCACTGGCTACTCCTCTTATCGACTTATGTTTGGGAGAGAAGCAAGGCTACCTGTGGACCTGGCCTTTGGCACTTCTATAGACAATACCTCAGCTACATCCCACAAGGGATACGTGGACAGACTTAGACGTAGCTTGCAGGTGGCCTATGAACAAGCCCAGGCGGCTTCGGATCAAAGGGGGGCCCGCAACAAGAGAAATTTTGATCTGAAGGTTCGAGTGCAAGATCTGCAGCCCGGGGACCGAGTACTGCTACGCAATCTGGGGGTCCCTGGAAAACACAAGCTTGCCGACAGGTGGAGATCTGAGCCCTATGTTGTCTGTAGGAAGTTGCCCGGTTTGCCTGTCTACAAACTAAAGCCAGAAGGAAAGGTGGGTCCACTGAAGATGTGGCATCGGAACCACCTGCTCCCACTTGCTGAGGCAGTCAGAATACCTCCCGTGAGAGACTCCCCTGAACCGGCCTCTATCCTGGATATTCCTAGGCCGAACACTCGGTCCCAGACCTCTCGAGCCAAAGATGGGGAGGCCTCCCAATTGAGTACAGAAGAAGGTGGAGAACTGGACTGGCTGTGGCCTCCCTCGACTCTGGGAACGTCCGCCATAGATCTCCCAAATGGAGGGGATACCCCAGATGCAACGCTGAATCCGGAGGCTACTGAATTCATACCCTTCAGTCCCTCAGCTGATTACTGGGAAGATGTTCCTGACACTTGCGCTGAGGAGGACTCTAGAGATTCCATACGTCAGTCGACTTCTGAATCAGAGGTTCCAGAACCAGCAATGTTACCTGAACTTACTCCTGAAGAAGAGCCTGTGGTGCCAGAGTCAGAAGCACCAAGAGAGCAGAGGGCTCGCAGAGTCATCAGGCCTCCCAAGAAACTAACTTACCCCCAAATGGGGACGAGCTCAGAGGACTCTGTTGTAACGGCTAGGAGAAGTGTTGAACAACCTGATCCTTCCACCGTCCATTTGGTGGAGGGCAACCCCAGCTCACTCTCTGGCACAGTTAGGCAGGCCACTCATGGTAGTGTGACCTGTGGGCAAGAGAGTTCCATCCCAAAGTTTTGGTGGGAATTCCCTATGCCAACATCATGCTCGACATTGTCCAAAATGGTAAACAGTATTTGTTGAAGTTTATCTTTGGGGACCAAAGAGTTCAAGTGGGGGGAGTGTGTAGCGGGGTGTTCCCCTTTAATGCAGAGAGACAAGAAGTTCCAGGTGAGAGGTGAGTCGGGAGGAAGTAAAGAGACATTATGGAAGTGAAAGCAGAGGAGAGAGAGACTACATCTCCCAGTACATCTTGCAGCACCCAGGGTGCATTGCTCCAGAACAGAGACTGCTGGGGCAGACTTTATAAAGGGGAGGGGGAGTTTTGGTCGGCCTCTTTGGACACCCCTCTCCTAGCAAGAGGATGTCTGTGCTGAACTGCTGTGTGCACAAGGCCTGAAGCCTGGGCCGTGTGCTCCTTTCCAAAGAGCCCTCTGCCAGCCTAGCAGAGCCTTAGAGACATCTAATCCTCCTTGCTGCAGTACACCAGAAGGATTGAAGACTTGGATGTCGGTGGATTCCTGTTCCTAGACGAATCAATGGAGGAAACGGACTTGGACTTGTCCAGGTGGTGAGAGCTGTTTAAAGACAGATACTTTATCTTTACTATTCGTTGGGATTACAAAGTTGTTCTTCAAGTGCACCACCGAGAGATTGCTAGCAAATATTGTTTCACTGAACTTCCATTTAGATCAGTCAGGCCTGACTGCATAGGTAGACATTGCTGGGTGTTAGTCTACCCATGAGGGGAAGTAGCTGTAAAAGGGCAGCGCTAGAGTTGCATAGCAATACTTTATTATTCTGATTACTCTGTTTATCTTTATTACTGTTTATTGCAGGGATCTGCAACTTGTTATACTGTTGTTTATTACTTGCCCATTAGCCTCAGTAAAATATCTGGGTAAAGTACATTTGGTGTCAGTTCCGCTTACTTTAATAGGAGTTTTAAAGTATATTCTGTGTATGTTTGTTATAGGACTGCGTCACCAACAGTTGCGATCACGCGGTCCTATCTCTCTATCACCAGCTGTGCCACGGGAGGTTAGAGCCGATTGCCGGGGGTTGACAGCGGTGCACTGCAGGGCCCAAATCAATATCAGCGGCTCTCTTAACTGGGGGTAGCGCTACATATATATATATATATATATATATATATAGATATATATATCTATATATATATATATCTATATATATATAGATATATATATATATATATATATAAAATCATTGATGTAGGGGCACGGGCACCTGCTTACAAATTATATAGAAAAGAGAAATTCTACTCATAATCTAACCTCTATCACTGGATCGCACACGTTTTTTACATTTATATTTGTGTAAATGTGTATATTAGCCTAGAATTCTAATTTTATATGTTGTCTTGTACTCTCTGTATTACAGCTTGTGTTTACAAGTGTGTACAGCCATTGGAATGTACACTGTCACCCCATTTCTCCAGCTACACCAGCATGCGTCTGTCGAAAAAGTAACACATCTGGCCAGGTCAAAGACCTTTACTTTACTAACAGCTTTTATACACTTGCCATGATGTGCCCTCTACAACGTCTTTCTTCATGAAAGTGAAATGAACATTTCCCAGCAGAAGATGAGGCCATGCAGTCAATCGTTATAATCAATTAGTAGTGACATCACCTTGCTGGTGATAGAAAAGGGTCATCTGCCTGCCATAAGTGGGAACAGCATTGACATGCTGAGTTAGGTTTGTTTTTCCCAGCTGGAGACCATTGTAATCACGAGAGCATGCAGGGAGCAGAAATGGCTCACGAACAGATCATAACTCCTTTCCACTGTGATGGTGACAGAATGTCCTGTCGCAGATCTTCCATAGCTCCCAACTGTGCCTGATTTCGAGGGACTGTCCCTGATTTGGAACAAAGTCCCTCTGTCCCTCTTTCCTCCTCATTTGTCCCTGATTTTGGTCGTATCGATATAGTTGTATATAAAATGCACTATTTATGTTCCAAAAAGTGTTTCCCAGTGCTAAACCTTTCATACAATTTCTAAATTGCTACATTTGTGAATCAAAAGCCAGTATAAAGGAATAGTAGTAGTTAAAAAAAAAAGCACTTGTGGGTTTAAGTACTGTAATCTTTTTTTTTGTATAATTCCCCATTAAGGGGGTGAGGCGGGGGGGGGGGGGTGTCTTATGTCTACATACTTTTGCTAATAGGTGTCCCTCATTCCCATCTTAAAACGTTGGGAGGTATGGATCTTCCATACTTCTCTACCAGCCTCCACAAATCCATCATACTCTGTACCTACTTCTTGTAGTACTGTCGCCTTATACTGGGATCCTGGTTTCACCTACTGCCAGGGACATCTCTCAAACTTTGTATGCTGTTCCTGAATTTGTCAGGGTTTCATTAGGCTGTCCCCTTTATTTCTCACAAACCAAAAACATATTGGTAGACAAATCAGCTTCCACCCAAAATTGGCCAGAGAGGGCTGCAAGCTCCTACAGACTCCTACTTTCACACCCAAAGGGGTATAGACCGAGTAGGTACCACACCCATGAATAACTACCAAAAAAAAAGGAACTATGGGGAGACATTTAAAAAAAAATTAAATACGCTATCATAATTTTTATTAATAACAACTTTTAGAACACATTGGGCAAAATGGCCCTACAAAGTCACAATTTGGTGCATTGTTAATACATGTAGATAATTTCTGTTGAAAAAAACTGAAATAAAAAAACTTAATTGAGTGCAACCATCCCTGTTATATGAATTAAATTCTAACTCGCTAGATCAATTAAAACAGTACACAGTACAGTACAACAGTGGTTGTAAACCCCGAAAAAAAAAAAAAAAAACATACTAGATCATTATGAAATACTTACCTTAGATCGAAGCTGTTGCAGTGGCCCCACACAGCGCTGTGACCAGCGACATGTCTCTCTGAGTTATTTCAGGGTTCGCAGGCTCCGGCGCTGTGATTGGCCGGAGCCACGATGACGTCACTCGGGAGCCGTCGGTCACAGCACGATGCTGAAGAAACGGCATGAGCGAGCCATTTCTTAAGTGCGCATGCGCCGATTACGTTAGCTCAAGCCTATATGGTAAATATCTCCTAAACCGTACAGGTTTAGGAGATATTTATAGTACGGTACCTACAGGTTAGCCTTACTATAGGCTTACCTATAGGTGCAAGTGGTGTAGCAGGGTTTACAACCACTTTAATGTCAATGAAAAAGAAAATAAACAACATAAACAATGGTACCACATGAAAAAACACTACATATAATAAAACCTAATCCACCTCTCAACTCCACACAGTATAGGCATTGTGTAGTCCCACAGATTGTGGGTATTAAGTAGATGAAAAGCAAGAATAAGCTTTCCGGCTGTATGGGAGATAAAGTAGCCTGTCCTTATGCACTGTAGGGAACCATCTGTTGTTGGAATGTACATATGTAGCTGTAAGTGAAAGCCTCCCCTGTGCTTCCACAGTCACATAATGCGGAAAGAGTATAATTATCAGTTGTCTTGGTGGGTAAAAAGTAGGGATGAGCCGAACACGCCCCCGGTTCGGTTCGCAGCAGAACATGCGAACAGGCAAAAAATTTGTGTGAACACCGTTAAAGTCTATGGGACACGAACGTGAAAAATAAAAAGTGCTAATTTTAAAGGCTTATATGCAAGTTATTGTCATAAATAGTGTTTGGGGACTCGGGTCCTGCCCCAGGGGACATGTATCAATGCAGAAAAAAGTTTTAAAAACTGCAGTTTTTTCAGGAGCAGTGATTTTAATAATGCTTAAAGTGAAACAATAAAAATGAAATATTCCTTTAAATATTGTGCCTGCGGGGTGTCCTTAGTATGCCTGTAAAGTAGTGCATTGTGACAGAACCCACTGTCACTGTGTGTTTTGGAAGGGGCTGTGGGCTCGCCTCCTACCCACAGACTATGGCGCAGCAGAGAACATGAAATTTGAGGGGCTATTTGCCGTCTCCCACCACTTGGAGAAGATGCCACCTCCAGACATTTGTGTCCGCGGTCGCCGGTTCATCAGAACCAGGTGAACGCGGTATCTGTGGCTGGGCTTGTAGAGTCGTTTCCAGCTACCTAAACCTATTGGCCCGGCTGGGCTAAATATATACTTTTATTCCACAAACAATGACATTTTAGCTGATAAAGGCATATACAAGATGGCGGTATTCCCAAAGCGTGGGGGGGCTACGAGACTTGGGGACAAAATTGCATTGAGATAATGTAATGTAATGCTACATCCCTTCTCCCCACCCCTTGTTGCTGTGTTTAATTGTGTTGGGTCATGGCACGTAGAAAAAGGTTTGGAGACACATCTCAGCAGGGGATGTGTAAGGAGGGGCTGCCTGCTTATCATAATGCCTTTATGTGTTTCAACTGTATAGTTGTTTGAATATACAAGTGTTAAGTTTCCATTGATTCTTCCTTTCCCCTACCCCCTCTATGACAAGGCTAAGGGGAGTGTCCCTAACTGTGTTTAAAAGTGTATGTTTGGTACTTAATAAAGTGTTGATGCTCTGCATGTTTAACCCTCAACACCTGTGTGGCTTGTCTTGTGATTGAGGGGTTAAGGGCTGGTTATAGCGAGTCTGCAGGCTGCGGGTGCGTTCCTTTTTCTAAAAAGGAAAAAAAAATAATTTAAAATTGCTTGCGGCTGTAATGTATTGTCGGGTCCCAGCAATATAGATGAAAATCATTGAAAAAAACAGCATGGGTCCCCCCCCCCCAGTCCATTGATTGGCCCTTTGGGTCTGGTATGGATATTAGGGGAACCCCGCACCCAAATAAAAAAAAAAAATTGTGGGGTTCTCCAGGCCCGATATACCCTGAACAGCAGTATATATACTATATGGCAGGGATATGCAATTAGCGGACCTCCAGCTGTTGCCAAACTACAAGTCCCATCATGCCTCTGCCTCTGGGTGTCATGCTTGATGCTGTCAGAGTCTCGCTATGCCTCATGGGACTTGTAGTTTGGCAACAGCTGGAGGTCCGCTAATTGCATATCCCTGCTATATGGCCTGCCCTATATACTCTGCAGAAAATTGGGCCTTAGGTGTTGGTGTTACCATAGTTAATCTTGTTGGGTGCAGGAATGGGCCCTGCTGTGAAATATTATATCAAGAATTGAAGTGTATTAGAAACAGTACACCACAGAATGCACTGTAGATATAGGCTACACTGGATGCAGAGTATATACATATATATAATGTGTAGCGGGGTCTCCTTTAAGGCCCCGGGACTACGTTACCCAGAACCCTGTTCGGCACCCAGAGTGCAGTTAGCCATCGCAGAGACTCATGGGAGGGGTTTTTTAAGGAGGAGGCGAGGTGTAGCTCGGCCTCTTTGGACACCGCGCTGCAAGCAAAAGTTTTCTTCCTGTGCGGATCTGCTGCAGTGCAAGGCCTGAAGCCTGAGCCTTGCGCAACTTCCAAAGAGCCTTCCACCCCACTGCGGAGCCTGGGTGGCATCTGACTTGTCGAGTGAGGACATCAGTTGGATCGGGGACCCGATCGTTGCAGACGCTGTGTGCGGATACAGAGCAGGGTGGACGTTCCGGATTGGGATCGCGTCCGGAGTGGTGAGCGGGCACCTGCCCAGACCAATAGACTGTGCCGTGTTCAGGCCTATAGACTGCATAGGCCCACAGTTTCGTTTATCTGCTGTTCCCCGGGGGGACCGGTAGCAGGACAGAGTTGAAGTGTCCCCCCCCCCCCCCCAGTATAGTGTTTCAAGTTATTGCCTGGTTGTGGATTACAAAGTACTACTCATCAAGTGCACCACTGAAAGCTGGCATGCGAAAAAATCCCTATAGGAGGTGACTGAGATTTACTCCATGTCAGGCCTGACCGGGGTGGGAAGTTAAGATATTATTTAGTGCGCCATAGGGCGCGCATACCATAATAGCTACACGTGGTGAAGTACCGCGCAGCGCCATTATTGTATGCTGTATTGATTTCTGCAGGGCTCTGCTAGCCAATTGCATGTGTTGTGTTCTGCCTATGCTACCTTTAATATAAGAGTAAACTGTTATATTTAATCTCTTGCCTCAGTGTGTTGTTTTACTGCTAAGAGATTATTCCTTGCAATACTAATTGAATGTGATACAAAATAACCCCTAGACTAGCTGTGCCAGAGTGGGTCGAGCAGATTGCTGGGGGTTGGTGGTGCTGTACACAGGGCCCGAAAACAAATCCAGCGGCTCTCTTAACTGGGGGTAGCGCTACACATTATATATATATATATATATATATATATATATATATACACATACACACACACATACATACATACACACACACACACACACACACACACAAAACTGTGGGAGTCTGGATCCGCCAGGTGCCTGGACTGATAGCTGTCTCAGCCTCTCGGCGAGCCGCTGAGACAGCCACTCCTCGCCCCTCCACAGCTTAGCGCTCCAGTGCATAGCTTCCAACTGTCCCTGATTTCCAGGGACTGTCCCTGATTTTGATAAATGTCCCTCTGTCCCTCATTCCAGTCTGATCTATATAGATGTATATAAAATTCACTTTTTAGCTATCAAAAAGTGTTTTCCAGCGCTAAACCTTTCATCTGATTTCTAAATTGCTTCATTTGTAAATTCCAAAAGCCAATATAAAGTAATAGTAAAAAACAAAAGCACTTGTGGGTTTAACCAATCTTGTTTTTTGTACAATTCTCCTTTAAGGGGGCGTGGCAATGAGTGTGTCCTATGCCTGCATACCTTTGCTGATAGGTGTCCCTCATTCCCTTCTCAAAAAGTTGGGAAGTATGCCAGTGAGCGTGGAGGAGCAGAGCGGAGAGATGCTGATTGACAGGCAGCAGCTCTCTCCGGGAGCTGAGAGAACTGAGCCATCGGCGATGATCGATCGCTCGGTTCTCAGTGTTAGGAGGTGTCGGGGGACAGATGCAGCATCGGACCAATGCTGCATCCACCTAGGTAAGTATGAATCTGCAGTAACCCTGATTCCCATACTTCTCGTTTAAAGGGAGGGGGGGGGGGGGCAAATCTTCCGGAGGTCAAGTGGTTAAGTGGCATTTGCTCTTCATAAGGTTGGGCACCTCTGATCTAAGCAAATAAAAAAAAAATGACAGCCAATCAGCATGTAGGAACTGCTCCTTGGAATCATGCAATGACAGGATCTAACAGTGGAGGGGGCCCCAGCTATACAAGGTAAAGCCATTCTGACAGGAGAGTAACACGAAGGTGGAATCTGATTGTTCGCTTTGATTTCCTGTGTTGGGCACATCAGCGTTGCTCTTTGCACTGTCCAATCGAATAAGCTTGAATGAGAGCTCTTCTTTAGAAGGGACGTCTGCTTTGCATATGAATTGGGAGCCCAAGGGGGCCTCAGTGCTGCTGCTACCCAGCCAAGATGAAACAGTCGACTTCATTACTATAATTGCAATAATTGCCAAAGTCTCTGCAGTGTGATCAATATGACAAAACAATGAAACGCGGGAGAAAAAGCAAACCTTCCCTTCCCTGCTGTGCAAGCAAGCAGTCATCCATGCTGTTTATATGGTATTAACAATTAGTAAGAACATATAATTAAAGGATCTCAGAATGGGGAGGCTGGCAGCAGTTCCCTCTTTTGGAGCTTTTCTATAAAAGTTGCAGAAACTAAACTGAATCTTCTCCGTATTTAACAATATTTTTCATTTTGTGGCACGGTTAGTATATTATGACATTACATCCATGGCAAAAGAAGAAAAAGGTTTATTCCTTATATAGGGATCTGTGTAATAAACCAACAGAACTGCACAGATGGCCACAGGACAAAAAAAATTTAATAATGAGCTGCATGGCTCTACCCATTATCTTTAAAGCAGAACTCCAGAAAGAAAAGAAAGAAAAATGAATAGCCTAATAAAAGATCAAACTACTAAACAAAAATAATGACATTAATTAGATATAGAAAAATATAGATATAGATATTAGATATAGAAAAAAGTGGGGACCTGAAAGGTGCAAATGAATAATTAAAAAAATCGTTATTTATTAGAAGTCAATAAAATTCATCTTGTAAAACAGCCATTTTCAATAGATACATATATCACATTGAATAAAATTCAATAATATTCAGTGTGATATACATACATTAAAGGAATATATATATATATATATGTAGCGGGGTGTTCCCCTTTAATCAGAGACAGGAAATTCCAGAGAGAGGGGAGTCGGGGGGAAGGAATATAAGGAGGGGGCGAGGCCTAGCTCGGTCTCTTTGGACACGGGGAGGCAGAGAGAGAGACACCTGTGCGGATCTGTGCTGTTCCAGGCCTGAAGCCTGGGGCCTGTGGAGCGAACCAAAGAGCCTTCCACCCCCTTTGCGAGCCTGGGTGGCATCCAGACTCATCTCTTCTGAAGTTATCTGGATCGGGGATCCGATCGCAGAAGCCGCTGTGGACGAGGACCGACACAGCCGGTGGAAGTTCCGGACTGAGGGAAGTGTTCCGGAGTGGTGAGCGAGCGAAAGCTCATCTTTAAACTGTTACTTTTATACTTTGTGCCTACTAGACTTCCGAGGCCTAACACCTCTGGTGAGGGAGAATTACCCCCCCCTATTGGATTACAAATACATGGTTTTAAAAACTTCAAGTGCACCACCTTTACAGATCCTGTGCCGGTGAAGATTTGTGTTTCTTCTAAGACTGAGTTTCATGGTTAGGGATCAGGCCTGATCCGTTAGATAGTATAAGTTAGTTATCACACCACAGGGTGTTTAGGTAACGGTCGCCCCACGTGGCGTTCCGTCCCCTTTTCCATTGCTGGTACACACGCACACAGTATTGTGATTTATAACTGCAGGGACCTGCTTATGTGTTGTGAACCAAATGTTACATGCATGTTATCCTTTTTTTATCTTACCACTAGCAGTAAAGTCAGTTATTATTTACAACATTGTCTATGAGTCTGAGTTATCAATTCACACACCCACATTTAAAGCATAAGTGATTGTTTATGTGAAATTGCTGTGGGTTAACTGTGCCAGAGCGGGTAGAGCAGATTGCCGGGGGGTTGAGGAAGCTGTACTCAGGGCCCAAAATCAAAACTTGCGGCTCTCTTAAGTTGAGGGTATCGCTACACGTGGGGGCTCGTACATCCGGGATTACTGAGACAGCGGTGAAACCGCCAGAAGCTACCGGCATGGACCCGATAGAGGTGGGACAGTGGTACAAGAGATGGGGCGTAGACCCAGCCAGGACGGCAGTTATAGAACTCCCGGGGATATGGCAGACACAAGCAATGATACAACTCATAATGTCCCTATCACCGATTCACAAACCATGGGTGATAGACGTGAAAACTAATGGGGGACTTTCACATGTCTTACTGGAATGGCAGGCAGAAATTCCTGAACAGTTTAGAGGCAACAGCATACAAGATGAGGACGATCAGGTCTATCATTTGCTGCATGCGCTGCCGCGCACAAGAGACAGCCCTCAGACAAAAATAACACTGTCACCGCAGCCATCTTCCCCGTCATCCCCACAGAAGGACACAAAGAGTCCCAGGACAAGCCCAGGCACCCTTAGTGCAGAATTATGCGCTGTTCTGGGGGAGATTGTAGCTCAGTGCAAGAAAGAGCCCACAGATTACCCGATGTCGGGGTACAGGAAACTCCGGATGTTTTCAGGGAGGAAACCAGTACCCTTGGAAGAAGAGGGATTTGAGGAGTGGCTAGACAGCGCAACTCAGGCACTAGAGGAATGGGAAGTTCCGGACCGCAGAAAGAAACAGAGGGTTGTGGAAAGTTTGAAAGGGCCTGCTCTAGAGGCCGTACGCAACCTGAAGATGAGCAAGGCAGATTGTACTGCACAAGAGTGCCTCGATGTGTTACAGAATGTGTTTGGTGGGACAGAGAAAGTCACGGAGCTTGCTTATCAGCTGGAGCATTGCTACCAGAAGGAAGGTGAGAAACTATCAGACTATATGGGACGCCTGGACAAAATACTGCATAGGATGATCCTAAAGAAGGGGATCAGCCCAGGGAAAGTAGATGAGGCCCGTGCTCAACAGGTAGTGAGGGGAGCTCAACCCATGGATCCAATTGCATGGACACTGCGTGCCCGGCAGGATGGGAAGAATCTGGAGTACCCTGACCTCATCCGAATGATTAGAGAGGAAGAGGCTATATTGGAAGAAAAAAAAAAAGAACGCCTGATAGAGCCCGTCAAACAGCCGGTAGCTATAGTTACACCGGCCATGACTCCCGATAGGGGAGCGGAGATGGACACTTTGAAGTTGCAGATGTCCCAGATGATGGAGATGATGACTGCTATAATGGCGAAAGGTCAAGGTGGAGCAGAGAAACCAAGCCCCAGAAAGGAGTTGTTCCCAGATACGTCAATACCGAGTCCCACTCGGGACCGAGAAGAGATGTTATGCTACAACTGCGGAGGCAGTGGCCACTTTGCCAGTAGGTGTTCCAGTCCTAAGAAGAAGAAAATGGATAATCGCCAGCCGGCGGGAAACGCCAGAGGGCCCCAGTGAGGGAGTCAACCGGGTGCCCATCTCTTTCAGTGAGCTCCAAACTGAATAGAAGGAAGAGAGAGAACAAAACTCCTCAGAAGGAATCTAGGGTCTCTCAACCAAGATACATACCAGAGAGAGGGGACAAGACCCCTCAGAAGAAATTTAGCACTCCCAAGAAGGAATGCCTACAACCAAGAGACAATAACATCCCTCAGTGGGTTTGTACTCCCATTAGGGTGGGGAAGGTCAATGCATACCGGGCTCAAGAGAGAATAAAGTCAAAAACAAACTGGATGAAGACAAGTCCTCAGAAGAAAGTGACCTCAACCCGGCCGTACCCAGAAGAATTGGTCGGCCCGTCCCCCACTGTATCTATCCAGGTAGAAGAAGTATATACGAAGGCCCTCCTGGACACTGGAGCTCAAGTGACTTTGTTGTACAGAGACTTCTACGATAGG
Source organism: Rana muscosa (assembly GCA_029206835.1). Taxonomy (NCBI): domain Eukaryota; kingdom Metazoa; phylum Chordata; class Amphibia; order Anura; family Ranidae; genus Rana; species Rana muscosa. Next base: position 288,763,267 of record CM055124.1, read on the forward strand.
CACTTAAGCCATTTGCCTATACAGAAGATAGAAGAGCTGGAGATATGGGGCCTGGGAACGCAGAGGTTCCCCTATGATGGTTATCTGCCCATAAAGCTGACATTCGACCCCTCTGTGGCTGGGAAGACAGAAGTGTTCGACACCCTGGCAGTTGTGTGTCCTAGACCACCCGGGGCCAGCAAGATGTCCCTCATCATAGGCACCAATACGGATCTAGTGAGAAGACTTCTGACGCCCCTGGTGAAGATGAGGAGCCATCAAGATCCAAACATCCATCCCATGCTGAAGACAGCCTACCAACGGTTAGTGTTGGAGCAGAAGACCCCAGGAGAGGGGATAGGGAAGGTGTGGAGACTGGGGAGAGAAGGAGTGGTGCTGCAGCCCGGACAGGTGGCTTGCCTCAAGGCCACTGTGAAGCTCACCTGGGAGCAGCCTGACCCCTTTGTCATGCTGGAATCCGACCCAAGGGAAGATCACTCAGGCCTGGAAGTGATACCGGAAGTGATTCCAATCAAGGCCTTGAAGAAAGCCAAGGGAAGAGTCCTGGTGAGTGTAAGGAACTCTACAGGAAGGGCCATAGAGGTACCTGCCCGGATGTTGCTGGGACAGGTGAGTCCTGCTGTCCCAGTCAGCTGGTCAGAAGTGAAGCAAGCGGGTGAAGAAGAAGATGTTTGGGAAAAACTTTCCATTGAGAACCCGAACTTGCCTGGGGCCTGGAAGGAGAGAGCCAAGGCCCAGCTGACTAGATGGGAGAAGATTTTCTCAAAAGATGAATTCGATGTGGGGCGTGCGAGGAGTGCTACCCACCGCATCCGCCTGCAAGAAGACAAACCGTTCAGGGAGAGAGTCAGGCGGGTTCCGCTGGCAGATCTGGAGGATCTGAGAGAACAGCTTGCAGAACTGAAAAGGACTGGGGTGATTCGAGAGTCCAGAAGCCCTTATGCCTCTCCAATAGTGGTGGTCAGGAAGAAGAATGGGTCGCTGAGGCTCTGCATTGACTACAGAACTCTCAACAGGAGGACCACCCCTGATCAGTACACCACGCCAAGGATAGAGGACGCCTTACAGAGTTTGTCTGGAGCTAAGTGGTTCAGCGTGATGGACCTCAAGAGCGGGTACTATCAAATTCCCATGCACCCAGAGGATAAAGAAAAGACCGCTTTCATAACTCCTGTGGGGTTCTTTGAGTTTAATAGAATGCCTCAGGGCCTATCTGGGGCCCCAGCTACTTTTCAATGTCTCATGGAGAAGACTGTCGGAGATATGAACCTCATAGAAGTCCTTGTGTACCTGGACGATGTCATTGTCTTCGGGAGAACTTTGGAAGAACATGAGGCCCGATTGGAGAAAGTGTTGAGAAGGCTTAGTGAAGAGGGACTAAAGCTTTCCCCCGAGAAGTGTCGGTTCTACCAGTCTTCGGTGAACTATCTGGGACACATAGTGTCTGAAAAGGGGGTAGCCACTGATCCTGAGAAGTTGGAGGCAGTTACCTCCTGGCCAAGACCCACAACAGTCACTGAACTTAGATCTTTCCTGGGCTTCTGCTCCTACTATAGGAGGTTTGTGGATGGGTTTGCCCGTATTGCCAAGCCCCTAAATGAACTGCTCAAGACTGAAGGGGAAGAGGATGGTCAGGGACCCAGAAGACCTGGGGAGTCGGTTCAAGATCAGTGGACCCCCAGGTGTGAAGAGGCCTTCAGAACCCTGAAGAGGAGCCTCACCACAGCCCCAGTATTGGCCTATGCTGATCCCACCAGACCATACGAGTTACATGTTGATGCTAGTCATGAAGGCCTCGGTGGAGTGCTCTACCAAGAGTATGAAGAGCAACTGCGACCAGTGGCCTATGTGAGTCAGAGTCTGACCCCCTCGGAGAAGAACTACCCCACTCATAAGTTGGAGTTCTTGGCCCTCAAATGGGCAGTGGTGGACAAACTAAGAGACTACCTCTATGGGGCAGAGTTTACAGTAAAAACAGATAACAACCCTCTGACTTACCTGTTCACCACTGCCAAGTTGGATGCCACAGGACACAGGTGGCTGGCTGCATTATCTGGGTTCAACTTCAGTCTTAAATACAGACCAGGGACTGGAAATAGGGATGCAGATGCCCTGTCCCGAAGATCTCATACCATGGCTGATGACTGGGAGGACTGGACTCAGGTAGCACCGGAGGGAGTGCGAGCCCTTTGTCAGGGGGCTGAATTTCAAGCCAGAGGGGGCTCCAGAGCCGAGGAGATAGGAGTTACCACAGTGGGAGTCCCAAAACACTACTGCGGGGTGACTCAACTTGAAGAGGAATGCTTACCGAAGCTGTCTAAGAAGGAACTGAGGTGCGACCAATTGGAAGACCCCATGGGGAGATTGGTCTTTGAAGCATTGGAAAACGAGAGTCCAGAGAAACTTCGACATCACCCCTCCAAGGAGGCTCGTCTGCTAAGGAGAGAGTTAGACAGGCTACAGGTCCATCAGGGAGTGGTCTACCGAAGGGGCCCCTCTGATGGCTCCGAGGATAAATGGCAGTTGTTTCTCCCAGAGAAGCACCGAGAGACTGTGCTGGTTGCCTTACATGACCAGCATGGTCACCTGGGAGCTGAAAGAACCTTCCAACTTGTCAGAAGCCGGTTCTATTGGCCCTGTATGAGGGCTGAAGTGGAGGAATATTGCCACTCCTGTGCACGATGCATCCAGAGGAAGACTCTACCCCATCAAGCTGCCCCAATGGGCCACCTACAGAGTCAAGGCCCAATGGATCTGGTATGCATTGACTTTCTCTGCCTCGAACCCGATTTGAGTGGATTAGGAAATGTTCTGGTGGTAACCGATCATTTCACCCGTTATGCACAGGCGTTCCCCACCAGAGACCAGAAGGCTTCCACTGTAGCTAAGGTGCTTCTAGAAAAATACTTTGTCCACTATGGATTACCACAGAGAATCCACTCCGACCAAGGAAGGGACTTTGAGAGTCGCCTGATCCGGAACCTACTGGACTCCCTGGGAGTGGAAAAGACCAGGACTACCCCTTATCATCCACAAGGAGATGCTCAGCCTGAGAGGTTTAACCGGACTTTGCTAAACATGCTTGGGACTCTGGAGACAGAGAAGAAACAGCATTGGAGTCAACACATATCCACTTTGGTGCATGCCTACAATTGCACCACCAGTGATGTGACGGGTTACTCTCCCTATCGCCTCATGTTTGGGAGAGAAGCAAGATTGCCAGTGGATCTGGCCTTTGGCATTTCTCTGGACTATACCTCTGCTACCTCCCACAAAGGATATGTAGACAGACTTAGGTATAATTTGAAAGCGGCCTATGAACAAGCCCAAGCGGCCTCAGACCAGAGAGGGGCCCGAAATAAAAGGAACTATGATTTGAAGGTTCGAGTGCAAGACCTGCAGCCTGGAGACCGTGTTCTGCTACGCAACCTAGGGATCCCAGGGAAACACAAACTTGCTGATAGGTGGAGGTCTGAGCCTTACGTTATTTGTAGGAAACTCCCTGGACTACCGGTGTACAGGTTAAAGCCAGAGGGGAGAGTGGGACCCTTGAAGACCTGGCACAGAAACCACTTACTCCCGCTTAAAGAAGCAGTCAGGATACCTCCAGTGAGGAACCTACCGGAATCTGTTTCCATCTTGGATACTCCCAGACCCAACACTCGGTCTCAGACCTCTCGATCTGGAGGTTTCTCAACCAAGTGAAGATGGGAGAGGAGAACTGGAGTGGCTATGGCCTTCCCCAACCCCGGAAAATCCCACCATAGACCTTCCACCCACTGAGGATATGCAGGATGGGACCCTGAACCCAGAAGCTACAGAGTTCATTCCATCCAGTGGCGTGCCTGAATGCTGGGAAGATATTCCGGGCCTGTACTCAGATGAAGAAGAGACAGAGGCCCCAGAACCAGTGACGATGTCAGAGAGTGTTCCTGAAACAAAGCCTGTGGCACCCAAGCCTGAAGTCCCAAGGGAGCAGAGAGCTCGCAGAGTCGTGAGACCTCCCATGAAGTTAACCTACCCTCAATTGGGAAAGAGCTCAGAGGACTCTGTTACCACCGCTAGAAGAAGTACCGAGTGCTCCAATCCTTCCACTGTTCATTTGGTGGAGGGCAACCCCAGCTCACCCTCTGGCACAGTTAGGCAGGCCACTCATGCCAGTGTGACCTGTGGGACAGGGAATCCCACCTCTGAGTTTTGGTGGCAATTCCCTGTACCAACATCATACTCCGCACTCTCTAAAATGGTTCAGGAATTTTGTTGAAATGTTTATCTTTGGGGACCAAAGAGTTTTAGTGGGGGGAGTGTGTAGCGGGGTGTTCCCCTTTAATCAGAGACAGGAAATTCCAGAGAGAGGGGAGTCGGGGGGAAGGAATATAAGGAGGGGGCGAGGCCTAGCTCGGTCTCTTTGGACACGGGGAGGCAGAGAGAGAGACACCTGTGCGGATCTGTGCTGTTCCAGGCCTGAAGCCTGGGGCCTGTGGAGCGAACCAAAGAGCCTTCCACCCCCTTTGCGAGCCTGGGTGGCATCCAGACTCATCTCTTCTGAAGTTATCTGGATCGGGGATCCGATCGCAGAAGCCGCTGTGGACGAGGACCGACACAGCCGGTGGAAGTTCCGGACTGAGGGAAGTGTTCCGGAGTGGTGAGCGAGCGAAAGCTCATCTTTAAACTGTTACTTTTATACTTTGTGCCTACTAGACTTCCGAGGCCTAACACCTCTGGTGAGGGAGAATTACCCCCCCCCTATTGGATTACAAATACATGGTTTTAAAAACTTCAAGTGCACCACCTTTACAGATCCTGTGCCGGTGAAGATTTGTGTTTCTTCTAAGACTGAGTTTCATGGTTAGGGATCAGGCCTGATCCGTTAGATAGTATAAGTTAGTTATCACACCACAGGGTGTTTAGGTAACGGTCGCCCCACGTGGCGTTCCGTCCCCTTTTCCATTGCTGGTACACACGCACACAGTATTGTGATTTACAACTGCAGGGACCTGCTTATGTGTTGTGAACCAAATGTTACATGCATGTTATCCTTTTTTTATCTTACCACTAGCAGTAAAGTCAGTTATTATTTACAACATTGTCTATGAGTCTGAGTTATCAATTCACACACCCACATTTAAAGCATAAGTGATTGTTTATGTGAAATTGCTGTGGGTTAACTGTGCCAGAGCGGGTAGAGCAGATTGCCGGGGGGTTGAGGAAGCTGTACTCAGGGCCCAAAATCAAAACTTGCGGCTCTCTTAAGTTGAGGGTATCGCTACATATATATATATATATATATATATATATATATATATATATATATATATATATATTTAATACATACAGGTGAAACTCGAAAAATTTGAATATCGTGCAAAAGTTCATTTATTTCACTAATGCAACTTAAAAGGTGTAACTAATATATGAGATAGACTCATTACATGCAAAGCAAGATAGTTCAAGCCGTGATTTGTCATAATTGTGATGATTATGGCTTACAGCTCATGAAAACCCCAAATCCACAATCTCAGAAAATTAGAATATTGTGAAAAGGTGCAATATTCTAGGCTCAAAGTGTCCCACTCTAATCAGCTAATTAAGCCATAACACCTGCAAAGGGTTCTTGAGCCTTTAAATCAGTGATGGCAAACCTTGGCACCCCAGGTGTTTTGGAACTACATTTCCCATGACGCTCATGCACTGTGCAGTGTAGTTAAGCATCATGGGAAATGTACTTCCAAAACATCTGGGGTGCCAAGGTTCGCCATCACTGCTTTAAATGGTCTCTCAGTCTGGTTCAGTAGGAATCACAATCATGGGAAAGACTGCTGACCTGACAGTTGTGCAGAAAACCATCATTGACACCCTCCATAAGGAGGGAAAGCCTCAAAAGGTAATTGCAAAAGAAGTTGGATGTTCCCAAAGTGCTGTATCAAAGCACATTAATAGAAAGTTATGTGGAAGGGAAAAGTGTGGAAGAAAAAGGTGCACAAGCAGCAGGGATGACCGCAGCCTGGAGAGGATTGTCAGGAAAAGGCCATTCAAAAGTGTTGGGAACTTTCACAAGGAGTGGAGTGAGGCTGGAGTCAGTGCATCAAGAGCCACCACACACAGACGGATCCTGGACATGGGCTTCAAATGTCGTATTCCTCTTGTCAAGCCGCCACTCCTGAACAACAAACAACGCCAGAAGCGCCTTACTTGGGCTAAAGAAAAACAGACCTGGTCTGGTGCTCAGTGGTCCAAAGTCCTCTTTTCTGATGATCTCATTTGGAAACCAAGGAGCCGGAGTATGGAGGAAGAATGGAGAGGCTCACACTGCAATATGCATGAAGTCCAGTGTGAAGTTTCCACAGTCTGTGTTGGTTTGGGGAGCCGTGTCATCTGCTGGTGATGGTCCACTGTGCTTCATTAAGTCCAGGGTCACCTCAGCCGTCTACCAGGAGATTTTGCAGCACTTCATGCTTCCTTCCACAGATGAGCTCTATGGGGATGCCGACTTCATTTTCCAGCAGGACTTGGCACCTGCCCACACTGCCAAAAGCACCAAAACCTGAATCTATGGGGCATTGCCAAGAGAAAGATGAGAGACATGAGACCGAACAATGCAGAAGAGTTGAAGGCCGCTATTGAAGCCTCCTGGTCTTCCATAACACCTCAGCAGTACCACAGGCTGATCGCTTCCATGCCACGCCGCATTAAGGGGCCCAAACCAAGTACTGAGTACATATGCAGCTTCTACTTTTCAGAGGTCCGATATTGTTCTATGTACAATCCTTGTTTTATTGATTGCATGCAATATTCTAATTTTCTGAGATTGTGGATTTGGGGTTTTCATGAGCTGTAAGCCATAATCATCACAATTATGACAAATCACAGCTTGAACTATCTTGCTTTGCATGTAATGACAATCACAATGTCAATCACATCCAATGACGCGGCGCGCCGGGGGGGAAGGGCCGAGTGATACAGTGAGCGGCAATAGCCGTTGGCTGTATCACTGGAGCGCGCCCGCAATCACTCACCCCCATGCAAGCTCGCATATAGGTGGTGAGTGATTGCGGGGAGGAGCCGAGACAGCCGCCGAGAGACCCCAGAAGACGTGGATTGGGGCCACTCTGTGCAAAAGGAGCTGCACAGCGGAGGTAAGTATAACATGTTTGTTATTTAATTTTTTATTTTTTATTTTCTTTAGTGATCCTTTAAGAGATATTTCCAGCACCTACAGGTAAGCCTTAATATAGGCTTACCTGTAGGTAAAAGTGGTTGTACATGGTGTACAACCACTTTAATACTCAACTTAGGTGGTGCTTCCTTTGTTTTTCTCTTTCTATTCCATATACAGAGTTGGCTTTCTCTGAGGACAGTTTCCACCTTCATTACCTCATCATCCCCGTCTATGGACTTATGAACTGTTTATGTACTGCCTATGAGTGATCCATTTAATGTCTTTTGCGTTTACAGTTATCGATACCATTGTTACACTTATTGTTGACTGACTCACTACCTCTGCTGGAAGTCTGTTCCAATCAACAACTATTCTTTCAGGAAAATAATACTTTCTAAGATTCGTTTTGAACTTTTCCCCTGCTAGTTTGGGGTCATGTCCCTGTGTTTTTGATCTTGGCTTCATAAAAGAAATCCTGCCCTCCTGAACCTTATTCACCCTCTTGATGTATTTAAAGTGATTGCAAAGTCTCGTCTTTTTTTTTTTTTTTAAAGAAACAACAAACATGTTATACATACCTAAAAAAAAAAAAAAAAACAACACATGGACAAAGAATATTTTGAGAAATAGCAGATAGCACCGAAATGCTGGACAACATAGATAGTAATAAAAAATAAAAAACGACAAAAGTGCAGCGCTTGAAAACAAATTAACAATCCTGAAATGGTAATGTATATAGTCTCTATATGGAACCAAAACGGTAATGGATGGGACTGAAGTGTATTCAAGAGAGAACCTCCACCAACACCTGTTCACACTGCCTCTTACCGCAATGCATAGACCCCAATTACAGTGGTCAATCGGGTTTGTTCAAAATAGTCAGCTGGAGTTGCATCCCCCAGGGATGTCTCTAAAGGCCTGTACACACGATCTGACTTTTTGACAACAATTGTCCGACGGACCTGTTTTAGCGGACAATCCGATCGTGTGTACGCTCCATCGGACAAATTTTTCGCTTTTTCAATCGGACAAATGTTCGCTGTGAGAACAGACAAACTTTCCGGCAACAAATGCCCTACGTCGGCTAATCTGATCGTGTGTACACAAGTCCATCGAACTAAAGTCCAAAGTACAAACACGCATGCTCAGAACCAATGCTAAAGATCAAACAATAGCAGAAGTTGCTCAAAGGGTGTCGGTAAAGAGCAGAAAAAACACGTAGTACGTCCATTACATCACTACGTTCGTGTTTGTTGGCTGAAAAAGTCCTGCCGTGTGTATGCATACCAAGTTCACAGACAACGCCCTTCGGACAGAAATCCACGGAAAAGTCAATCGTGTGTATGAGGCTTTAGACTACTTTCATACTGGGGTGCTTTTTAGGCGTTTTTGCACAAAAAAATAGCACCTGAAAAGCGCCTCTCATGTCATCCCAGTGTAAAAGCCCAAGTGCTTTCTTGCAGGACACAAAAAAAAAGTCCTGCTAGCAGCATCTTTGGGGCGTTGCGGGAGCGGTGAATTCACCGGCCATCAGTTTGTGACCTTAAGTTCAAGTGCACTTGGATTATGCAGCAGGACAATAGTCCGAAACACAACAGCAAGTCCACCTCCCAAGGGTTCAAACAAAGCAAAATTTAGGTTTTGGAGTGGTCTAGTCAAAGCTCGGACTTAAATCCAATTGAGATGCTGTATCATGACCTTACACAGGCCTTTCATGCTGGAAAACCCTCCAATGTGGCTGAATTAAAACAATTCTGCAAAGAAGAGTGGACCAAAATTGCTCCACAGCAATGTGAAAGACTCATTGCCAATTATCGCAAACGCTTGATTGCAGTTGTTGCCGCCAAGGGTGGTATAACCAGTTATTAGGTTTAGGGGGCAATTACTTTTTCACATAAAGCCAGGCAGGTTTGGACAGATTTTTTGCCTTAATAAATGAAACCATCATTTAAAAACTTTATGTATTTACTCGGGTTATCTTTGTGTAATAATAAAACTTGTTTGATGATCTGAGTCATTTAAAGCGGAGTTCCACCCCAAAATGGAACTTCCGCTTTTCGGAACCCTCTCCCCCTCCGGTGTCACATTTGGCACCTTTCAGGGGGGGAGGGGGTGCAGATACCTGTATAAAACAGGTATTTGCACCACTTCCGGTCACGCCCCTTCGCGTCACCCCCCCCCCCCCCCCCGCTGTCTTCTGGGAAAACACACTGTTCCCAGGAGAGAGCGGGGACCAGTGACAGCGCGCCGCACTACTCGCGCGTGCACAGTAGAGAACCGGTCAGTGAAGCCGCAAGGCTTCACTTCCTGATTCCCTCGCCGAGCATGGTGGCCTCGTCTGCCGACATTGCGGGTGCGCTGGACAGGTAAGTGTCCATTTTTTAAATATCAGCAGCTGCAGTATTTGTAGCTGCTGGCTTTTAAAAAAAAAAAATTTCGGGTGGACCTCCTCTTTTGTGACAAATATGCAAAAAATAAAAAAATCAAATCAGAAAGGGGGCAAATACTTTTTCACAGCACTGTACAGTCCTGTTTAGGACTATAGACCATTTGACAGTCAAATGTTAGTTTTAACCAATTTTTCACTTATGTATATGTATTATATTATTGTTCTTGTTATCAATTTATTTTCTTATAAATAAAAAGTTACAAAATTTGCTTTTAAATTATTCCTAAGAAGTCCATTCATTACGCTTTCCATTAATTGTGGTTTACCAATTTACCCATGTAAGGACCGAGCCTCTTTTTCAGATATGTTGTTTACAAGTTAAAACAATTTTTTTTGCTAGAAAATTACTTAGAACCCCCAAACATTATACTTTTTTTTTCTAACACCCTAAAGAATCAAATGGCGCTCATTGCAGTACTTTATGTCACACCGTATTTGTGCAGCGGACTTACAAGCGCACTTTTTTTGGAAAAAATACACTTTTTTGAATTAAACAATAAGACAACAGTAAAGTTATCCCAATTTTTTTTATATTGTAAAAGTTAATGTTACACCGAGTAAATTGATACCCAACCTGTCACGCTTCAAAATTGTGCCCGTTTGTGGAATGGCGACAAACTTTTACGCTTAAAAATCTCCATAGGCAAAGCAATTAGGGTGGGAACAATGAGGAAAAGTTGGCATTATATGCAGATGACATGCTGCTATTTCTGCAGGACTCTAAGGAGTCGCTAGAGGCAGCGTTAGGCATACTGAACACTTTCTCAAAATTTTCTGGTTTGAGAGTCAATTGGTCTAAATCATCTATTCTACCGCTGGATGCTGGGGCCAGGGCTATTGCTGACCCGGCTCTTTACCGTTGCAGTGGGTAACGCAGATCACGTATTTGGGTGTGCAAGCGATTACATGCCCCTTAATCTGACTCCGCTTCATTTCTATTTCGGGCAGCAGGTGGTGGCTTGGCAGGAACTCCCATTGTCTCTCATAGGACGAATTAATCTCCTGAAAATGAAAATACTCCCGGTTATCCTATATTTTTCGCGCAATACTCCCATATGGATCCCTATGTCTTTTTTTAGAAAACCGGACAGCCTTACCAGCACTTTTTTGTGGGCCCCCAAACAACCGAGGATAGGACTGAAAGTTCTACAGGAACCCTGGGGAGAGGGAGGATTGGCCCTGCCTGATTGGCGTAGGTACTATCTGGTTGGTCAATTGGTCTTTGTTCATAGGTGGCTTATTGGGGATGCTGGAGACTCTGCTACGGTTTTGGAGGCAGCACACTTGGGCTCCTACGAAACCCTGCGGGTGGCCATTCATAGGGGGGTCAAGATGGACCTTCCGCTTACGGCGTCTATGAAGGCCACGGTTAAAGCGTGGGGGGAGGCGTTGGTTTTGGCTTGTCCTCACTATAAGGGCTTTTCTCCGTCCACTCCTCTATGGATGAATCCTAAATTGGCGCATTTCTACTCCTTTGATGACCCAATGGGGTGGGTGACTATGGGAATAAAGACTCTCGGGGACATCACGGTATGTGGGGAATTGATGACTTTTGACCAGCTTAAAGCCCGACATGACTTGTCAAATTCTCACTTTTTTAGGTACATTCAATTAAGGCACGCCTTTCTTGCGCAATTTAAAGATATGACGATAGAATCATTCCCATCTGACTTGGAAAATTTGCTGATGGCTCAAGACCTTCCTAAAACGCTCTCGGTTTCATATAAGAAACTGTTTGTGACGAGTCCTGTGGGAGTGCGCAGATGTAGGGAAAGGTGGGAGGCTGAGGTCCCGGATATTCAGGGGGAGGACTGGGATGACATGTGGGCACACCCTTTCCAACACCTGGTAGCAGCGAGAGATAGACTTACCCACTTCAAGTTTCTACACAGAATATATTATACGCCTGCCAGATTGGCCTCTATTTACCAGTCCGCGTCGGCAGAGTGTTGGAGATGTACATATGCTCCGGCGGCTGCTGAACATGTGTTCTGGAGCTGCCCTCAGGTTAAAAAATTTTTGGCTGGAGGTCATCTCTTGTATCTCGGAGGTTTTGATGGTCCCGATCCCAATGACGGTTAGAGTGTGTCTCCTGGGCCTAGTTGATGAGGTTGTTCTGTCCAGGGCACATAGAACTTTACTGAACATTCTCTTATTTTATGGTAGGAAAGCCATCTTACTACGATGGCGCAAGCCGGGGGCACCTGATGTGTGCTTTTGGAAGGGCCTGATAAATGCTATGATGCCATACTATAAAGCTACTTATTTATCAAGGGGCTGTGGAAAGAAATTTGATAAGGTATGGCAAGCCTGGTATAACTCAGACCTGACTGTGGGTTAATGCACAGCTTTACTATGGGTTGACCGTGTCTATTGGGACCAGATTACTGGGACAGACTTTTCTTAGGAATATTTGGGGTATGTATAATGTATGTTGTATTGTGGCTAGAAAGGGAAGGTGGGGTGGTATTATTGTTGTTTGATTATAGTCTCCTGGGGTGGGGGGGGGGGAACTGAGCAAAAGGGGGGGGGGAGGGGGGCATATGTTGTTGTAGTAGTTAGGTAGAGACGCTGTTAGATAGACAGGATATGTTGTTGCCTGTATAAGAGTGTATGGGCCATGTTGGCCTAGTACTGACCTAGCGGTTTTAGCTGGGTCAGCTGTGTTGACATGTTGTGTAAAAAACTTAAAACCTCAATAAAAAGAAATTTACAAAAAAAAAAATCAAGTCAGATTTAGATAAACAATTTGTGTGTTTTAATGGCCTAAATTGAAACAAGATGTAATCCCTTCAACTTCATGCAAATAACTCTGGCCTCCGAGCAGCACGGCATGTTTTAACGGAGTCACAAATGACATGAAAAGAAAAATCTTTTGCCTTCAGGCGTGCGTCAGGATTTAAGTTATGTACGCCCAGCAATCATCGCCTGTAGACAAGACAAGTCATACTCGGCATCTGCATTTTAAAAGGGATGAGCAGGTTACATCAAATTTATGAAACAAAAAGGAACTGGATCCATGATGTGAAATAGTACAACTAAGTGAAACGAAACGTTTGCCATCTCATGCCGCGTACACACGATCATTTTTAATGTCATTGAAAAAAACTGCATTTTTCTCGACGTGATTTTTCGTGTTTCCTCTCAAGCCTGCCTTGCCCACACACTATCGTGAGAAAAAATGTTCGAGTAAAGCGCGGTGACGTACAACATGTACGACGGCACTATGAAGGGGAAGTTCCATTCGGATGGCGCCACCCTTCATGTTAGTAAAGTTTGGTAAGAGACGATTCGCGGTTTTCAGCCTCATGCTTTTCAGTCCGTTATAAAGCGTGACGAATGTGCTATCTCCATTACGAACGCTAGTTTTACCAGAACGAGCGCTCCCGTCTCATACTTGATTCTGAGCATGCGCATTTTTTTTCACGTCATTAAAGCCCACACACGGCCTTTTTTCATGACGAGAAAAACGACGATGTAAAAAACGACGTGAAAAATTAGAGCATATTCCAATTTTTCTCTTCGTGATTCTCTGCGTTTTTCTCGTTGGGAAAAATGCTGGAAAGCACACACACGATCATTTTTAATGACCGTTTTAAAAAATTACATTTTTCTCGTCATTAAAAATGATCGTGTGTACGCGGCATTACTCTATTTTTTATTTTGTATTTTTTTCATAATTTTTGACTAAGATATTTTACAATGTAATGTTTAAATGCGAAACAGCCGTTTCATCTATGGTCTGTTAGTTGTAGGTACAAGTAAAAAAAAAAATTGAATAAAAGAATAATTCAGGATGTCTACGATTTTTCATTCTCAGTAATGACGAATTGAAAATGAAGAGAGAATCATTCAAGGTTAGCAGAGTGCACAGATAATGGCTGATTCGGAGCAGCGGATCTGCAGAAGGAACAAGGTGGCAGTGAAAATTAAAAAATGTCAGTCTCCTTCCACCTGCCACCGGGGCATTGACAAATACATCATTTGGTTCAATTTCCAGGCACGTTTCAGAGAACTAAATGAACATGTTCTGCTGCAGTTTAATTCAGATTCCTAGGTGCATAGTTTCTATTAAAGAATATGTTACCCCCAGGGCCGTCTTTAATGTTGATTGGACCCTGGGCAAAATAAATTCTTTGGCGCCCCCCCCCCCCCGATGCAATTTTGCTCTCCACCTGCTCTGAGACATGAGCCTTGTACACAGATCTTTCTTGCCGAGAAAACCGTGCGTGTGTACAAGGCTTTCAGGTTTCTCACCAAGAAAACTGGCCAGAATCTCAATGAGAAAAATAGAGAACCTGCTCTCTATTTTCTCGTCGAGATTCTCGTCGGCCTGTTTCCTGACGAGAAACCCGAGAGTGTGTACGCTTACCTGTCGCCGTGGAAACCCACGCATGCTCGAAATGACTTTGACGCATGCGCGGTAGCTTCCTAGGCATAGGTAGGGTGTAGCAAGATGGCGGCATCGAATGTGACGAGTGCATGCTCGTCGTAGTCGATGACGTCACCGCATTTGTTCCATTCAAAAGAACGGCGGGTTCTTTTGAATCGAGCGTGTGTACACTTGGCCGGGACAAGATTCTTGTCAAGAATCTCGTCAGGAAAAACAACGTTTTTTCCTGACGAGATTCTCGGCCGTGTGTACGAGGCTTTACAATAAATATCAGCTAGATTTAAAATCAGTTTACTGTATCAGATCAGGCAGTGATTGCGATTGGTTGCCAGAGGTTACAGCATCTTATTACCACTTACTGACTAGATGCTAGAGGTTACAGCACACATTACAGCTCACTGATTAGTTTCTAGAGGTTACAGCACATGATTTATTCTTGTTGATTGGTTGCTAGAGATTACTGTACAGTAATACTACTAACTGATCGGTTGCTAGAGGTTACAGCACATCATCTCTTCACTGCAGAGGGGCGTGATATACATATGAATGCCGCCTTTATTTACATATGTAGCGGCCTCACCCCGACCTCTTTAGCTAGGGGTATGTCGAGCGACAGAGTGAGGTGCGCCACGGCCCATGTCCTCCCCATGGCTGTGGGTGAGGTGAAGGCCAGTATTAATCTTTTCTTCTCGGGCCAAATGTGCGCTGGTTATGAGGGTCAGTCCTTCCGTGCCGGAATCTCCCTTTTGTTCCCATCAACAGAGTCCATACACCCATCAAAGTCCAAACTCAGGTTTATTGCGTATCTCCACATACAGTCAAATGCAACGGCATGATACGATGGGGAAGCAGGTCGAGGCACTGTACAGATTCCTAGTCCCTACACTCCCTGTGCTATGACCAGGGGTTGCAGGAATCTTGATGAAAGCTCCTCCGCTGCGCTGTAGCCCATATCAGGGGAAGATGTCCTCCGAGGGAGTTACCGAAGGCCCATCCGTCACCGGGTTGACACTGCACCGGGTCTTCGGACGGGTGACCTCCCCAGCCTCCTCACCTCAGATGCGGGTCCCCTCGCAAGGGGCGCCCTGGAGCAACTCCACCCTTGCGGAACCCAGCCGGAGTCACCGGGTCCCAGGCCTCCTTAATAGTACCTCACCCCAGGCTGAAGGTGCCCGGGATGGACTCCATCTTCGTTCCGGCCAGGCCTTGGGCGCCTAGGCCGGAACCTTGAACCGCCCGCACCCAGGCCTAAGGTGCCTGGGTGCGTGAAGACACCACCTCCTCCCTCCGGACCGCGCCTCGTGGCGAGGGCGTCTCCCCCTTTTATATCCCCCCCCCATCGACACCACGGCGGGTTCCCCGCCCCGGCCGCACCATCTCCAGGAAGGGACCAAGAAGGGTAGCCCTCTGGCAGTGAATCTACCTCGAGCCAGTAGGTATACTGACACCCACTGGTCAAAGAGAATATTACACCACCCAATCCTCCACGAACAAAAATAAAAGGGGTCTGAACCCTGACATAATTACACACCTGGGTCTCTCTACCCCAGGTGTATCCCACTAACTTTGAAGACCCCGCTACACACTCCCCCTGGTGATTTGACGCTGGTCCCCAGCGTCAGGTGCACACCCATGTCTCCCAAGGAGTGGTGACATGAAGTGGGCCCCAGAGGCTATCCCTCAAATTTTGGATACTGTATGTGCCAAGACCTGCTCAACAGACAGGGAAACCTAGAACATTAAAACTTTTGTATAAAACATCTGTCATGTACACATATATAATCCCTCCCGTCACTGTCTAAGAACCACCCCATACTCAGTAGTCTTGACCGACGAATCTCCTGCAGAAGGGAAACAAACAACAAAAAAAAACATCCTAACACTCTGTGTTAACTTGGTATGAGTGGATCCGTCAGCCGAGAGATCCACTCACTCCAATAAGTACGCAATGCATGTGTAACATTTTCAAACATTCGTTGCACAACACTGCCACCTGGTGACAGCGCTGCGGTAATGACACTTGGTGAGATCTTCATTCTTCCTGCTCTCCTACTCTAACTCTACCCCAAAAGTCTCTGCCTTTGGCACATGAAGAAAAGGGAGAAAAAAAAACAACAGCTCCCAAATCTCCAGTGAGTAAAAGAAAAGCCCAAATCAAAACAAAAGTAGGGCACAGTTCTAGGCGTCTGGGAATGTCTCTTCCAGAAAGTTTCAACAGCAACAAGATAGGAGCTCACTTCTCCTATAAATAGAACCTTGGATCCGGCAGAAACAGGGGCTTCAGGTGCCCGTCAAACACTTCCACCGAATACTCGACATCCTCTCCTTCTTTCCGGCAGATGAGCACCTTATCGGCATGAATATGGCGCCCAAGTCTCCAATCAGCTCTACAGTCCTTGAACTTTTTAGACACAGGCGGCGAACATGACAGGTATCGCCTGGCATGGGGTACTTTAAGTTTTTCCCATACAAACTCATCATACCACCTTGGTCGCAGGACCTCGACTTCATACAATAAGTCCCGAGGCAAGTAGGGGTACTCCCACCCATATTCACGGGCGACTCTCTGGGAGAAAAGTCTCTGCAACCTGGCTAGAGGTGGCATCACATCTCGCTCACCTTCTCCTGGCTGTACGATGGCCTCCGGGTGCCGAGGTACCTTCACCATCTCGGGTTTCTTTGTCTTTGGTGCCCGCAACGAAGCACGCTGCATCCCCAACATCAGAGCGGGTGATGTAGTTGAATGCGGGAAGTTGGTCGGAGGACTAGATTTCCTCGAGAACTCCGGGGCCTTCGCCCGGAGCGTACTGTCTTCTATGGACATGGGGGAATCCTGCGGTTTACTCAGCACAGGTAGTGGGCGTCTGTCCCAGCCCTTCCGGTGAAACAGTTCGTCTATCTCTCCGTCATCCCCACAGTCTGACAATGACTCTAAGTCGGAGGTGTCATACATCTCAGCGGGAAGGTAGTCTCTAGTAGACGGAAGGCTACCCTCCCTTGCGGGCTCCACCGACTGTGGACCCCCGACACCTCCAACCAACACCACAGTCCCAGCCCCTGGCTCACCTGGACCTTCTGAAGAACTGGGATGTCCGGGACTTTCTTCTCTACCAGCGCCATCCAGGCCAGGCAAGCGGCGGGGTGAAGCTCGACCACGACCATAGGATGCCTGCACCAGGCCTATCTTCCTCTTCGGGGGTGGCAGCAGGGAGTCTGTAGTGACCGAAGCAGTGTCCTCGGATTTTTCTCTCTCAGTCTCTGGTTGGGCAGTCACTTCGCCCTGGTCAGCGCGCACGGGAAACTCCGCAAAGGCTTTGATCTCTCCCTCCGGAGTGGCGGTTCCTGTGATGCAGTTGAGGCGTAGGGCCCGGGGCCTTTCCGTGTGTGGTTCAACCTCAAAAAGAAACTCCTTGCATGCTTCGCATCGCCCGAATGGCTTTAGTTGGACCACCAGTCCCGAGCATCCGGGACAGATCACACCGAGGGCCTCCGTGTCTCTGCATGAATACAGAGCCAACTGTCCTCGGGGCCTGAGCCTTATCCCCGTGTCTGTAATGGGTGCAGCAAATGCAGTCATCTTCGTGGGGTAAGGTACCGGTATCCACGGGGAGCTTGAGGCCATCCCGACCACTTGCTGTTCCATCACGCGCTGACCACGCGCCGGAGTCTCCACGTGTATCTCCACACGTGGCCAGACTCCTCCCACGACTTGCACGTTTTCGCGGGCTTCCGCCAGCCTCCGCCCACGAATTGCGCAGTCATGGGGTGCCTCGTGGCGCAGTGCATTAACAGTCCCCACATGTAGTACTTCACACGGCTGGACCTCTCCCTTTTTACGCTCCTCCGCGTGGGCCTTTCCCGACTTAGGGTCATGTCCACAACTCCGAGCAGGGATGCACTTTGGCCAATCACATGGCTGACCTGCTCGGACCTCCTCCGGGCAGCAAAGTTCAAACACAGCCGTTCCAAACCTCAGGGTCAACACACATTTCATCCCGGACTCACGAGCCCCCACGTGTAGCGGCCTCACCCCGACCTCTTTAGCTAGGGGTATGTCGAGCGACAGAGTGAGGTGCGCCACGGCCCATGTCCTCCCCATGGCTGTGGGTGAGGTGAAGGCCAGTATTAATCTTTTCTTCTCGGGCCAAATGTGCGCTGGTTATGAGGGTCAGTCCTTCCGTGCCGGAATCTCCCTTTTGTTCCCATCAACAGAGTCCATACACCCATCAAAGTCCAAACTCAGGTTTATTGCGTATCTCCACATACAGTCAGATGCAACGGCATGATACGATGGGGAAGCAGGTCGAGGCACTGTACAGATTCCTAGTCCCTACACTCCCTGTGCTATGACCAGGGGTTGCAGGAATCTTGATGAAAGCTCCTCCGCTGCGCTGTAGCCCATATCAGGGGAAGATGTCCTCCGAGGGAGTTACCGAAGGCCCATCCGTCACCGGGTTGACACTGCACCGGGTCTTCGGACGGGTGACCTCCCCAGCCTCCTCACCTCAGATGCGGGTCCCCTCGCAAGGGGAGCCCTGGAGCAACTCCACCCTCGCGGAACCCAGCCGGAGTCACCGGGTCCCAGGCCTCCTTAATAGTACCTCACCCCAGGCTGAAGGTGCCCGGGATGGACTCCATCTTCGTTCCGGCCAGGCCTTGGGCGCCTAGGCCGGAACCTTGAACCGCCCGCACCCAGGCCTAAGGTGCCTGGGTGCGTGAAGACACCACCTCCTCCCTCCGGACCGCGCCTCGTGGCGAGGGCGTCTCCCCCTTTTATATCCCCCCCCCATCGACACCACGGCGGGTTCCCCGCCCCGGCCGCACCATCTCCAGGAAGGGACCAAGAAGGGTAGCCCTCTGGCAGTGAATCTACCTCGAGCCAGTAGGTATACTGACACCCACTGGTCAAAGAGAATATTACACCACCCAATCCTCCACGAACAAAAATAAAAGGGGTCTGAACCCTGACATAATTACACACCTGGGTCTCTCTACCCCAGGTGTATCCCACTAACTTTGAAGACCCCGCTACACACTCCCCCTGGTGATTTGACGCTGGTCCCCAGCGTCAGGTGCACACCCATGTCTCCCAAGGAGTGGTGACATGAAGTGGGCCCCAGAGGCTATCCCTCAAATTTTGGATACTGTATGTGCCAAGACCTGCTCAACAGACAGGGAAACCTAGAACATTAAAACTTTTGTATAAAACATCTGTCATGTACACATATATAATCCCTCCCGTCACTGTCTAAGAACCACCCCATACTCAGTAGTCTTGACCGACGAATCTCCTGCAGAAGGGAAACAAACAACAAAAAAAAACATCCTAACACTCTGTGTTAACTTGGTATGAGTGGATCCGTCAGCCGAGAGATCCACTCACTCCAATAAGTACGCAATGCATGTGTAACATTTTCAAACATTCGTTGCACAACACTGCCACCTGGTGACAGCGCTGCGGTAATGACACTTGGTGAGATCTTCATTCTTCCTGCTCTCCTACTCTAACTCTACCCCAAAAGTCTCTGCCTTTGGCACATGAAGAAAAGGGAGAAAAAAAAACAACAGCTCCCAAATCTCCAGTGAGTAAAAGAAAAGCCCAAATCAAAACAAAAGTAGGGCACAGTTCTAGGCGTCTGGGAATGTCTCTTCCAGAAAGTTTCAACAGCAACAAGATAGGAGCTCACTTCTCCTATAAATAGAACCTTGGATCCGGCAGAAACAGGGGCTTCAGGTGCCCGTCAAACACTTCCACCGAATACTCGACATCCTCTCCTTCTTTCCGGCAGATGAGCACCTTATCGGCATGAATATGGCGCCCAAGTCTCCAATCAGCTCTACAGTCCTTGAACTTTTTAGACACAGGCGGCGAACATGACAGGTATCGCCTGGCATGGGGTACTTTAAGTTTTTCCCATACAAACTCATCATACCACCTTGGTCGCAGGACCTCGACTTCATACAATAAGTCCCGAGGCAAGTAGGGGTACTCCCACCCATATTCACGGGCGACTCTCTGGGAGAAAAGTCTCTGCAACCTGGCTAGAGGTGGCATCACATCTCGCTCACCTTCTCCTGGCTGTACGATGGCCTCCGGGTGCCGAGGTACCTTCACCATCTCGGGTTTCTTTGTCTTTGGTGCCCGCAACGAAGCACGCTGCATCCCCAACATCAGAGCGGGTGATGTAGTTGAATGCGGGAAGTTGGTCGGAGGACTAGATTTCCTCGAGAACTCCGGGGCCTTCGCCCGGAGCGTACTGTCTTCTATGGACATGGGGGAATCCTGCGGTTTACTCAGCACAGGTAGTGGGCGTCTGTCCCAGCCCTTCCGGTGAAACAGTTCGTCTATCTCTCCGTCATCCCCACAGTCTGACAATGACTCTAAGTCGGAGGTGTCATACATCTCAGCGGGAAGGTAGTCTCTAGTAGACGGAAGGCTACCCTCCCTTGCGGGCTCCACCGACTGTGGACCCCCGACACCTCCAACCAACACCACAGTCCCAGCCCCTGGCTCACCTGGACCTTCTGAAGAACTGGGATGTCCGGGACTTTCTTCTCTACCAGCGCCATCCAGGCCAGGCAAGCGGCGGGGTGAAGCTCGACCACGACCATAGGATGCCTGCACCAGGCCTATCTTCCTCTTCGGGGGTGGCAGCAGGGAGTCTGTAGTGACCGAAGCAGTGTCCTCGGATTTTTCTCTCTCAGTCTCTGGTTGGGCAGTCACTTCGCCCTGGTCAGCGCGCACGGGAAACTCCGCAAAGGCTTTGATCTCTCCCTCCGGAGTGGCGGTTCCTGTGATGCAGTTGAGGCGTAGGGCCCGGGGCCTTTCCGTGTGTGGTTCAACCTCAAAAAGAAACTCCTTGCATGCTTCGCATCGCCCGAATGGCTTTAGTTGGACCACCAGTCCCGAGCATCCGGGACAGATCACACCGAGGGCCTCCGTGTCTCTGCATGAATACAGAGCCAACTGTCCTCGGGGCCTGAGCCTTATCCCCGTGTCTGTAATGGGTGCAGCAAATGCAGTCATCTTCGTGGGGTAAGGTACCGGTATCCACGGGGAGCTTGAGGCCATCCCGACCACTTGCTGTTCCATCACGCGCTGACCACGCGCCGGAGTCTCCACGTGTATCTCCACACGTGGCCAGACTCCTCCCACGACTTGCACGTTTTCGCGGGCTTCCGCCAGCCTCCGCCCACGAATTGCGCAGTCATGGGGTGCCTCGTGGCGCAGTGCATTAACAGTCCCCACATGTAGTACTTCACACGGCTGGACCTCTCCCTTTTTACGCTCCTCCGCGTGGGCCTTTCCCGACTTAGGGTCATGTCCACAACTCCGAGCAGGGATGCACTTTGGCCAATCACATGGCTGACCTGCTCGGACCTCCTCCGGGCAGCAAAGTTCAAACACAGCCGTTCCAAACCTCAGGGTCAACACACATTTCATCCCGGACTCACGAGCCCCCACGTGTAGCGGCCTCACCCCGACCTCTTTAGCTAGGGGTATGTCGAGCGACAGAGTGAGGTGCGCCACGGCCCATGTCCTCCCCATGGCTGTGGGTGAGGTGAAGGCCAGTATTAATCTTTTCTTCTCGGGCCAAATGTGCGCTGGTTATGAGGGTCAGTCCTTCCGTGCCGGAATCTCCCTTTTGTTCCCATCAACAGAGTCCATACACCCATCAAAGTCCAAACTCAGGTTTATTGCGTATCTCCACATACAGTCAGATGCAACGGCATGATACGATGGGGAAGCAGGTCGAGGCACTGTACAGATTCCTAGTCCCTACACTCCCTGTGCTATGACCAGGGGTTGCAGGAATCTTGATGAAAGCTCCTCCGCTGCGCTGTAGCCCATATCAGGGGAAGATGTCCTCCGAGGGAGTTACCGAAGGCCCATCCGTCACCGGGTTGACACTGCACCGGGTCTTCGGACGGGTGACCTCCCCAGCCTCCTCACCTCAGATGCGGGTCCCCTCGCAAGGGGAGCCCTGGAGCAACTCCACCCTCGCGGAACCCAGCCGGAGTCACCGGGTCCCAGGCCTCCTTAATAGTACCTCACCCCAGGCTGAAGGTGCCCGGGATGGACTCCATCTTCGTTCCGGCCAGGCCTTGGGCGCCTAGGCCGGAACCTTGAACCGCCCGCACCCAGGCCTAAGGTGCCTGGGTGCGTGAAGACACCACCTCCTCCCTCCGGACCGCGCCTCGTGGCGAGGGCGTCTCCCCCTTTTATATCCCCCCCCCATCGACACCACGGCGGGTTCCCCGCCCCGGCCGCACCATCTCCAGGAAGGGACCAAGAAGGGTAGCCCTCTGGCAGTGAATCTACCTCGAGCCAGTAGGTATACTGACACCCACTGGTCAAAGAGAATATTACACCACCCAATCCTCCACGAACAAAAATAAAAGGGGTCTGAACCCTGACATAATTACACACCTGGGTCTCTCTACCCCCAGGTGTATCCCACTAACTTTGAAGACCCCGCTACACATATGAATGCTGCCGGCCTCCGCTATTTACATATGAATGCTGCCGCTATATACATATGAATGCCACCGCTATTTACATATGAATGCCACCGCTATTTACATGTAAACACAGGGTCAGCAGTACACAACAATAGGGCAGAGCTGGGCAGCATTAGTAGCAGCACTTCCTCAGAATTACTCAGAACCCCCAAACATTATATACGTTTTTTTAGCAGACACCCTAGGGAATAAAATTGCGGTAGTTGAAACACTTTATCTCGCACGGTATTTGCGCAACAATTTTTAAAACGCTTTTTTGGGGGAAAAAAACAGTTTCATGAATTAAAAAACAACAAAACAGAAAAGTTAGCCCAATGTTTTCGTATAATGTGAAAGATGATGTTACGCCGAGTAAATAGATACCCAACATGTCACGCTTTAAAATTGCGCACACTCATGGAATGGCGCCAAACTTCGGTACTTAAAAATCTCCATAGGCAAGGCTTTATTTTTTTTTACTGGTTACCAGTTGCAGGCATCATTCAGATATTACCACACACATATATATATATATATATATACACACACACACACACACACACACATACAAAGTATCTATCAAAAGTGAGTACACCCCTCACATTTTTGTAAATATTTTATTTTATTTTATCTTCATGTGAAAACACTGAAGAAATGACACTTTGCTACAATGTAAAGTAGTGAGTGTACAGCGTTTAAATTTGCTATCCGCTCAAAATAACTCAACACTAGGGATGAGCCAAACACCCCCCCCCCCCGATTCGCACCAGAACATGTGAACAGGCAAAAAGTAAAAAAGTATGAGCGAGCATGCAAACTCTATTAAAAAGTCTAAGTACACGAACATGAAAAATCAAAAGTACTCATTTTAAAGGCCTATATGCAAGTTATTGCCATACAAAAAAAGTGTATGGGGACCCGGGTACTGCCCTAGGGGACATGTATCAATGCAAATAAAAGTTTTTAAAATTACAGTTTTTTTCCAGGAGCAGTGATTTTAATATTGCTTACAGTGAAACAATAAAAATGAAATATTCCTTTAAATATCGTGCCTGGGGGGTCCCCTTAGTCTGCCTGTAAAGTGGCGCATCTGTGTGATGTGTAGAACAATGCCGCAGCAAAATTTAATTTTCTAAAAGGAAAAAAAAATATTTAAACTTGCTCACGGCTGTAATGTATTGCCGACTCCCGGCAATATAGATGAAAATTTTTATTTTTTATTTTTTAAAGAATTGCCGTGGGTCCCCCCCTAAAATCTATACCAGACCTTTATCCGAACATGCAGCCTAGAGCACCTTGTCCCGATCAATGGGGACAAGGACCTCTTCCCGACAACCCTGGCCATTGGTTGTCGGGGTCTGCGGGTGGGGGGGGCTTACCGGAATCTGGAAGCCCCCCTTTAACAAGGGGGCCCCCAGATGCGGCCCCACCCTATGTGAATGGGTATCGGGTACATTGTACCCCTACCCATTCACCAATAAAAGTGTCAAAAAGTAAAAACCACATGTAGCGGGGTCTCTTTAAAGGCCACAGGACTACGTTACCCAGAACCCCATTTGGCCCCAGGGCGGAGGTTCCACCGCAGAGACTCATGGGAGGGGTTACTTAAGTGAGAGGCGAGGCGGAGCTCGCTCTCTTGGGACACGGCGCTTCAAGCAACAAGTCATCCTGTGCGGATCGGCTGTGGGGCAAGGCCTGAAGCCTGAGGCCTTGCTTGAAGTCCGAAGAGCCTTCCACCATACTGCGAAGCCTGGGTGGATCCTGACCCGTCGTGATAGGACGTGAGTTGGATCGGGGACTCGATCGGAGCAGACGCTGTGTGCGACACACATGCGGTGGAAGTCCCAGGCTGGGATCGCGCCTGGAGTGGTGAGCGGGCACCTGCCCATATCAATAGATTGAGTTGTGTTCAGGCCTGTAGACTGCCTAGGCCCGCTGTTCGCTCACCAGTGTTTCTTAGGGGGTCCGGTAGCGGGACAGAGTTGAAGTACCTACCCCCCCCCCCCCCCGTTTTGCCCTGTTATTTCAAGTTACCACCCAATGTGGATTACAAATGGTTATTTCTTCAAGTTCACCAACGAAAGCTGGCCGGTGAAGAAACTTTCCTTCCTTAGGGAAAAGAGACTCAGTTCCATCCCATGTCAGGCCTGACTTAGGCGGGGAGTTAGAAAGTTTGTGTTACTACGCCATAGGAGCGCGCACGCCATAATATCTCCGTATGGTGGACACTGCGCGGCGCCATATTATTGTGCTGCACCTAGTACATTGATTGATGCAGGGCTCTGCAGGCCCATGTATATGTTGCATGTTATACATTGAATCCTTCGTTACCAGTAAAGCTGATATATATTTATATACTTCCCTCAGCGTGTTGTCTGACTGTTTAGAGATTATTAAGTACAATACACCTGAGAGTGATAGGAGTTTAACCCTAGACTGACTGTGCCAGAGTGGGTCGAGTAAGATTGCCGGGGGTTGGCGGTACTGTGTGCAGGGCCCGAAATCAAATCAACGGCTCTCTTAACTGGGGGTAGCGCTACACACAATAGACAGTTTTGGGGAATTCCTTTATTTAAAAAAAAAAAAAAAAAAGTTTCCCGCAATTTCCATCCATCTTCAATCACGCCACCCGACGGACCCGAAAAATAGAAAAGGCTTCCCGGCGACTGCTGTCTTTTGGCTTTGATAGCCATTATATAGGCAAGGGCAGGGCCACCCGCTGATGTAACCAAATGACTCTGCCCCCTCTAACGTCTCATGATGTCAGAAGGGGGCGGGGTCACTCGGTTACATCATCAGGTGGCCCCGCCCTTGCCTATAATACAGCTGTCACAGTCAAGAGACAGCAGTCACCAAGAGGCCTCCCTTCGAGGTGGAGTTTTTTTTTAGGAAAGGTTGACAACTATGCGAGAAGGGGTCCCGCTGCAGAACACGTGAAAGGGTCCTGCTGTGGGACCGCAATAAAGGACCCCACGATGGGAGTAAAGGGCCCTGGATCAGTGGCAAGGGCCCCGGAACGGGGTCAGGGGGGGTCCTTCATGTTTTCTTGCACCGGGGCCCTGTAGGTTCTAGTTACGCCTCTGATCAGAACCCAAATAGCCAGATCACCAAAAAAACTTATGTACTAATTATTATTCTGGAAGGAACAAAGTCACCCTGTGCTGTGCATTTTGTTACTTAATGTCAAAAGAAAAATGAGCGCTAGTCAGGAAGAAAATCATCCGTTTTCCTTTCCTTTCCGTCGTTGTGATATTAATATTCTAGCCTGTGCACCAGGAGAATAGTTTGGACGGAGAAGTTCCTTCATTACGGAGACTAAGATGTTTCTGCTCTTGACGTGACAAGTTCAAGTTGTTCGGAAAAATCTCATTAGAATGCAGTGGATATTTTAATTTATGTGAATATATTAACGGACTGAAACATGCTGAGAATAAGTTAGATTCTTCTGCGGCGAAGTCTGAATACAAGGGAAACCTGTCTGGGATATTATGGCCACCCTACCTGCAGTTTTCACCTGAAGCTGCCCCTGTTCTCATATGGCCTGACATGCCTTCCGGCGCTTGGTTGCCCTTAAGACTAACACAGGGGATGTACAAATCACTACTGCCAGCACAGATGGTCGCTTACCTGCATTCCATGCATAATAAGATATTATGTCTCACTGCATGAGCAATCATTAATGTCAAGGGCACTACAAGGTTCTGTGTTGTATACAAATTGTGTACATTTGCACCACTAATATAAGTCTTTGTTCCTCGGGGGTAAAAAAAAAACCAAAAAAAAAAAAGTTAAAAAAGTTCTCAGTATTTGTAGAATTGCCAATTTATATCAAGACTACCAGGTAGGCAGGGGATCAAGGGCACCACATCCCGAAAGAACTTACAAATTTCAAAACTATAAAGCCCTGTACACACGATCGGATTTCCTATGTTTTTTAAACGGATGGCTTTTTCCATCGGAAAACCGATGAAGCTGACTTCCATCGGTCTTGCCTACACGCCATCAGTCAAAAAACCGACCTTTCCAAAGCGGTGACGTAAAACACTCCGATGAGCCGAGAAAAGTGAAGTTGAATGCTTCTGAGCATGTATCGACTTGATTCTGAGCATGTGTGGGTTTTTTATCCGATGGAGTTCCCCACAGACGATAGTAATTTGCTATCGGTTTTTTAACCATCGGATAAATTTAAAACATGTTCTAAAGACCAATGGGGCCCATACCCGATCGGTTTGTCCGATGAAAAAAGTCCATCGGACTGTTTTCATAGGTAAAACCTATCGTGTGTACACCAGGGGCGGATCCAGGGGGGGGGGAACAGGGCAATTGCCCCCCCCCCCCGAGACCATCTCTCACACTCGCTTGCTCTTTTTTTTTTTTTGCGCCTGATCTCCTGGAATTTGGGGACCCGTTACCGGCCGGTCGTAGGTCTCCTGAACCCCAAACTTGGCACACATGTAGCCCCATTTCTCCTCTACAAGTGTGCAAAGTTTGGTGTCTGGGAGACCTACGGCCGGGGAGAACCGATTTTTCAAAACCGGGCACTCCTTCCTTAGACTCCCATGTTAAACATCAGTCTAGTCATGGGCACAGTGAGGCATGGGCACAGTGAGGCATGGGCACAGTGAAGCAAAGTGAGGCACAGTGAGGCATGCAGATGGACACCCTAGGCTTATACTCGAGTCAATACGTTTTCCCAGTTTTTGGGTGTAAAATTAGGTGCCTCGGCTTATATTCGGGTCGGCTTATACTCGAGTATATACAGTACTTGTTCTGCGGCTGCCGCTGCCTCTCTGCGTCTCACTCTCAGTTTCTCACATCAGCTGATCAGCGGCGCTGAGAGAGAGACTCGTCTAATTTAGTTACGCGGCGCACTGACACGATACCAGGAGTGGAGGAGGAGGTGGGTAGGAGCCTCTTCCCTGCACGCTTGATGAGTGACGTCAGTGAGTCACGTCGGGCCGCTCTGCGGGCAGGTGCGATAGCGTGCGGCTCCACAGACGGGTAAGAAAGCGAGTGGCTCCGCTTGTGGCGCGGTTTGTGGGTGGGCGGCGCGGTTCGCGGGCAGACCGTGCTGCTCAGTGTGTTGGCAGCGCAGGTGAGAGTGAGAGAGCAGGCTCAGTGTGGCAGCTGGCCAATCAGCTAGCCGGGAGCGGGGGAGCAGAGAGATGAGATCATCTCTCACCGCCCGTGCCTGCCCTGCATTCCTGCAGTGACTTCCGCCCTCACTGTGCAGGCAGCAGAGAGATTACATTATCTCTCTGCTGCCTGACTCTGGGACACAGCAAGAGACAACCAAAACTACACCTTAGCAGGCAAGTTAGTGACAATCCGCAAATTGTGTCAGGTGACGTGGCAAATGAAAATCTGCATCTGGTGGCAGGCAAGTGACAATCAGCAAGGTGTGGCAGGTGATGTGGGAAGTGACAATGCACAAGGTGTGGCAAGTGACAATCCACAAGATGTGGCAGGTGACGTGGCAAGTGACAATCCACAACGTGTGGCAAGTGACATGCTCAGGGCTCCCACTTATTGCAGGCGACGGTGGCAAGTGACACACTCGGGGCTCCCACTGATTCTGCATTGAACTATTTAATTTTATATTACAATGTAATAATAGAAATAATGCGCTTCAATCATCCTGACACCATAACAACCATGGTGCCGGGATGATTGAAGCGCCGACACCAACCATTTCCCCGATAAATTTCCCACAAAAAAAAAAAAAAAACATTTTTTGGCAGTGCCCCTCCCGAGAAAAGACTCTGGATCCGCACCTGGTGTACACGGCTTCAGAGATAGGGGATTTTCAAGGTGCCAAAAACAATACGCAACAATTGAGCATTTAGAATGTATTATGTATTAGAATGTATTATGCGGCGTACACACGATCGTTTTTCATGCCATTTTGTTAACCGACGTTTTTCTCGTCGTTTTTTTTTCATATTTCCTCTCAAGCCTGTCTTGCATCCACACGATCATTAAAAAAAACGCTCGAGCAAAGCGCAGTGACGTACAACACGTACAACGGCACTATAAAGGGGAAGTTCCATTCGAATGGCGCCACCCTTCATGTTAGTAAACTTTGTTGAGCGGCGATTCGCGCTTTTCAGCCTCGTGCTTTTCAGTCCGTTACAGCGTGACGAATGAGCTATCTCCATTACGAACGCTAGTTTTACCAGAACGAGCGCTCCCGTCTCATACTTGATTCTGAGCATGCGCGTTTTTTTCCCCCCTCGTAAAAGCATACACACTATCGTTTTTCACGTCGTTAAAAAAAACGACATGAAAAACGACGTGAAAAAATAGAGCATGTTCGAAATTTTTAATGGCCGTTTTTCACGCCGTTAAAAATGCTCTGAAACATACACACGATCGGTTTTAATGGCCATTTTAAAAAATGGCATTTTTAACGGCATGAAAAACGATCGTGTGTACGTCGCATAAGGCTGGGTTCACACTGGGGCGACAAACGCTCCGACATTTGGAGTTCATGTCGCATGACGTGTGAAAATCAATGTTTCCCTATGAGAGCCGTCTAAACTGGTCCAACATGTCGGTCCGACTTTGAAGATGCTCCCTGTACTACTTTGGTACGACTTCGATCCGACTTCAGCCCATTGACTATCATTGAAGTCGGACCGACGTCTTGCATAATCCGACTTTGGCATGCGACTTGTGCTCTGCTGATCTTGAGGGGGAACTCCACGCCAAATTTTAGTGAATGCGCCTTTAAGGATTCCACAGCTCAGGATTTTATGATTAATCTTTCTTATGGATGGAAATCACTCTTGGAGATATGTACAGGAGAAGTAAAGACCTCAAAAGAAACATAAATCCCTATTTTAAAATGGCAAAAGATAAACGGACCAAGCATTTGCAACTTACTTCTGATAAGAAAAGCATCATACACACGATCGGATTATCCCACTTACACACGATCGGATTATCCGATGGGAATTGTGTGATGGCAGGCTGTTGTCGGAAAATCCGACCGTTTGTACGCTCCATCGGACAATTGTCGGATTTTCCGCCAACAAATGTTGGAGAGCATGCTTTAAAATTGTCGACAACAAATGTGTGTTGTGGGATTTTCCGATCGTGTGTACACAAGTCCATCGGACAAAACTCCAAAGTACAAACACGCATGCTCAGAAGCAATGCTCACCATAACTCAACATTAGCAGAAGTTGCCCAAAAGGTAGCGTTAAAGAGCTGAAAAACCACGTAGTTTTGTGTTTGTTGGGTGACAATTCTTTGCCGTTTGTACGCAATACAAGTTCCTGGCCAACGCCCCTCGGACAAAAGTCTTACGCTTTGTCCACAGAAAATCAGATTGTGTTTATGAGGCTTAACCGCTTACACCCCGGAAGATTTGGCTGCCCAATGACCGGACAATTATTTGCGATTCGGCACTGCAAAGCTTTAACTGACAATTGCGCGATCGTGCGACGTGGCACCCAAACAAAATTGGCGTCCTTTTTTCCCACAAATAGAGCTTTCTTTTGGTGGTATTTGATCACCTCTGCAGTTTTTATTTTTTGCGCTATAAACAAAAAAAGAGCAACAATTTTGAAAAAAAGCAATATATTTTACTTTTTGCTATAATAAATATCCCCCAAAAAATATGTAAAAAACTATTTTTTTTCCTCAGTTTAGGCCGATATGTATTCTTCTACATATTTTTGGTAGAAAAATAAAAATAAAATCGCAATAAGCTGTGAAGGACTAGCGTCAAGTGTAGAGCTTGAAGGACACCGCCACTCGCTGGTTCTTCTTTTTAAGGGCTTTGTTTGCCCATTTTTATTAAAAGAAGTTCAAAACAAAATCAAAAGGTTTTCCCTCGCAGGGGTTTCAGTACTCCTTTTCAACAACAAAATGACATTCAGCCTCCTGGCTTATACATACAGCAATGCTGCTCAGGCCTTCCACTTCAGGCTCTTGTCTGTCTCCTATAGACTATTCCATCTGCAACACCGTCCATCTGGATAGCAGCCCCTTGCTGCTCTGACCCTCAGACCTGGGTCTCTGGCTTCCACTGTGCACACAAGCACTCTCTGACTTCTCCAGTGCACACTTGCACTCTATGGCTTCCCCAGTGCACACCTGCACTCGTCGGGAGGGTGGGGCCCAGAATGTTGGTCCTGATTCTACTATCAGGCCCACACACACCTGAACAATCAGTGTGCAGTTGAGTCTCAAAACCCGGATCCAGGACTGGGGATTTCATCCCACCCGGATCTCTAAGAAATCCCCAAGCTCCGGGTCCCAAAGTGGATTTTAGTAAATCATGAGGAAACTGAAAAGCCAGTTTCCTCCCAAACAAGCAAATACCCTGGAGCCCCTCAACCTGCCTGGTTGAGAATCCTGCATCCATACACTGGTGGGGTACCACACTACCACATACCCCCCCCCTCTTGTTTTGATCCAGAGGGAGAAACACCTGCACCCATCATAGTAGTTGGGACACCTCTGTGCTGGCCATCAGCCACGTAGGCCCAACCCTTTTTCCGGGTGTGCTTCCAGGTACGTCCCAGCTTGGATCTTAACAGGGTCCTATAATTCCGTATACTCTGCCTTTCCTCTCTTCTCTTTGGGTCCCTGAGCATACTCTCCTCTCTTGGGGGAACTCTGCTTACCCTGATCCTACCTTTCAGCTTACGTAAATAAGTTTTATCTTTCACCACAGGTCTTTCAGGTTCAAAAACCTCTCTCTTGTTACCCAAGGCAACCATATTGCTTTTAACAGCGCCAATTATTAAATCATATATTTTAATGTCACACTTTCCAACGTAATCAGTGCTGTCCATCTCAGTGCTTGTTAGTACCAGACCTGAGGAGGGACCACACATAGGCGAGAGATTAAATCCCACAGGACTAAAGCCAAGTTCTACCTCACCTGTTGTCCAACACTCCATGGGTAACTGATCTAACAGATGACACTGATCTAGGCACAAACTACTTCTTTCTGATGTACACATTACATTGTTGCAGCATTCACCTATAGCACTTTTTCTCACAGTGTCTCCGGGTACTTTAAATTGTACCACTTTATGAGTGATAGAAAGCATCTCTGCTAGTGCTGCATCTATACTGGGCCCTTCCTTCTCATGAGATTTAGCTGCTGAGACAGTATCTGCGCCCTTTACTGACCACTGCTCAGCTGCACCTTGGAGCACACCAGCAGAGATGTTTCCAGTCACTACACCAGCCGGAGAGACCTTTGATGACTCCAACAGTTCTGAGCGCCTTCCAGGCCACTCAGTAACTGGGAGCACCCCCTTAGAGAACCTCAGAACTATTTGCCACACTGTTAACAAGCTTCCCAGCACAGCCTGTACCACCTGGCTCCACCTATTGGTACCACGCAGCACCACCTGGTCCGACTGCGGTGGAGACACCCAAGTGTACAGTGAGGGCACTTTTACCAACTCCAGCATTTCTAATAAAGTTTTTGTCAACTCTATGCAACCAATGTCTAAATGCGTGACCTTTTTGGGAACCTTTCCCCTGTCCGAGACATGGAGGGGCTCATCCATTGCAGCTTGTGAGGTTGAGACATTTGAAGAGACCACCATCCCAGCCTGTTGCTCCCCTGGAGCGCTGTCAGACACATGTCTCCTCTTCACCTCTAACACTACACCAATGAGCCTCTGCAAGTCAACATTAGTCACATTGTCAACTTGACACTTGCCATTATTTAGTTGCTGGGCCGTGGACAACCCATCTGCCATGCCTGCGCCCAGAACCGTTCCTTCAGACTGGAGGGCATCAGCCTTTGCAGGGGCTGGCGTGCCCTTGAGCACTGGCCATTCTGCGATCCCTCCACTGGGCACAGCAGGT
Organism: Rana muscosa; assembly: GCA_029206835.1. Lineage (NCBI taxonomy): Eukaryota > Metazoa > Chordata > Amphibia > Anura > Ranidae > Rana > Rana muscosa. The sequence goes on from CM055124.1 coordinate 288,795,610, forward strand.
GTTCTGTCCACAACTCTGTCACACATCATTGCTTCGTAATTCCTTGTCACTTGGCCTAGTGCCGCAACTGCTTCCTTGCACCAATCATCCCAGTCTCCTGTGGTTCCATCACTGGTGCTCCACAGCACTGCATCACCTGCTCTAGAAGGCCCAACAGGAACCTGGGATTCACTAGCCAAAACAACACACTTGTCACTTCTATCTACCTCACATTGTGACAATATTTTTTTTCTCACATCACACTGGGAGATTGCATCCTCAACCAAGGCAAGGTGCAATACCTTATTTTGAACACCTTGCTTTGGTGGCGCTACAGACACATACAGCTCTTCACTTTCAGTTTTTGCAGGCTGATCTAACCCCTTGACAACTGGGTTACACTTAGGGTGGTGGGGCTGCGCCCACACACACTCACTATGTAATACAGTCTTCCCTTGTTTCACCAGAGTAGCACCACAGCCATCCTGGAAAACCTCTGGCTCCAACACATGGAGGCCCCATGAGAGTTCCATGGACAATCCTGCGCTTCTGGTTGTCATGGGAGATATCCTACTCCCATCATTGGTAGTAAACACATTTCCAACATTTTCAGACATGACACTAAAGGAAACACATTTCTCAATGTCATGATCACCAATACTATAACATTTGCCAACAGTAACACTTTTGTCAGCATAACCATCAGAATTTTCACTACGTGTAGAAATAACTGCTACTTTTGTGAATTGTCTATTACCCACCAAAGCCTCTGAGTGACTCCTCACAGCACCCTCCATTTTTAAAGGGGCACCCTTTCCTACATGGGCAGCTCCAAAGTTGACCTGGGAAACGCTCGGCTCCGTCACTGCGGGCTTCTTGGAAGTCTCCCTGGGCAACCCTGCAGTACTTGTCACTAGGGAACATGGCACAAGCACTGTTTTGGTCACCCCTAACTCTATTTTCCCAGCCACCTGCTGGACTATAGCAGGCACATGCAGAGTCCCCATGTCCTTTCCAGTCTTTAGCCGGCGGCTAGTTGGGCTTTATTCTGTGCCTCCCCACTGCTCTGGGTAGCACACTGCGGCAAGTCTATGTCCATTGGCACTGCGGATCTCCCCACTGGATCTACTCCCACTTCACTGGGTTCAGTACCATAAACTGGAACAGTCTTACCATTTTCAGTGGCTGGCATCATAGCCTTCACTTGAGTGCGCTGTCTCTCAGCTGCATCCATACCAGTTACTGTCTTTTTGGGGCCATATGGCGACACTGCAGCCTTTCCAGACTCTTCAGCGGTGTTCCAGAACCTTGGGCAAGTAAAGATCCCATGCCCCACTTGACCACATTCCAAGCACGGTACTGGACGCTGAAATTTAATTTCTTGGCATCTCCTCAATGCCTGGCTCTCTCCAACATGCTGTATTGGCTCCTCCGGAAGCCACTTGTCACGACCCATGGGAGGCACACCCCTTGGTCCACAGACAGCCCGACTGGCCTCCTCTGTGTTGCTATGGGCAACCACTCTCTGTCCTGGCCTTTGATCAGCCTCTCTTCTGGCATATAACACAGGCTTCTCAGACCTTTGTTTTGCTAGGTAGCTTTGCACTGGAGCCAGGGACAAAAGGCACTTGGAGACTGCATGCCCCCACTCACTGCACCGCAAACAGCGCACTTGGTTCCATGTCTTGTCAGGGTTTCCCACCCTGCATCTGCTGGACCCTGTCTCAAGCTGTGTCACTTTCACACTTTTCACAACAGCTGCTGGTTTAACTGCAGCAGCGTTGCCAGGGGCAACAACACCCCTCTCCCAGGCATGGACATTCGGCAGCTCTCTTTTTGTATGGAAGGTTGGCTTGCCTTCCACTTTAGCTTGGTCCAATCCTGCCAGGTGTCGCTTGCACCAATCCACTGCAAATTCAAACGCTGGTGGACTCTCCACACTAGCAGTCATCTGTGCATTCATTGCACCAGGGTTGCTAGGGACAACAGCAGCCCTCTTTTCCCTTGGAAAACTCTGTTTAGGCATGTATGGGGTTCGATCAGGCGGTAACAACCCTTCCAGCCACAGAGCTCTATCTATCATCTATCATCTCAGCCATCCTTGCTTCTTTTAGGCGTTTTGATCGCCCCATCCTTGCGGTCTTGCACACAGCAACTTGTAACAGTTCTTGGCGGAGAAAAGGAAAAAAAAAGAAAAAATCTGTTTGTTTCTCCTTTCACAGGTACACAACCTGCATGCAACAGTCCATCAAATAAACTTCTGCGCAATGCAGTTTGCCTGGCTGCCACACACAGCTAGCAGCAGTTCACTGTAGAGAAAAAAAATAGACTTTTTGTTCACAGGTACACCACCCGCAACAAATTGGAGCACTGTCTCTTCGAGGCTAGTTACCTTTCGCTTGCAGGGTCTCCTCACCTGCACACACACAGATTATGCAGTCTCATGCACCAAAAACACAGTTCATATAACAGATGAACTTACTTGATTGTAGGGATCTCAGATTGTGCCCGCATTCTCCACCACTTGTGAAGGACTAGCATCAAGTGTAGAGCTTGAAGGACACCGCCACTCGCTGGTTCTTCTTTTTAAGGGTTGTTTGCCCATTTTTATTAAAAGAAGTTCAAAACAAAATCAAAAGGTTTTCCCTCGCAGGGGTTTCAGTACTCCTTTTCAACAACAAAATGACATTCAGCCTCCTGGCTTATACATACAGCAGTGCTGCTCAGGCCTTCCACTTCAGGCTCTTGTCTGTCTCCTATAGACTATTCCATCTGCAACACCATCCATTTGGATAGCAGCTCCTTGCTGCTCTGACCCTCAGACCTGGGTCTCTGGCTTCCACTGTGCACACAAGCACTCTCTGACTTCTCCAGTGCACACTTGCACTCTATGGCTTCCCCAGTGCACACCTGCACTCGTCGGGAGGGTGGGGCCCAGAATGCTGGTCCTGACTCTACTATCAGGCCCACACACACCTGAACAATCAGTGTGCAGCTGAGCCTCAAAACCCGGATCCAGGACTGGGGATTTCATCCCACCCGGATCTCTAAGAAATCCCCAAGCTCCGGGTCCCAAAGTGGATTTTAGTAAATCATGAGGAAACTGAAATGCCAGTTTCCTCCCAAACAAGCAAATACCCTGGAGCCCCTCAACCTGCCTGGTTGAGAATCCTGCATCCATACACTGGTGGGGTACCACACTACCACAAAGCGTATATTAGGCCCCTTAGTACCAATTGAGTATTGTTTAAACACCACGACCTAGTATTGTTGCTGACCATGTCCATCCCTTTATGACTACAGTGTCCCCATCTTCTGATGGCTCCTTCCAGCAGGATAATGCCCCATGTCACAGAGCTCCAATCATCTCACCACTGGACAATGAGGTCACTGTACTCCAATGGCCTCCACACTCACCACATCTCATCCAATAGAGCACCTTTGGGATGTGGTAGAATGGGAGATTCCCATCATGGATGTGCATGTTACTATGGACCAAAACACAATAACACATCTCCGACTGTCTTTCCTTTTATCTTTCATCTAGGAAGCACCATAGAGATAGGACAACTTCCCAATAGTGTGCTAGCCCTAGAGCCCAAGGCCATTGTACACCATGCCACAGGACCTGGAGCTGAGGGTCAGGGGTGACATGGTTCCTCCATCAGCACACTGGTACTCTCACAATGTCCCCTTTTCAGTCCTGCACTGCCGGGCACTCTCCTTGATGGTTTTAACCCCCAAGTTGTCTGTTCCATCACAAAGCTACAGGACCCACAGAAGGAGGTCGAGGGTGGACAAGGCGACTCCAGTTAGTCCGCACAAGTTCGGCCCTGCCAGGGGTCTTGTGGCAGATGGAACTTAGGATCACATCTTGATGCACCAGGGTTATCCAGCTTCCATACCCTGAACTCAACAGCGCCACCCAACCTGGCATATATATATATATGGGTACGAACCCCACCCATGACTTCACTACAGTAGGGGCAGAACTTAAAGTGATACTAAAGATTCACATTTTTTTTTTTTTTAAATAACAAACATGTCATACTTACCTCCACTGTGCAGCTCGTTTTGCACAGAGTGGCCCCTGATCCTCGTCTTCTGGGGTCCCTTGGCGGCTGTCTCTGCTCCTCCCCGCTTCTGATAACCCCCTCTGGGAAGCGCTCTCCCAAGGGGGTTACCTTGCGGGCGCGCTCCCGGGTCCTGTATTCAGCGCCCATAGCCGCCAACTACAGGACTCGACCCCGCCCCCCCGGCCCTCGCGTCATTGGAGTTGATTGACAGCAGCGCGAGTCAATGGCTGCACTGCTATCAATCTATCCAATTGTAGCGCCTCCCCCAGTTAAGAGAGCCGCTGGTTTGATTTCGGGCCCTGTATACAGCACCGCCAACCCCTGGCAATCTTACTCGACCCACTCTGGCACAGTTAGTGTAGGGTTATATTTGTACCACATTCAATTGTATTGCATGAAATAATCTCTAAACAGTAAGACAACACACTGAGGCGAGAGATTAGATATAACAGCTTTTACTCTTATAGTGGATAGCATAGGTAGAACATAACACATGCAACTGGCTTGCAGAGCCCTGCAGCAATCAATTCAGCACACTATAATGGCGCTGCGCGGTGCTCCACCACGCGTGGCTATTATGGTATGCGCGCCCTATGGCGCACTAAACAATATCTTAACTCCCCACCCCGGTCAGGCCTGACATGGAATAAATCTCAGTCACCTCCTTAAGGGATTTCTTCGCATGCCAGCTTTCGTGGTGCACTTGATGAAAAGTATTTGTAATCCACAACAGCCAATAACTTGGAACACTATACTGGGGGGGACACTTCAACTCTGTCCTGCTACCGGTCCCCCCGGGGGAACAGCAGATAAACGAACTGTGAGCCTAGGCAGTCTATAGGCCTGAACATGGCACAGTCTATTGGTCTGGGCAGCTGCCCGCTCACCACTCCGGACGCGATCCCAGTCCGGGTCTTCCACCTGCTGTGTCTCCGCACACAGCGTCTGCAACGATCGGGTCCCCGATCCAACTGATGTCCTCACTCGACAGGTCAGGTGCCACCCAGGCTCCGCAGTAGGGGTGGACGGCTCTTCGGAAGTTGCGCAAGGCCCCAGGCTTCAGGATTTGCACTGCAGCAGATCCGCACAGGAAGAAGCTGTTGCTTGCAGCGCGGTGTCCCAAAGAGGCCGAGCCCCGCCTCGCCTCCTCCTTAAATAATCCCTCCCATGAGTCTCTGCGGTGGCTAACTGCACTCTGGGTGCCAAACGGGGTTCTGGGTAACGTAGTTCCGGGGCCTTAAAGGAGACCCCGCTACACACTCCCCCCACTTAAACTCTTTGGTCCCCAAAGATAACATAAACTTACATCACAAAACGTACAACATCAATCAAGGTTTCGTATGATGTTGGCAGAGGAAATTCCCACCAAAAAGGAGGTGGTGAACTTCCCTGCCCACAGGTCACACTATCATTAGTGTCCTGCCTAACTGTGCCAGAGAGTGAGTTGGGGTTGCCTCCCACCAAATGAACAGTAGGAGGATCAGGATCTTCCATACTCCTTCTGTCAGTAACTACAGTGCCTTCCGCACTCCTCCCCATCTGTGGGTAGGTTAATCTCCTGGGAGGCTTTATGGCTCTTCGCTTCCTCTGTCCTCTTGGACTTTCTGTTGAAACAGGCTCCTCCTCCGGAATCGACTTAGGAATCTCCTCTGTTTCGGGAACACTGGACTCCGGAGCAGGGAGATACATGGAATCCCTTGGATCTTCCTCTGGGGGTAAGTCACAGACACTCTCCCAAGCATCTGACCAAGGACTGGATGGGATGAACTCACTGGCTTCTGCATTCAGTGTCTGGTCCTCAGCATCTTCTTCCGGTGGAAGATCAATAGCAGAAGTTTCTGGAGCCTGGGAAGGCGAAAGCCAACCAAGTTCTTCTCCCTCATCTTCACTTATTCCCGAGGTCTCTGTATCCCCAATCCGGGGGGTCTGAGACTGAGTGTTTGGTCGGGGAGTATCCAGACTGGAAGTTGGCTCAGGGGAATTCATCACAGGGGGGATCCGGACTGCCTCAGCCAGTGGGAGTAGGTGGTTCCGGTGCCAGGTCTTCAAGGGCCCCACCTTCCCTTCTGGTGTAAGTCTGTAAACGGGTAGGCCCGGCAGTCTTTTGCAAACAACATAAGGTTCAGGTCTCCATCTGTCTGCAAGCTTGTGTTTTCCAGGGATCCCCAAATTCCGCAACAACACTCTGTCTCCAGGTTGTAGATCTTGGATCCTAACTTTTAAGTCAAAATTTTTCTTGTTGCGGGCCCCCCTTTGCTCAGAGGCCGCCTGGGCCTGTTCATAGGCCAATTTCAAATTGCGTCTGAGCCTATCGACATATCCCTTGTGGGAAGCAGCAGAACAATGGTCTATGGAAGTGCCAAAAGCCAGATCTACGGGTAGTCTTGCTTCTCTCCCGAACATAAGTCGATAGGGTGAGTACCCTGTAGCATCACTGGTGGTGCTGTTGTATGCATGCACAACTGCCGCTATCTGGTTGCTCCAATGCTGCTTCTTTTCACTACTTAGGGTCCCCAGCATGTTGAGCAGGGTTCGGTTGAACCTCTCCGGCTGAGCATCACCTTGTGGATGATAGGGGGTAGTTCTTGTCTTCTTGATCCCCAAAGAATCCAGGAGTTTCCGGATCAATCGACTTTCAAAATCCCTTCCCTGATCTGAATGAAGCCGTTGTGGTAGCCCATAATGTACAAAGTATTTCTCCATCAGCACTTTGGCCACGGTGGAAGCCTTCTGGTCCTTGGTTGGAAAGGCCTGGGCATACCGGGTGAAATGGTCGGTTACTACCAGAACATTTCCTAGTCCACTCAGGTCGGGTTCGAGGCAGAGAAAATCAATGCATACCAGATCAAGTGGGCTTTGACTTTGCAGATGGCCCATTGGGGCAGCTTGATGAGGTAAAGTCTTTCTCTGGATGCATCGTGCACATGAGTGGCAGTATTCTTCAACTTCAGCCCTCATGCAAGGCCAATAGAAACGGTCCCTAACGAGTTGGAAAGTCCTTTCCGCCCCTAGGTGACCATGGTTGTCATGCAGAGCAACCAGGACTGTCTCTCGGTGCTTCTCAGGCAAGAACAACTGCCATTTGTCTTCTAGGTCATCAGAGGGGCCCCTTCGGTAGACCACTCCCTGATGCACCTGTAACTTGTCCCACTCTTTCCTCAACAGGCGAGCTTCCTTTGAAGGGTGACGTAAGAGTCTATTCGGGTCCTGATTCTCCAGGGCCTCTAGGACCAATCTCCCCATAGGGTCTTTCAATTGGTCGGATCTCAGCTCCTTCTTGGACAGTTTTGGCAAGTTATCTTCCCCCAGTTGGGCTACTCCACAGTATTGCTTGGGAACTCCTACTATGGTAACCCCTATCTCTTCTGCTCTTGAGCCGTCACTGGCTTGGAGTTCAGCCCCTTGGCAGAGGGCCCGCACCCCGTCGGGTGCGACTTGGGCCCAGTCTTCTGTACTGCAAGTGGGGACGTGAGATCTTCTAGACAAAGCGTCCGCATCTCAGTTTCCAGCCCCAGGTCTGTATTTCAGGCCGAAATCGAAGGCAGACAGCTCCGCCAGCCACCTATGTCCTGTGGCATCCAATTTTGCTGTGGTGAAGAGATAGGTGAGGGGGTTGTTGTCTGTTTTCACTGTGAATTTCGCCCCATACAAATAGTCTCTGAGTTTGTTAACTACCGCCCACTTAAGGGCCAGGAACTCCAACTTATGGGTTGGGGTAGTTCTTTTCGGAGGGAGTCAGACTTCTGCTCACATACGCAACAGGCCTCAGTTGCTTTTCATGCTCCTGGTACAGCACTCCCCCCAAACCATCATGACTGGCATCTACATGAAGTTCATAAGGCTTCTTAGGGTCTGCGTAGGCCAGGACAGGGGCAGTGGTCAATGTCTTCTTCAACATCTGGAAGGCATTCTCACACTTCTCGTTCCACTGGTCCTTGACTGACTCCCCTGGTTTTCTGGGGCCTGTGTCATCCTCTTCCCCATCCGTCTTTAGCAGCTCATTCAGAGGCCTGGCTATCCGAACAAATCCCTCCACAAACCTCCTGTAATAGGAACAGAACCCCAGAAAGGATCTGAGCTCTGTCACAGTGGTGGGCCTGGGCCAGGAGGTGACTGCCTCCAATTTTTCGGGGTCTGTGGCTACCCCATCTTCAGACACTATGTGCCCCAGATAGTTAACTGATGACTGATAGAATTGGCATTTTTCAGGTGAGAGCTTGAGTCCTTCCTCACTCAGTCTCTTCAAAACTTTCTCCAGCCTCTCTTCATGCTCTTTCAAGGTTCTTCCGAAGACAATGATGTCATCCAAGTATACAAGGACTTCGATGAGGTTCATATCTCCCACAGTCTTCTCCATGAGACGTTGGAAAGTGGCTGGAGCTCCAGACAGACCTTGAGGCATTCGGTTGAATTCAAAGAACCCTACCGGGGTTATGAAAGCCGTCTTCTCTTTGTCTTCTGGATGCATCGGGATCTGATAGTACCCGCTCTTGAGGTCCATAACACTGAACCACTTGGCTCCAGACAAGCTCTGTAGGGCATCCTCTATCCTGGGAGTGGTATATTGATCCGGTATGGTTCTCCTGTTGAGGGTCCTATAGTCTATGCACAGCCTCAGTGACCCATTCTTCTTCCGGACCACCACTATAGGGGAGGCATAGGGACTTCCAGATTCTCGAATCACCCCTGTTCGCTTGAGCTCGGCGAGCTGCTCCCTCAAGTCTTCGAGGTCTGCTAACGGAACCCGCCTAACCCTCTCCCTGAAGGGCTTGTCTTCCTGGAGGCGGATTCGATGGGTGGCACTCCTAGCACACCCCACATCGAATTCATCTTGAGAAAAGATCCTCTCCCACCTGGTCAACTGGGCCTTGGCTCTCTCTTTCCAAGCCCTGGGCAGATTTGGATTCTCCATGGAAAGCTTCTTCCACACAGTACCTTCTCCATCTGTCTTCTCCACATCTGACGACCCAACTGCCTGGCTGGAATCTCCATGGGACCATCCGTGGTATTTCTGACACTCCCAGGCACCTTACAGTTAGCCTTCTTCAGGGCCCGCACCGGGACCACTTCTGGGACTACTTCTAAGCCCGAATGTTCTTCCCTTGGGTCGGGTTCCAACATGACAAAAGGGCCCGGCTGATCCCAAGTGAGTTTCACTGTGGCTTTCAAGCAGGTTACTTCTAGGCTTGTGCACAACGGAAAAATTCGGTTAGTTTCGGTTCGTTTCTTTTCGGTCCTGTTGATTCGTAATCATTCGTAATTTTGCTAGACGGGATTTTTCGTGTTCGGACTAATTCGTATTTTCGCAAGCGACATTTTTCGTTGAATTTTTAGTTGATTTATAATTCGTACTTTCGGTAGAGTACATTGTTTTTCGTTGATTCTGGACACAACTCCTACTTTCGTAACTTTTTTTGGGTTCGTTGATTCGTAATTTTCTGTGTCTCTCTCACGACGACGCTGCCTATTATGCCTAATGTGCTTCGAATGGATTTGTACTTTTCTAAATACATAGCGGTTATTTGTAACGATTCGAAATCTCGTATTTTACTTTCGTTTTTTACATGCGGCTATAGCCTCCGCCCCTGTACACCATTTTGAGAGGGTTCAGCACGGTGAGGGAGAAGCAGAGAGCAGAGCAGAGTGTTATTGTGCTTCGAATGGATTCGAAATTTCGTATTTTACTTTCGTTTTTTACATGCGGCTATAGCCTCCGCCCCTGTACACCATTTTGAGAGGGAGTTCAGCACGGTGTGGGAGAAGCAGAGAGCAGAGCAGAGTGAGTGTTATTGTGCTTTGTATGGATTTGTACATTCGTAACTTTTTCATAACGAATTATGCCGAAGACATTCGGGCATTCGCTATTTGCGGTATAATTTATTTCGGATTCGGTCTTATTCGTAATTGCTTTGTTCGGAAATTCGAATGCTTCCGAATGTCCGAAAGTTGCTAAATTCGGACGAATTTCGATTCGTTACGAAACGAATTGCACAAGCCTAGTTACTTCACCGGTCTGCAGCACTATTCCCCTTCTCCCCAGCCTCCAGACCTTCCCTACCCCCTCTTCCGGGGCCTTCTGTTCCAAGATCAGCCGTTGGTAGGCTGTCTTCCACATTGGGTGGATCTTGTTGACTGTGAGGTCTTTCCTTCTTGTCAGGGGGGCCAAGAGTCTTCGGACCAGATCCGTGTTCGTCCCTATTATCAGGGAACTCTTGTTAGCTCCAGGCGGTCGAGGGCACACCACAGCTAAGGTGTCGAACACTTCAGCCTTTCCGGCTATGGACGGGTCAAAAGTCAGTTTTATAGGCAGATAGGCATCATAAGGGAAACTCTCTGTCCCAATTCCCCATATCTCCAACTCTTCAATCTTCTGGATGGGTAGGTGACTTAAATGCTTGTCATAAAAGTCCCGGTACAACAGGGTCACTAGCGCCCCAGTATCCAATATGGCTCTTGTGTAGACTCCCTCCACTTGAACTGGTACTATCGGGGAGGGACCCACCAACTTCTCTGGATATCGCTTCAAGGGGGTCTCTTTCTTTTGATCTTTGCATTTTCCCTTTTTACTTTCTTTCTTCCATTTCTCTTTGGACTTAAGTCTCTCTTGGGCCTGGTATGCATTGATCTCCCTCCTCTTAATGGGTGTAACTACCCGCTGACGGACACTACTCTCTTTCTTTGGGGTGTGTTTCTTCTGAGGAACCTTGCGTTTCTTCTGAGGGGTCTTCTCCACTCTTTTCATGTGCTTCTCATTCAGTTTGGAGCTCACTGGAGATGATGGGCACCCGGTTGACTCCTTCACCGGGGCCCGCTGAAGTTTTCCGGCGGCTTGCGGTTATTCATCTTTTTTTTCTTTGGGCTGACACACACTTTGGCGAAATGGCCAGCTCCTCCACAATTGAAACAAATCACATCCCCCCAATCTTCCAGGGATGCTGGCGCTGAGGTGTTGGGAAACAGCTTCTTCCTCGGACTTTCCCTCTCTGGTTCCCTTGACTTCTTTTCCATCAGGGAGGTCAGCATCCCCAACACTTGGGACATCTGTGACTTCAAGGTATCCACCTCTGAGTCTCTTTCCAGGGTCATGGCCGTCCTGACCATCACTGGAGGAGGATTCACCGACTCAACTGGTAGGCTCCTCTTCTTCTCCTCCAGCATAGCTTCTTCCTCTCTGACTACTCGGATCAAGTCAGGGTACTCCAGGCTCTTCCCGTCCTGTCTTGTGCGTAGCGCCAATGCGATGGGGTCCAGGGGCTGAGATCCTTTCATTACCTGTTGAACACAGGCCTCATCCACCTTCCGCGGGTCAATCCCCTTCTTAAGAATCATCTTATGCAGGATCTTATCCAGGCGCCTCATGAACTCTGACAGCTTCTCTCCTGTCTTCTGGTAGCAGTGCTCCAGCTGATAAGTGAGCTCAGTGATTTTCTCTGTTCCACCGAACACATTCTGCAGAATGTCCCGATAGTCCTGAGCATTACAGTCTGTCTTACTCATCTTGAGGTTGCGTATGGCCTCTAGAGCAGGCCCCTTCAAGCTCTCAACAATTCTCTGCTTCTTTCTGCGGTCTGGGACTTCCCATTCTTCTAGGGCCTGAGTGGCACCGTCTAACCACTCCTCAAACCCCTCTTCATCCGAGGGTACAGGTTTCCTTCCTGAGAATATTCTAAGTTTTCTGTATCCTGACATCTGATAATCTGTAGGATCTTTCTTGCACTGTGCCACAAGTTCCCCCAGGACCGCGCACAATTCCGCGCCGAGAGTGGTAGATGGCGACCCCGGACTTTCCCTTTTCACCTGTTTTTCTACTTTTGGGGTGGGTGATGGAGACAGTTTCGGTGTCTGAGACCATCCTCCTGTCTTGAGCGGCAGCGCGTGTATCAAGCTATAAGTCTGATCATCTATAGCTTCTACACTTGGATTCTTGAAATGTTCTGGGACTCCGTCCTTCCATTCCACTAATGCGTGGGTCAGTGAGGAATTCATCCTGAAATCCACCACCCATGCTTTCTGATATGGTGACAGTGACATCACTAGCTGCTTCACCGCTTCTTCTTGCCAGATCCCTGGGAGTTCTATGACTACTACCCCAGCTGGATCTGTGCCGACCGTTTTACACCACTGTCCTACTTCTAGTGGGTCCATGCTGGTACTTTTGGCGCGTTACTTGCTGCAACAGGATCCCGGACTCGAGAGCCCCCACATGTAGCGCTACCCCCAGTTAAGAGAGCCGCTGGTGTGATTTCGGGCCCTGTATACAGCACCGCCAACCCCCGGCAATCTTACTCGACCCACTCTGGCACAGTTAGTCTAGGGTTATATTTGTACCACATTCAATTGTATTGCATGAAATAATCTCTAAACAGTAAGACAACACACTGAGGCGAGAGATTAGATATAACAGCTTTTACTCTTATAGTAGATAGCATAGGTAGAACATAACACATGCAACTGGCTTGCAGAGCCCTGCAGCAATCAATTCAGCACACTATAATGGCGCTGCGCGGTGCTCCACCACGCGTGGCTATTATGGTATGCGCGCCCTATGGCGCACTAAACAATATCTTAACTCCCCACCCCGGTCAGGCCTGACATGGAATAAATCTCAGTCACCTCCTTAAGGGATTTCTTCGCATGCCAGCTTTCGGTGGTGCAATTGATGAAAAGTATTTGTAATCCACAACAGCCAATAACTTAGAACACTATACTGGGGGGGGGGGGGACACTTCAACTCTGTCCTGCTACCGGTCCCCCCGGGGGAACAGCAGATAAACGAACTGTGAGCCTAGGCAGTCTATAGGCCTGAACACGGCACAGTCTATTGGTCTGGGCAGGTGCCCGCTCACCACTCCGGACGCGATCCCAGTCCGGGACTTCCACCTGCTGTGTCTCCACACACAGCGTCTGCAACGATCGGGTCCCCGATCCAACTTATGTCCTCACTCGACAGGTCAGGTGCCACCCAGGCTCCGCAGTAGGGGTGGAAGGCTCTTCGGAAGTTGGGCAAGGCCCCAGGCTTCAGGCCTTGCACTGCAGCAGATCCACACAGGAAGAAGCTGTTGCTTGCAGCGTGGTGTCCCAAAGAGGCCGAGCCCCGCCTCGCCTCCTCCTTAAATAATCCCTCCCATGAGTCTCTGCAGTGGTTAACTGCACTCTGGGTGCCAAACGGGGTTCTGGGTAACGTAGTTCCGGGGCCTTAAAAGGAGACCCCGCTACACAATGAAGAGCTGAGAAGCCCGGGCCGAGAAGCCAGCACGTTCACGACGTGGGACTTTTCCAGGGCTCAGGTAAGTAAACAGGGGGGCTGGCAAGCACCTACCTAATGTGTGTTGCACAAATCCTGAAGGATCATGAAGCACATGGTTGTGAATCTGAAGATTAACAAGTGTACTTGCAGGTACCACAAGGTGATGACTTTCTACAGTGTTGTCAATTAGGTTGCTTTCCCCAACAGACAGGCTTACTTTAAAGCCAACGCCGCTGGTGAAGTGGAAATAATCTGTCCGCCATGTGCTCAGTGCATTGTATACAAGGTTTTCTCCTAAGTCAATAGCGCATAGCTGCCAAAGTGAAGTTGAGATAATTTTTTACTATGTACTGCTCTGCTGCACATCCCACCGCTAATATCTGAGTGTGATGAGACTGGAAACAAAGTAAGCAGCAGACCAACGAATGAAAAGCCAAATGAAAGCCAAGGTCACACCAGGAGAGATACCAGACATCAGTCTGAAGTCCCTATAGTAGGAGAAGACTGAGGCAGGCCAGAAGTCAGGGCCGGCGGCGGACAGGAATTAAGGTGATGAGCAGACAGTAGACAAAAAAGTGCATCCAGATAGATAATATGCCACCTCATCACAGGCAGTGACACAGAGACTGACAAAACCTTAAATTCTTAGCCACGCACAAACCACTAAAATAAGCACCACATCCCTTAATTTATATAGATACAAGAGGATTTGTGGGATTTTTGAGGTGCAAAAATTAATCAGGCGGATAATATAAAATTATTTTATTTAAACAATTATAAAAATTGTCTGAAAACAATTATACAGCAAGTACATAAAGTATAATCCTTATGGGTACCGTACAGCAAATTAGATGGAATTCCCAACATGTTTCGCCCACAACTTGGGCTTCCTCAGGGGGATGCTGTCCACTTGAAGTACAAGCCTTCTAATAAAGAAAGATATAACAATCATAACAATACAGAGTTTTTGACGACAGGGACATTTTTATTTATTTAGGATTTAACATATATGTGCACATTCAACCTGAGGATATCCTTACTCACAGTCTTTAAGAACAGTATGTGACAGGGGTCACTTTGGGCACAGGGTGAGCAAGAAAATAATGGACATTAAGAATATATCTTGGACTACCTAAATTGGGATAGTAATATTAATCCACAATATGTACTGGTTGTTGATCCTGAACTCAACAGGTTAATTGAGAGATGCTGATTTCTTCAACTCCAATCACCTGGATGCCTGTGTAATGGTAATGAATCCAGACTAGCTTCTAAAAGATCTTTTCATTATGGGGTGTGATAATTAACTCTGTACTTGTGTGTATTGTAAAGTAGCAGACAGACAGTCTGGGGAACATAAAGGTTATGCATAGTCATTTAAGATGTAAAGGGATTAGCTAATGAACTCACCTATTGTCTGCTAAGATGTCAGATGTGTATTGGGAGCTCGGTATATAACCATTGTGTGATGTTGTGGGTGGAGTTGTTCATTTGGACTACAGTATGCTTTTTGTGTATATAAGGGCCTGCTTCTCTCAATAAAGGTCTCAGACCAGCTGAAAACTTGATACAGAGTGTTTGTCTCGTATATCTGGAAGAATTATTCCTATGGGCCTCGGTCGCCTGACTGTGGAGTGTCGGTAGCGGATGTGTGTTCGGAGAGGGAATATCCTAAAACGGCGTTAACCCCTTTCATACTTGGGGTGCCGTTACACAGTATATACTACAATCAATGATAATTCAGGGAGTGTGCAACCGCCAAAGAAAACCAAGAACTGGATCACCGTATTAATATTTGTACCTCAAAAATCCCACAAATCCTCTTGTATGTACCTGACAAAACCTTAAGTGCCGGTTCACACTGTTGCAAATTTGTTGCGTATTTGATGCGGTACAAAAAAGCCTAGATTCGCAGGTCATCCAAAAACACATTGTGTTCAATTACGGTCGTTCACATCTATGGGTTGCGATTGCTATGCAAATGCGATGCGGCAACAAAAAGGGTCCTCTGTGAGTTTACTATGTTGTGGTGCGATTTTCCTCTCCATAGACATCAAACTGACATGAAATCGCATCTTTGTTCAGTTGTGTGCGAATACTGCTTTTTCTATGTAGATTTTTACATATCCCCCCCCCCCCTCGCACAAATCGCAGCTATGCCCAATCCCATCTGAAAATGCATTAAATTTGCATTATCTTTAGCACAAATTTCAGCGCACTGAACTCCAGCAAAAATCTGTATTAAAATCGTACCCATTCGCATCGAATAAGTGTGAACCCAGACCAAAGCAGAACCATTTTGGACAAAGTAAGGGAGGATTGCAGCAGGATGAAGGTGATTATTGCAGTAAAACTTGCTCTTTTAAACACTTGACCTCCGGAAGATTTACCCCCTTCATGACCAGGCCAATTTTTGCGATACGGCACTGCGTTACTTTAACCACTTGCCGACCGCCGCACGCAGATGTACGTCGGCAGAACGGCACGGACAGGCACATTGGCGTACCTCTATGTCCCTTTAAATTTTCCGCCCAGCGGGCACGCGCGCCCCCCGCCACGTTCCTCGTGAGCGTGCTCGCGGGTCCCAGGGACTCGATGTTCCCGGGGCGGCCCACAATTGCGGTCGGCAAAGGCAGAACAGGGGGATGCCTTTGTAAACAAGGCATTCCCCTATTCTTCCTAGTGACATTGTCACTGATGGCTGTTCCCCGCGATCACAACGGTCATCAGAGACGTGTCACGTGTAGCCACGCCCCCTCACTGTAAGAATCACTCCCTAGTACTGACTTAACCCCTGCAGCGCCACCTAGTGGTTAACCCCTTCACTGCCAGTGTCATTTTTACAGTAATCAGTGCATTATTATAGCACTGATCGCTGTATAAATGAGAATGGTCCCAAAAATGTGTCAAAAGTGTCTGATGTGTCCGCCATAATGTCGCAGTCACAATAAAAATCGCTGATCGCCGCCATTACTAGTAAAAAAAAAATATGAATAAAAATGCCATAAAACTACCCCTTATTTTGTACACAAACCAATCAATAAACGCTTATTGCGATTTTTTTTACCAAAAATATGTAGAAGAATACATATCGGCCTAAACTGAGGAAAAAAAACGTTTTTTTATACATTTTTTGGGGATATTTATTATAGCAAATAGTAAAAAATATCGAATTTTTTTCAAAATTGTCGCTCTATTTTTGTTTATAGCGCAAAAAATAAAAACCACAGAGGTAATCAAATACCACCAAAAGAAAGCTCTATTTCTGGGGGAAAAAAAAGGACTTAAATTTTGTTTGGGAGCCACGTCACATGACCGTGCAATTGTCAGTTAAAGCGATGCAGTGCCGAATCACAAAAAGTGGCCTGGTCTTTGACCAGCAAAATGGTCCGGGGCTGAAGCGGTTAAATGACAACTTCCCGGTCATGCGATGCTATACCCAAATAAAATTTACGTCCTTTTCCCCCACAAATAGAGCTTTCTTTTCGTGGTATTTGATCAGCTCTGCGGTTTTTATTTTTTGTGCTATAAACAAAAAAAACAATAATTTTTTACTTTCTGCTATAAAACATACCCAATAAAAAAATATAAAAAATATGTATTCTGCTACATATTTTTGGTAAAAAAAAAAATCCCAATAAGTGTATATTGATTGGTTCGCGCAAAAGTTATAGCGTCTACAAACTATGGGATATTTTTGTTTATTTTTATTCTATTTTATATTTACTACTAATGGCAGCGATCAGCGACTTATAGCAGGACTGCGATATTGCGGCAAACAAATCAGGCACCTGACACTTTTGAAATTTTTTGGGGACCAGTGACACTAATCAGTGCTAAAAAAATATGCACTGTCACTGTACTAATGACACTGGCTGGGAAGGGGTTAACATCAGGGGCAATCAAAGGGTTAACTGTTTGCCTAGCTTGTGCTTACTCTACTCACTGTGTGGCAGGTGATTTCACTAGGGGGAAAGCAAAGAATTGTGTTCCTGCTTTGCAGAAACACAGGATTAATACCTTCCCTTCCAACAGAATGGCAATCTGTGCAAAGCTGGTAGAGAAATCCCCAAAAAGACTTGCAGCTGTAATTGTAACAAAAGGCGGTTCTACAAAGTATTGACTCAGGGGGGCGCTATACAAATGTACCCCCCACACTTTTCACAAATTTATTTGTAAAAAAAAAAATTAAAACCATTTATCATTTTCCTTCCACTTCACAATTATGTTCCACTTTGTGTTGGTCTATCACATAAAATCCCAATAAAATACATTTACATTTTTGGTTGTAACATGACAAAATGTGGAAAATGTCAAGGGGTATGAATACTTTTTCAAGGCGCTGTAGGTATGCTTCATCACAGCCTGTGCTCACTATGGAATGCTGCATAGACATAATGTGAACACTGGTCAATGCAGAAGAGAGAAATACCTACTGCCATACCTAAAGAGAAGCAAGAAAAACCTTGGCTCATCATGTGGCTGTGTGAAGACCCCTGGATTAAAGGTACAGTATATGTCCTGGAAATTATTAAAGATTATTTTGGGGGCTCGTTTGTCAGTGGGGGGGGGCAGATAAAAGATAAATGGAGTTCTGCTTTAAAGCGGTAGTAAACCTGCAGCTGCTGGTAACAAAAAAAATCCCTGCAAGGCAATGGCATAATGTGCTAGTATTCATTGCATACTAACACATTATGAGAAACTTACCTTAGAATGAAGCCCTCCAGCGCCGCAATGTCACCACTGAGAGAGCTGACATCTTTCCCCGTCTTCCTTCCGGGTTCGTGGCCTCCTACTACATGGGTGACCGGGGGCGCGATGACATCACTCCCTTGTATGCACGTAGGAGCTGCCGTTTCCGGCACGGACTCTGAAGGTCTGTTGCTGTAAGCCAAACCTTCAGATCGCATGCGCCAGTGATGCACTCTGAATATCACCTAAACTGTGCAAGTTTTTGGGGGGGCGCAAACAAACTGAAAAAAAAACATCAATTGCCGCCACTGTGCCCATCAAGCGCAGCCACTGTGCCCAAACGCCACTAGTTTGTCCCCAAATTCAGCCAGTTTCCCCCCATATACAGCCAGTTTCCCCCCAAATACAGCCAGTTTGTCCCCATATGCAGCCAGTTTGTCCCCATATGCAGCCAGTTTCCCCCCAAATTACAGCCAGTTTCCCCCCAAATTACAGCCAGTTTCCCCCCATATACAGCCGGTTTGTCCCCCATATACAGCCAGTTTGTCCCCCAAATACAGCCAGTTTCCCCCACATACAGCCAGTTTGTCCCCCATACACAGCCGGTTTGTCCCCCATATACAGCCAGTTTGTCCCCCATATACAGCCAGTTTGTCCCCCATATACAGCCAGTTTGTCCCCCAATATACAGCCAGTTTGTCACCATATACAGCCAGTTTGTCACCATATACAGCCAGTTTGTCCCCCATATACAGCCAGTTTGTCCCCCATATACAGCCAGTTTGTCCCCCATGTACAGCCAGTTTGTCCCCATATACAGCCAGTTTGTCCCCATATACAGCCAGTTTGTCCCCATATACAGCCAGTTTGTCCCCCAAATGCAGCCAGTTTGTCCCCATATGCAGCCAGTTTGTCCCCCAAATGTAGCCAGTTTGTCCCCCATAATGCAGCCAGTTTGTCCCCCATAATACAGCCAGTTTGTCCCCCATAATACAGCCAGTTTGTCCCCCAAATGCAGCCAGTTTGTCCCCATAATACAGCCAGTTTGTGCCCCAAATGCAGCCAGTTTGTCCCCCAAATGCAGCCAGTTTGTCCCCCAAATACAGCCAGTTTGTCCCCCCAGCCCTGCACTTACCTTCCTCGGGTCAGCGCCATCCTCGATGTCTTCTCCCGCCCTCGATGTCGCTTCAGCCAATCAGGTTACCGGTAACTAGACTCGGTGAACCTGATTGGCTGAAACGCAACCAAGGAACGCACCCCCCGTGCGTCCTCTCGTTAGCTTTTTAGAAGCCGATTACAGCCCTCAGGCTGTAGTCGGGAAGCCTATCAGAGCCGCTGGCTCTGATAGGCACTTCTAAAGACCAACCAGACGCTGTTATTCAGATGGCCGGCGCTCAACAGGGGGCCGGTCATCTGAATAGTGGCAGCGGCGGCGACAATACATAGGTTCATCCAATGCATGAACCTATGTATTGTTGTGAGTGACGGCCGGGCGCAGGAGCGAGGGGGGGCGGCGCACCTGCGCCCACTATGGACGCACCGCTCCTGCTACAGGCAAGCCTTACTATAGGCTTACCTATATGTGCAAGTGGTGTAACAGAGTTTACTACCACTTTAAAACTGCTTTATAGAAAGGATTAAAGGTTAATGCTTGCTATCAACATCACAGACTGTTTTACTTGCCCCACAGGCTCTCAATCATTACTAGAGACTAGGGTTGACACTTTTTCTTCAAGTCAAACCCGAACACTTTAGCGGCGCACAGCAATTTTTTTTTATACATATATTTTGCTAATAAATAACATTTCTAATCATATGAAGCAAATAACAAAAGTCCCCTTTTACATCAGAGTCCACAGAGTTCCACTTTTACATCTGAACTCGCAGAGTTCCCTTTCACTGTAAGGGGGGACTCTGCAGACTCTGATGTAAGGGAGAACTCTGGGGACTCTGACATAAGGGATGCTCTGGGAACCCTGATTTAGGGGGGAACACAGAGAACTCTGATGTATAGAGAGGACTCTGATGTACTGAGAAGACTCTGATGTAAAGGGAAACACTGTGGCCTCTGGTGTAAAGGGGAACTCTGATGTAAGGGGTGCTCTGAGAACCCTGATTTACCTTAGTGTACTCACTCAGAGGCAGGAGAGAGAAGGGGGGAGACTTCAGTCACAGGCAGGGAGGCATAGCTCCCAACTGTCCCTGATTTGGAGTAATGTCCCTCTGTCCCTCTGTCCTCCTCATTTGTCCCTCATTTTGGTCTGATCTATATAGTTGTATATAAAATGCACTTTTTATCATTCAAAAAGTGTTTCCCAGCGCTAAACCTTTCATCCACTTTCTAAATTGGTGCATCTGTAAATTCCAAAAGCCAATATAAAGTAATAGTAGTGGGTTTAACTAATCATTTATTTGTATAATTCTCCATTAAGGGGGCGTGGCAGGAGGTGTGTCTTATGCCTACATACTTTTGCTAATAGGTGTCCCTCGTTCCCATCTCAAAAAGTTAGGAGGTATGGGGATGGATGGTGAGCTCACTCACCCCTTAGCAGTCAGCACCTCTCATCCAGATGTATCTGAGGCTGCTGGACTTCAAATTTCCAGCCCCAACTTTCCTTTTCTGAGGCACAGTGCCGGGGATTGGAGTGTGAGCAGACACAGAGGGGTAGAGGCGGGAGGAAGAGGAGCAGATCGAGCCCTCTCTCCTCTCCCGTCTGTGTGTGTGGGGGGAGGGGTGGGATTGTTAGTGTTAGCTTTGGGCAGCATGAAAGAGAGTGTAACAGACACTCACAGCTTGGACAACTGCAGCCAGCAACCCTGCTGGGAAGCCATAGTCCAGTCTGAATAATGTGTCCGGGTTTCAGGTAGTCTGAAACCCGGACGCATGATTCCAAACCCAAACTGTCCGGGTGAATTCCGGACAGGTGGCAACCCTATTAGAGACCGAGAGCTGTCAATGACAGCTCGGTCAGTGCACTGGGGGTATGCAGTGAGCACGCTCTCAGTCCAGAAACCTTAGCTGCCCATGGACGCATATGTGTGACATGTGAGTGTTAAAGCCCACCCGCTTTGCCGAAACACTACTGTTATGTTTTATGTGCTTGCAAGCCGGGGAATGCCCAAAGGCTTTGTTTTATACCTAAATACTTTTAACCACTTACGGACCGCCCGCCACAGAAATACATTGGCTGTTTGAAGAGGAATACCGTTGTTATGGTAGCAGCTACCATGACCCCGGTATCCTCTTCTTCAGCGGGCGGTCCGCTACAAGATAAAAGTGGTCGGTAGCGGCGGAGGCGAGCGGATCTTCTCCCTTGCTGTGTATGGAGACGAGTGAAGGGAAGATGGCCCCCACCCGTCTCCATATCACTGGAGGGCGGAAGCCACGTCAAAACATCACTTCCGCCCATAGCTCCTAAAGGGACATTTTTTTTAATTATTTTTTTAGAATGACATAAATTTTATTTATTTTGTTTTGTTTTATTGCATTTTAGTGTAAATATGAGATCTGAGGTCTTTTTATCCCCAGATCTCACATTTAAGAGGACCTGTCATGCTTTTTTCTATTACAAGGGATGTTTAAAATAAATAAAATAAAGTGAAATAAATAAGATTTTTTATTTTTTTTAAAGCTTCCCGTCCCGACGAGCTAGCGCGCAGAAGCGAACGCGTACGTGAGGCATGCCCGCATATGAAAACGTTGTTCAAACCACACATGTGAGGTATCGCTGCGATCGGTAGAGTGAGAGCAATAATTCTAGCCCTAGACCTCCTCTGTATCTCAAAACATGCAACCTGTAGAATTTTTTAAACGTCGCCTATGGAGATTAAGGGTAAAGGTTTGTCGCCATTCCACGAGCGGGCGCAACTTTGAAGCGTGACATGTTGGGCATCAATTTACTTGGCGTAACATCATCTTTCACAATATAAAAAAAATTGGGCTAGCTTCACTGTTGTCTTATTTTTTAATTTAAAAAAGTGATTTTTTTTTCCAAAAAAAGTGCGCTTTTAGTAATGCAACGACCGCCATTTTATTCTCTAGGGTGTTAGAAAAAAATATATGTAATGTTTGGGGGTTCCAAGTAATTTTCTAGCAAAAGAACCTGTTTTTAACTTGTAAACACCAAAATTTCAGAAAGAGGCTTGGGGCTTAAGTGGGTAATCTTTAATAAAAATACATTTTCCAAAAAAATTAAGAAATGAGACCCGCAGCAATGGAATTTGTGCGGACAGCGAGGGGTTAAAAATGTATGAATGTGGAGAAAGAGATATTTCAGACTAGCACTGAAGCTGACTTGTGTTGCTGAGTGTCAGAGTTTGATAGGAGTATGGAATGTGTTTGTAGCTTGGATGGAATTCTAGAAGTTTGCCTTACATATATCCACAAGAGTGGAATGCTATACATGTATGAAGGGTATGCAGTAAACATGCATGCACTGTATATTTATGTATCTATATAAATCTATGCTGTATATACTGTAAATATACTGTCTATATATGCACAGTATCTCACAAAAGTAAGTACACCCCTCACATTTTTGTAAATATTTTATTCTATCTTTTCATGTGACAACACTGAAGAAATTACACTTTGCTACAATGTAAAGTAGTGAGTGTACGAATCCACATTAGGGGATGTCCCTCTGGTCAAACCCACCTCTATCATTTATAAAGCCTTATTGCCCTCAGTCCATTTTGGTCTGGAGGACTTGTTCTCTAAGTGGCAGGGCAAGATCCCTGATCTGAGTTCGGAAGACTGGGAAGATGCCTGGGAATATCCTTCTCTACAACTTAACTCGATACCCTTGGGTGCATCAGCACCCCCTTGGGTAAACTCTGGCAACGGTGGTATTAGTCTCTTTTGTTTTTAAGACCCTTTTTAATCATCTTCCGTGGTCGGTTATTTTGCAGTAACATTTCTCCTTTAATCACTGGTTCCTATGTCTTCCCTTGGATTCACGAGACTGGTGCGTGTTTCCTTATTTGGGGTTTTTCATCCATCTCGGCCATGGCATAGCTTCTGTTTTTCCTGGACTACTGGAGCTTTGCCCTTTTTCCGGCCGCCGACCAACTTCGGGCGATTTCTGGAAGTGAGGTCATCACGCGCCGTCCAAGCGACGGTCCATATGGTCGGTCGCCCAGCAATGACGTGGCACCATGCGCCGTGTCCTTACCACGCGGACGCGGCAACATGGTGGGACGCACTGCCATCACTTGGAGTCAGTGACAGGTAAGTATAAAAGAGCGCCAAAGTGAACTATTGGCGTCATTTCCTCCAGCAAGCTATGGAGGTAGGAAGTATTTGGGACCCTTAGCAAATTTGGAAGGGACATATGTGAAGAATCGTGAACAGTGGGACTTCTTTACACTGTCCTGGATCAGCAGGCTCATTTTCTTTGGGCCTATTTTGAGGGGTCAGGCGCTCTTGTCCTTTGGATGTTTGGGTGAGTTATCCTTAATTGGTTCCTATCCCTTAATATTCCGGAGAGTTAGTCTTTCTTTTTTTCTTCCCCCCCCCCCCTCTAACCAAGCATTTCCTCTTCCCCCTTTTTTAAATGCCAGTTTGATTGGAATCTTTTATCCTGTGCACTTATGGAGAGTGAAGATGAGGAGTGGCGTTTTTTCCAGTTGGGAGAGGAATAATTCCCATTGCCTGTGCCTTTGCTTTGGAAATGTATCCATGGATCTTTTGGTGCACATGATTGAACACAAGTGGGTCTCCATTTTTGCTACACCCTAATGGGTGGGGGGGATGGTGATTTTTTTCCACTTGTCTGATATTTAATAGAAATTTGCATTTTAATTTATTATAGATTGTGATACTGTAATATCCCTTGAAGAAGGATGCTCTGCATTTGAAACGCGTCGGCTACACGTCTCTGCTCATCACCAGTTGATCTGGTGATATGATATTGATTATGGACAGTATCTCTATGTCTAGTTTTCAATCATGATCCATGTTTTTAACAATAATTTTGTATAATATGACCTGGTTTGTAATCTTTTCTAAAATAAATAATAATTTTTGATACCAATAGTTGTTTTCATACTCGTTGCCTATAAAATCCCATCAAACACGAGGTTAATTTCAATTTTGAATATACAAGGGATGATGGCATACACATATTTCATCACATGAGTTGGTCTTTTTTTACAACTTAACTCCGTAAGAGATCGGTTGATACAATTTAAACTGATTCACAGGATTAATTTGTTACCTCAAAGATTATTCAAAATGTACCCAAATCCTCCTCCAACTGTTGGAAGTGTGGTATAGCCAATGCTGACTTCAACCACATGTTATGGTCCTGTCCCAGAATACAGTCCTTTTGGACGGAGGTCACAAAATTCATTGAAATTCTGCTCATGATCCATGTTCCCCTGAAGGTGTCGATCTGCTTGCTGGCCCTGGTGGGCTCCTTGGCCCGCCGCCGAGCAACAAGAACTTTAGTAGGACTCCTATTATTTTATGCCAGGAAGGATTTACTCATAAAATGGAAACAACCCGAGGTGCCCACCTTGAATTCATGGAAATCGTTGATCAACTCAGCGGTACCATTATACAAATTCATTTCGAAATTTTAGAATCTAGAAAACTGTGGGTGCCCTCTCGCCCCTCCCCCAACCCATTCCCCAGTCTGATTAGAGGGGTGACTTCCTGCAAGTTGTGTGGAGACGAGGCCTCCTCCGTGGAGGGCAGGAGAACAGTGTGAGGACACCCTGGGATCATCGAGGCTTGGTGTACTTTTAGATGAACAGCAATTCGTTTGGCCATAGAACACAGCTTTTTCATAGAAAAATGGTAAATATATACTGCTCTATTGCAAAAGAACTGTCAGCTATGTACTCACCGAGGCCGAGAGCGGTTCACCCTTGCGACTTGATGCACTCCGCCCCCTGGAGGTGAGACAGGGAGAGGCTGGCGTGAAGAGGCACTGGCTACCAGCAGGTGGGGTAAGTCTTGCTAGAAGATCTGGTACAGCTGAGTTGACCGAGAACAGGCTGAGGGTCAAACACCAGGCGGGTGCAGGCTCTTGACAGGAACTAGCTGAAGGCAGAAGTCCAAAGCAAACGGGGTAAGAGGAAGCAGGCGGAAACTGAGTCTGGGTGTAGGCTGCTGATGTAGGAAGTGCAGGCCGGGGGTCTAACACAGTAGACAAGTATAAGTCCAGATAGATACAAGCAGCAGGTCAGGGCTGGAGGTACGTGGCAGGTCCGAGATGCAGGCAGAAGGTCAGGGGCTGGAGACAAGCAGCAGAGCCGAGTCACAGGCCGGGGGTCAAACACAGGCAGAAGAAGAGATCCGCATAACAAGCCAAGGTTCGGGTCGAGGAGAGATGAGAAGAGTAGTCAAGCCGATCCGGGTCACAACAGGAGTTCAAGTGCAGATACAGGAAACCAGGTACAACAGGAAAGCTGACAACAAACCAGCAACCTGTCAGTGCAGCTAGGCCTCTTTATATAGGCCCGCCTGTATTCCTATTGGCGCATTAGCGCCCATGCACACGCGCCGTTCCACCGGCTCGCGCATGCGCCAAAGCGCTGTCCCGCGCATGCGCCAAAGCGCCGTTCCGCCACGCGTTCACACAGGGCGCTGGCTGGCGCAACAAGATTGAGAATTCCTCTGACAAGAACATATTGACCATACAAAATGATGGTGTATTTACAAACAATATAATCTACAAATCTTTTCTTTTTCACATAGAAAAAATCCCCCTGAAGAAGACCATTAATAAAAAAGGTTGAAACGCGTAGGGATATCATGTGAAACTCTACACAAGCATAATGGGTTTACAGTATATAAAACGTAAGTTTATGTGTATTTTGTCTACTGTTGATGAGTTATGTCTTTTATGTCAAGGCCAGAATAGCTTTTTACGACTCCTATGTATTTATGCAAACAAACACTTTTTTGATACTATGACACGAACAAATAAATATAATTTTTTATGGAAATTGATTGTAATTACTCTTTTCAAATACAAATTTCGCTGCTAAAAAAACCTTTGAGGGATCTTCCATTCCATTATACAAATCGCCCTATCTCGCCAGATGCTGCCCAGCTAAGTTTGACAAAATCTGGCATGTGTGGTTAGAATCAGACATCACGAACGCAATACAATAGGATCTAGATCCCTTTGCTTGTTTACTTTAACTAAATATCTAGTAGCGGTATAGACCTAACTCTGCTGTTATTTGAAGGTACACCTAGATGTATTATTCTCAACCTCAGCATACCTGCCTGAAGTGGTCACCTGAAGTATAAGATCTATTATCCTTTCCAGTATCCCTCCAATTTGTTGGCACGAGTAGTTTAAATTTGTAGTTGTTCCAGTAGATGTATTAGAACTTATAGGACAGTTACAATGTATGTTGTTTAGGCCGGGGCATGCCCAGAGGCTTTATTTTGTAACTTTTTTTTTTCACCTGAAAACTCAATAAAAAGTATTAAAAAAAAAAAAAAAAAGTAGAGTGTACAGCTTGTATAACAGTGTAAATTTGCTGTCCCCTCAAAATAACTCAACACACAGCCATTAATGTCTAAACCGCTGGCAACAAAAGTGAGTACACCCCTAAGTGCACACGCGCGCGGGAGTCCTCTTTCCGGCAGCATCTGCCGGACCTTCAGAGCGCATGCGCCGCTGACGTCACTGGCTGCATGCAAGGGGAATATCTCCTAAACCGTGCAGGTTTAGGAGACATTCATTTTACCTACAGGTAAGACTTATTATAGGCTTACCTGTAGGTAAAAATTTGAAAGCGGGGTATACAGCCACTTTAAAACTCTAATTGCCATACTACCGCAATTAGGCACTTCACCACCTATCAAACACATTCAAATCGCTTTTCAGAGGAGCAGGAGCGCCTGCTGCACTTGTGAAAGAGCTCTTAGTTGCATTCGGCAGTGGCACCCTTGGGGCTCATTTACAAGTAAGGTTGGGGGGTGGTAAAACCCTGCCTTTCCCTTTAAGAAGGTGCACCAAATCCGCAGGATATAATAGAAGTCTTTGGCTAAGCGCAACAAACCCGCAGGTAAGCTGCAGGTACACTGCACTGCACCCACGGTGTGGTTAAACCGCAGCACATCAGTGTGAAAGCAGCCCTATACTAATATACCCGGTGTTTTGCTTCACACTGACCTGAAGATCTTTTTTTTCCTGCTGCTGGAGACCACTAGCCGAGATAAGAGATGGAGAGCAGTTGGTATCACTCTGCATGATACAGGAGCCAGCACTGCAGAGGAGGCATCGGCTTATGTGGCTCCAGTGGTGTCACTAGGGTTGGTGTCACCATGTGCGGAAAAAATTGGCGTCACCCCCCCCCTCCACCAACTTCCTCTGTACAGACCCACTCTCCACTAACTACAGATCCCCCTCCCTCAGTATAGATCCCCCTCGCTAAGTACAGACCCCCCTTCCTCAGTATAGACTCCCCACTAAGTACAGACCCCCCTCCATCAATATAGATCTCCCCCATCAGTACAGACCCCTTTCCTGAGTATAGACCCCCCACTTACTAAGTACAGACCCCCTCCATCAATTTAGACCTCCCCTCAGTAAAAACCCCTCTTCCTCAGTATAGACCCCCCACCCACTAAGTACAGACCCCCCTCCATCAATATAGACCTCTTCCATCAGTACAGACCCCCCTTTCTCAGTATAGACCCCCCCACCCACTAAGTACAGACCCCTTCATCAATTTAGACCTCCCCCTCAGTACAGACCCCCACCATCAATATAGACCTCCCCCTCAGTACAGACCCCCTTACTCAGTATAGACCCTTCCCCACTAAGTACAGACCCACCTCCGGCAATATAGACCTCCTCCTCAGTACAGACCCCCTTACTCAGTATAGACCCCCCCCAATAAGTACAGACCCCCTCCATTAATTTAGACCTCCCCTCAGTGCAGACCCCCCTTCCTCAGTGTAGACCCCCACCCACTAAGTACAGACCCCCCTCCATCAATATAGACATATTCCATCAGTACAGACCCCCCTTTCTCAGTATAGACCCCCCACCCACTAAGTACAGACCCCCTTCATAAATTTAGACCTCCCCCTCAGTACAGATCCCCGACCATCAATATAGACTCTCCCCCTCCGTACAGAACCCCTTACTCAGTATAGACCCTTCCCCACTAAGTACAGACCCACCTCCGGCAATATAGACCTCCCCCTCAGTACAGACCCCCTTACTCAGTATGGACCCCCCCAATAAGTACAGACCCACCTCCGTCAATATTGACCTCCCCTCAGTACAGACCCCCCCTCCTCCTCAGTGCAGACCTTCCCACCAGTATAGAAATCCCCCTCTTAGTGCAGACCCCCCATCAGTATAGAATCCCCCTCTTAGTGCAGACCCCTCATCGGTATAGAATCCCCCATTAGTGCAGACCCCCATCAGTATAGAATCCCCCATCAGTTTAGAATCCCCCCATCAGTATAGAATCCCCCTTAGTGAAAGTGCAGACCACCCATCAGTACAGAACCCCCCTCTTAGTGCAGACCCCCCCATTAGTATAGAATCCCATCCTTAGTGCAAACCCCCATCAGTATAGAATCCCCCCTTAGTGCAGACCCCCCATCAGTATAGAATGCTCCCTTAGTGCAGACCCCCATCAGTACAGAACCTCTCCTTTAATTGCCAACCCCCCTCAGTACAGAACCCCCCCTCTTAGTGCCAACCCCCCATCAGTAAAGAATCCCTCCCCCCCTCTTAGTGCAGACCCCCCATCAGTATAGACACCCCCCCTCAGTATAGACACCCCCTCTGCCCTCCCATAGCGCCCCCCCCGCACATTTCCATTAGGGATGAGCCAAACACCCCCCCGGTTCGGTTCGCATCCAGAACATGCGAGCGGACTGAAAGTTTGCGCGAACTTTCGAACACCGTTAAAATCTATGGGTCTCTAACATGAGAAATCAAAAGTGCGATTTTTAAAGGCTAATATGCAAGTTATTGTCCTAAATGTATCAATGCAAAAAATGTTTTAAAAACGGCCGTTTTTTCAGAAGCAGTGATTTTAATGATGCTTAAAGTGAAAAAATAAAAGTGAAATTATTCCTTTAAACATCATGCCTGGGGGGTGTCTATAGCATGCCTGTAAAGTGGCGCGTGTTTCCCGTGTTTAGAACTGTCCCTGCACAAAATGACATTTCTAAAGGAATAAAAGTCATTTAAAACTGCTTGCGGCTTTAATGTAATGTGTGGTCCCGGCAATATGGATGAAAATCATTGAGAAAAACGGCATGGGTAATGGGTACCCCCCCCCCTCCCCCAGACCACAACCAGCCCATTTGGGTCTTGTATGGATATTAAGGGGAACCCCGCACCCAAATAAAAAAAAAAGAAAGGCCTGGGGCCCCCAGGCCCTATATACTCTGAACAGCTGTAAACAGGCGGTGCAAACAAGACAGGGACTGTAGGTTTGTTCTTAAGTAGAATCTGTTTGTAATTTTGAACTGGTACATTTTTAAAGTGTAGCTCCAGCCCAAAAAACATTATTTTAAGCTTTTTGGCAAACATAGGGAAGGGTTATCACAACACAAACACTCCTGCGCACAAGTGGATCATCCAGCAGTCAATCTTGCACGATGGTAGCACCGGCTTTGCAGCCCTTCATGGACAGTAGGGATGAGCTCGGTGTTCGAGTCGAACATAGGTTTGACTCGAACATCGGCTGTTCGCAGCGTTCGGCGAACAACAAACGATTTGGGCCGTTCGCGCCAAATTCGAGTGACGCGAACGGCCCACAATACACTGCGCCATCGCAGTGTAATCCCGGCGCTGTGATTGGCCAAGCATGCACTGTGACCCTGCATGCTTGGCCAATCACAGCGCCGGCAGCGAGGAGAGCAATGATTGGCCACAGGCAGGATGCCTGTGGCCAATTATTGCTGAGGGGGTTTAGTACACGCCCCACACTATAAAAGGCCGCCAGCGCGGCGGCCTCGTGTAGTGTGTTCCGGCGCAGGGAAAGAGTTACATAGGCAGGGACAGTGTCAGTGCTATTTGTACCTCAAACTTGTGTGTAGGGACAGAGAAGGATAGGTAGGGAGAGTGTCAGTGTCATATTCTTTGCTAAACCTTGTGTGTAGGGACAGACAAGGATCGGCAGGGAGAGTGTCAGTGTCATATTCTTTGCTAAACCTTGTGTGCTGGGAAAGACAAGGATCGGCAGGGAGAGTGTCAGTGTCATATTCTTTGCTAAACCTTGTGTGCTGAACCATATTGCTAAACCTTGTGTGTAGGGACAGACAAGGATAGGTAGGCAGAGTGTCAGTGTCATATTCTTTGCTAAACCTTGTTTGTAGGGACAGACAAGGATAGGCAGGGAGAGTGTCAGTGTCATATTCTTTGCTAAACCTTGTGTGCTGAACCATATTGCTAAACCTTGTGTGTAGGGACAGACAAGGATCGGCAGGGAGAGTGTCAGTGTCATATTCTTTGCTAAACCTTGTGTGCTGAACTATATTGCTAAACCTTGTGTGTAGGGACAGACAAGGATAGGTAGGCAGAGTGTCAGTGTCATATTCTTTGCTAAGCCTTGTTTGTAGGGACAGACAAGGATCGGCAGGGAGAGTGTCAGTGTCATATTCTTTGCTAAACCTTGTGTGCTGAACCATATTGCTAAACCTTGTGTGTAGGGACAGACAAGGATAGGTAGGCAGAGTGTCAGTGTCATATTCTTTGCTAAACCTTGTTTGTAGGGACAGACAAGGATAGGCAGGGAGAGTGTCAGTGTCATATTCTTTGCTAAACCTTGTGTGCTGAACCATATTGTAAACCTTGTGTGTAGGGACAGACAAGGATCGGCAGGGAGAGTGTCAGTGTCATATTCTTTGCTAAACCTTGTGTGCTGAACCATATTGCTAAACCTTGTGTGTAGGGACAGATAAGGATAGGTAGGCAGAGTGTCAGTGTCATATTCTTTGCTAAACCTTGTTTGTAGGGACAGACAAGGATCGGCAGGGAGAGTGTCAGTGTCATATTCTTTGCTAAACCTTGTGTGCTGAACCATATTGCTAAACCTTGTGTGTAGGGACAGACAAGGATAGGTAGGCAGAGTGTCAGTGTCATATTCTTTGCTAAACCTAGTGTGCTAAACCATATTGCTAAACCTTGTGTGTAGGGACAGACAAGGATAGGCAGTCGACAGTGTCAGTGTCCTATTCTTTGCTAAACCTTGTGTGCAGGGAGAGAGAAGGATAGGCAGGGGACAGTGTCAGTGTCATTGTTGCTAAGCTTCCTGCACAGTATACACCTGAAGCTACCCCTTATTGCTGGTTTTCCCATCTCCCTGCAGGCCATTAGAATGTCTGGAAGGCAAACAAGGAGAGTCAGACAGTCAGGAGCCAATAAAAGAGGGCAAGCAGGCTCTGTGTCTGGGGGCAACAGTGCTGGTCGTGGACGCGGTGCATTGTCATCAGCACATGGCCATGGGACACGCTTGTCCTTCTTTTCGGCAGCTGGACATGTTGAGTCACATCATGCCAAAGACTTGGTAGAGTGGATGACCAAGCCCTCCTCATCCTCCTCATCATCTCTCACCCAGGCTCAGGGTACTGGCAAAGCAGCTGCCAAAGCGTCCTCTTCCCTGGTATCAATGTCATCATCAGTCACTCCTTCCCTAGACCCACCATGTCCTCCTCCTGAGGAGTCCCCCGAACTGTTTGAGCACAGTGTTGGGTACATGCTCCAGGAGGATGCCCAGCGTTTCGAAGGGTCTGATGATGATACCCAGCTAGAGGAAGGCAGTAGCGTGAGAGCAGAGAGAGGGGATACTCAAGAAGGACACCAATCTGGCAGTCATGTTCCAGCAGCTGCAGCATACTGCCAGATTGGCTCCAGTGATGAGGAGGGAGGGGATGATGAGGTCACTGACTCCACGTGGGTGCCTAATAGGAGAGAGGAGGAGGAGGAGGATGAGGAGGAGGCACATCTCCAACGAGGCAGGATGCCCTTGGGTGGCCAGCGTAAGGGCAGCACACAGACGGAATCACACCGCAGAGCTCCGCCTGTGCAGGGCACTGCCTATGCCCGTTATTCAAAAAGTTCTTTGGTGTGGGCCTTTTTTGAGGCGAGTGCATCAGATCGCACAGCTGCTGTTTGCAACATATGTCTCAAGCGTATATCGCGTGGCCAAAACATCAGCCGCTTGGGCACCACATGCTTGACCAGACATATGTTGACCTGCCATGCAGCTCGTTGGCAAGCCTACCTTAAAGACCCACACCAAAGAACAAAGTGTACCTCTCCTTGCACCGCATCAGCTGGGATCTCCAACCCCACTATACCTTCAGTCCTCTCTGAAACCTGCACTGAGAGGAATGAAGGTGTAGAATTAGGTGTGTCACAGCCAAGTACTTGCGGCCACTCTGCTAGCAGTACACCGACGTCCGATTCTAGCAGGCAAATTTCCCTGCCCCAGCTGCTGGACCATCGAAAGAAATTCACTCCCAGCCATCCACATGCCCAGCGGTTGAATGCTAGCTTGGCTAAATTGCTAGCGCTTCAACTGCTGCCTTTTCAGTTGGTAGACTCGGCCCCCTTCCGTGAGTTTGTGCAATGTGCGGTTCCTCAGTGGCAGGTTCCCAAACGCCACTTTTTCTCACGGAAGGCGATTCCGGCTCTCTACCGGCATGTGGTAGGCAATGTCTTGGCCTCGCTGGACAGGGCGGTCAGCGGTAAGGTGCATATTACCGCTGACTCATGGTCCAGCAGGCATGGACAGGGACGTTACCTTTCTTTCACGGCCCATTGGGTCACTCTTTTGGCAGCTGGGAAGGATGCAGAACAAGGTGCAGTAGTGTTGGAGGTTGTTCCACCGCCACGCCTCCAAAATGCTATTACTGGTTGTGACACACCTCTGTCCTCCACCCCCTCCTCTTCTTATTCCTCCGTGGCCTCTTCCTGTGCTTTGTCCTCGGAACCAGCGGTGCTCCGTAGGTGTTCAAGGGGCTACGCAATTACACAGGCAAAGAGATGCCATGCCGTGCTTGCGCTGGTGTGTTTGGGGGACAGGAGCCACACTGGGGCAGAGGTTCTGTCTGCTCTGCAGGGGCAGGCCGAGAGGTGGTTGACGCCACGCCAGCTTAAGCCAGGAATGGTGGTTTGCGACAATGGCACCAACCTCCTCTCCGCCCTCCGACAGGGACAACTGACCCATGTGCCCTGTGTGGCTCACGTCCTTAACCTGGTGGTGCAGCGGTTCTTGGGCAGGTACCCGGGCTTACAGGATGTCCTGAGGCAGGCCAGGAAAGTCTGTGTGCATTTCCGCAGATCTTATAATGCCAGTGCTCGCCTGGCTGAGCTGCAAAAGGAATTGAACCTGCCCAAGAACCGCCTTATATGTGACATGCCCACCAGGTGGAACTCAACGTTGGCCATGCTGCAGCCACTGCACACGCAGCAGAGGGCCATCAATGAGTACCTGTGCGACTACGGCACCAGGACAGGGTCAGGGGAGCTCGGGTTTTTTCACCACGCCAGTGGGGCATGATCAGGGATGCATGCACTGTCCTGGCACCATTTGAGGAGGCCACGAGGATGGTGAGCAGTGACAGTGCATGCATCAGTGACACTGTACCTCTTGTCCACCTGTTGGAACATACGCTGCGTGGAATAATGGACAGGGCACTTGAGGCAGAACAGAGGCAGGAAGAGGAGGACTTCCTTGCCTCTCAAGGCCCCCTTTACCCAGACAGTGTTCCTTCTGTCCCACCCATCGCACAGGAAGAAGAGGAGGAGGAGGAGGAGGAGGAGGAGGAGGAGGAGGATTGTGTCAGCATGGAGATGGAGCCTGGCACTCAGCATCATCAGCAGCAGTCTTTTAGGGATGATTTACAGTCCCAAAAAACCAGTGGACTTGTACGTGGCTGGGAGGAGGTGGCTGCGGATCATGTCGTCCTTAGTGACCCAGAGGACTCCGGACTGAATGCCTCAGCTAACCTACGCTGCATGGCCTCTCTGATCCTGCAAAGTCTGCGGAAGGATCCTCGTATTCTTCGGATCAAGGAGAGGGACCATTACTGGATTGCCACTCTCCTTGATCCACGGTACAAGGGTAAGGTTGCGGACCTTATCTTACCGTCGCAGAGGGAGCAGAGGATGAGACAACTCCGGGAGGCCTTGCAGAAAGGTCTGTGCAACGCGTTCCCAGAGACTGGGAGGTTACAAACTCCTGGTCTTGGACAACGAGTTGCTGAGGCTTCGGTCAGTCAAAGAAGGAGCGGTGGGGAAGGTGGCCGTCTGACCGAAGCGTTCAGACAATTCTTTAGTCCGCAGCCCCAAGGTATGATCGGTTCCAGCAACCATCGCCAGCGTCTGATATACATGGTGCAGGAATACCTAGGGGCAAGGTCAGATTTGGACACCTTCCCCACCGAAAATCCTCTGGCTTACTGGGTCTTGAGGATGGATCACTGGCCAGAGCTTGCACAGTATGCAATTGAGCTACTGGCCTGTCCTGCCTCCAGCGTTCTTTAAGAACGCACATTCAGTGCTGCTGGAGGATTTGTCACGGATCACAGGGTGCGCCTGTCCACCGACTCTGTTGATCGACTGACCTTCATAAAGATGAACCAGTCTTGGATCACCACCAGCTACCAAACACCTGAAGCTGATATAACAGACTAATTTATTTTCAAATGTCACATCCCTTCAAGACTGATGCTGATGCTGAGAGTTTGTCCTGTTATGTTGACTGACTATCCTCCTCCTCCTCAATGATCCGATTGACGATGATAGCTTGGAAGAACATTTTTGTTTCTGGGTGCCGTCACCAGTGGCTAAGGCCCAATTTTTCAGCCCCTGTTTAACAGGGGTGTGTTATTACAATTTTTTATGCAATGCTTTGCAGCAGGGCTCATTCCTCCACTCCAAGTAGAGTATCTGGGAGTGGTTGCAGTGTCGTGGCACCAGCACCAGTGGCTAAGGCCCAATTTTTCAGCCCCTGTTTAACAGGGGCGTGTAATAACAATTTTTGATGCAATACTTTGCAACAGGGCTCATTGCTGTGCTCCAAGTACAGTATCTGTGAGGGGTTGCAGTGTTGTGGCACCAGTGCCTAAGGCTCAATTTTTCTGCCCCTGTTTAACAGGGGCATGTAATTACAATTCTTGATCTAATAATTCACAGCAGGGCCCATTCCTGCGCCCAACAAGACTAACTGTGAGGCCTTACAGTGTTGTGTCAACACCACCACCACCACCACCACCAAAAGCCCAATTTTTCAGCCCCTGTTCAACAGGGGCATGCAATTACAATTCTTGATCTAATAATTCACAGCAGGGCCCATTCATGCGCCCACCAAGAGTAACTGTGAGGGCTCACAGTGTTGTGGCAACACCAACATGTAAGGGGCAAATTTCAGCTGAGTATATACGGCAGGCCCCTACTTTCAAACATCCAACTTACAAACGACTCCTGCTTGCAAACGGAAGGATACAACAGGAAGTGAGAGGAAATCTACCCCTAGGAAGGCAAATTCTCTCCTGTAAGAGTTAATATGGGAAAAAAAGTGTCTCCTCTACACTGATTCTTTATCACCAATTCTTGTTTCAATAAAAACCCCAAATTTTCAAAAAACATTTGTCATTAGGACGGAAAGTGAGGTGAACTGTTCTGAACAGGTGCACACTGCACAGACAGCAAAACAAATGTTACAGGGGTGATAACCCTTCCCTATGTTTTCCAAAAAGCTTAAAAATATATTTTTTGGCTGGAGCTACACTTAAACAATGTACCTGTTCAAAATTACAAACAGATTCTACATAAGAACAAACCTACAGTCCCTGTCTTGTATGCACCGCCTGTATACGGCTGTTCAGAGTATATAGGGCCTTTTTTATTTTGTGTGCGGGGTTCCCCTTAATATCCATACAAGACCCAAAAGGGGCTGGTAATGGGCTGGGGTAAGGGGGGGGGGGGGTGTGTGATGGGGTAGCTATGTCATTTTTCTTAAAGATTTTCATCCATATTACCGGGACCAGACATTACATTAAAGCCGCAAGCAGTTTTAAATGGCTTTTTTTCCTTTAGAAATGTAATTTTGTGCAGGGACAGTTCTAAACACGGGAAACACGTGGCACTTCACAGGCATACTTTAGACACCCCCCAGGTACGATATTTAAAGTAATATTTGACTTTTTTTTTTCACTTTATGCATCATTAAAATGACTGCTCCATAAAAACGGCCGTTTTTAAAACTTCTTTTTGCATTGATACATGTCCCCTGGTGCAGAACCCGGGTTCCCAAAGCCTTTTTAGGACAATAACATGCATAATAGTCGTTATAATTAGCACTTTAGATTTTGAACGTTCGCATCCATTGTATTTAATAGGGTTCTAAAGTTCGTGCGAACTTTCGGTCCGTTCGCGGGTTCTGGTGCGAACCGAACACGGGGGTGTTCGGCTCATCACTAATGGACAGGGGTGTCCTAATACCAAATAGAAGAAGAGAAACAAGGGTGCACCAGCCTACTGTATTATCATTTAGGATAGATTTTATTAAAAGAACATCAATACTACTCACAAGTGTAGCAGAAAAAAATTGCAGTGCAATGATGTTTCATGTAGATGGCAGCTGAAAGTTGAGCTCGAAACCACACTCCACAGAAGCACCGAGGATATGATAAGGGCCACTGCCGGCTTTACGCGTTTCGAAGCATTAAACTTCTTCCTCAGAGCCCAGCAGTCTGGAAGGGTTATCACCCTGTAACATTTGTTTTGCTGTCTGTGCACCTGTTCAGAAGATTTCACCTCACTTTCTGTCCCAATGACAACTGGATTTTGAAAATTTGGGGTTTTTAGGGAAACAAGGATTGGTGATAAAGCATCAGTGGAGAGGAGACACCTTTTTCCCATATTAACTCTTACAGGAGAGAATTTCCCTTCCTAGGGGTAGATTTACTCTCACTTCTTGTTGTCTCCCTCCGTTTGTAAGTAGGAGTCATTTGAAAGTCGGATGTTTGAAAGTAGGGGCCTGCCCTATGTACCCTATGCAGAAATTTGGGCCTCAGGTGTTGGTGTTGTCACAACACTGTAAGCCCTCACAGTTACTCTTGGTGGGTGCTGGAACGCCCTGCTGTGAACTATTATATCAAGAATTGTAATTACATGCCACTGTTGAACAGTGGCAGAAAAATTGGGCCTTTGGTGGTGGTGGTGGTGCCACAACACTGTAAGTCCTCACAGTTACTCTTGGTGGGCGCTGGAACAGGCCCTGCTGTGAAATATTAGATCAAGAATTGTAATTACATGCCCCTGTTGAACAGGGGCAGAAAAATTGGGCCTTAGGCACTGGTGCTGGTGCCACAATACTGCAACCCCTCACAGATACTATTGTTCGAGCACAGGAATGAGCCCTGCTGCAAAGTATTATAGCAAAAATTGTAATTACACTCCCCTGTGTCAAGGTCACTTGTGGCCAGGTGACAGATGCACACTGTAGGGGGACAGGAGTGCACCGCAAGGTAGTGAACCCTATGGCTGACTGCTGCGGATAGGAAACTGGGTGGTTGAGGAAAGCGGGACCAGAGGAGCACAACCGGGATCCTAACGGAAGCTAGAGCCAAGATTCCCCAGGGCGCGGAGTCTAAGACCCAGCAGGTCTTCTCCAGGGCCTCTAGTGGTGAGGATGTTATGCTGCAGGCTGGGACCAGGTCGCGGCCCCTGGAGTTTCCTAGCTCACGCCCCGTAGGATAAGGGGACAAGAGGGGAAGCAGCAGCACAAGATATGAGAGAACCGAATAACAAGCTGAAGGTCAGGGGCCACAAGCAGACAAGGATAACGAAAGAACGAGCCGAAGGTCAAGGGTCACGAGCAGACAGGGATAGTCGGGGACAAGCCAAATATGTAACAGAGAGACAGATGTAGCACACGGCAGGCAGGAACCCAAACACACAATGCCTAACAAACACGTTGATCAGCCAAGCAGGCTTGCAGTGCACAGGTTAATATAGTGTTCTGTGATAGGGCCTGGGGTGGAGTCTGGCTGGGAGGAGATTATAAAGGAAGCCAGGTGAAAGGGCTCAGGCCTCTAAGATGAACACATGGGAAGGAAGGTAAGCTGACAGACAAACACTACTGCATATCCATGACACCCTGTTAAACAGGGGCAGAAAAATTGGGCCTTAGGCACTGGTGCTGGTGCCACAACACTGCAACCCCTCACAGATACTATAGTTGGAGCGCAGGAATGAGCCCTGCTGCAAAGTATTACAGCAAAAATTGTAATTACACGCCCCTGTTAAACAGAGGCAGAAAAATTGGGCCTTAGGCACTGGTGCTGGTGCCACAACACTGCAACCCCTCACAGATACTCTAGTTGGAGCGCAGGAATGAGCCCTGCAAAGTATTGCAGCAAAAATTGTAATTACACGCCCCTGTTAAACAGGGGCAGAAAAATTGGGCCTTAGGCACTGGTGCCACAACACTGCAACCCCTCACAGATACTATAGTTGGAGCGCAGGAATGAGCCTTGCTGCAAAGTATTACAGCAAAAATTGTAATTATACGCCCCTGTTAAACAGGGGCAAAAAAATTGGGCCTTAAGCACTGGTGCTGGTGCCACAACACTGCAACCCCTCACAGATACTCTAGTTGGAGCGCAAGAATGAGCCCTGCTGCAAAGTATTGCATCAAAAATTGTAATTACACGCCCCTGTTAAACAGGGGCAGAAAAATTGGGCCTTAGTCACTGGTGGCGGTGCCCAGAACCAAAAATGTTCTTACAAGCTATCGACATGAACATTGAGGAGGAAGAGGATAGTCACTTAGCATTACAGGATAGTCACTCAGCATCAGCATAGGCAGTCTTGAAGGGATCTCACATTCAAAAAAAAATTATTCGGTTACATCAGCATCAGGTGCTTGATAGCTGGTGATTCAAGACTGATTCATTTTTATGAAGGTCAGCTGATCGACCGAGTCGGTGGACAGGCGCACCCTGTGATCGGTTACAAAGCCTCCAGCAGCACTGAATGTGCGTTCCGAAAGAACGCTGGATGCAGGACAGGCCAGTAGCTCAATTGCATACTGTGCAAGCTCTGGCCAGTGATCCATCCTCAAGACCCAGTAACCCAGAGGATTTTCGGTGGGAAAGGTGTCCAAGTCTGATCTTGCCCCTAGGTATTCCTGCACCATGTGAATCAGACGCTGGTGATGGTTGCTGGAACCGATCATAACTTGGGGCTGCGGACTAAAAAATTGTCTGAACGCATCGGTCAGACGGCCACCTTCTCCACCGCTCCTTCTGTGACTGACCGAAGCCTCAGCAACACGTTGTCCAGGACCAGGATTTTGTAACCTCCCAGGCTCTGGAAATGCGTTGCACAAACCTTTCTGCAAGGCCTCCCGAAGATGTTTCATCCTCTGCTCCCTCTGCGACGGCTGGATAAGGTCCGCAACCTTACCCTTGTAACGTGGATCAAGGAGGGTTGCCAGCCAGTAATGATCCCTCTCCTTGATACCACGAATAAGAGGATCCTTTCGCAGGCTTTGCAGGATCAGGGAGGCCATGCAGCGTAGGTTTGCTGAGGCATTTGGTCCGGAGTCCTCTGGGTCACGAAGGACGACATGATCCGCAGCCACCTCCTCCCAGCCATGTACAAGTCCATGGATTTCTGGGGACTGTAAATGTTTCCTTGAAGACTGCTGCTGATGCTGAGTGCTAGGCTCCACCTCCATGCTGACACAATCCTCCTCCTTGTCCTTTTCCTGTGTGATCGGCGGGCCCGCAGGAACACTGTCTGGATAAAGGGGGCCTTGAGAGGTAAGGAAGTCCTCCTCTTCCTCCCTCTGTTCTGCCTCAAATGCCCTGTCCATTATTCCACGCAGCGTGTGCTCCAACAGGTGGACAAGAGGGACAGTATCACTGATGCATGCACTGTCACTGCTCATCATCCTTGTGGCCTCCTCAAATGGTGACAGGACAGTGCATTCTTCCCAGTTGGGGACTCGTGTAAGGCTGCTTTGGATCCCGTTGTCTAGCCCTACCCAGTGGGTGTCGTCACTTGTCTTCTGACTGCCCACTGAAGTGAGAGGAGTCCCCATGACCCCTGGGGGGGTGGGCGACCGTGGGCGGCCCACATTTGCCTGAGTTGAGGTGCACATGTATGTATGCCTTTATAAAGGGACTGCATGAGGTGTTAACACTGCTGGGCTCTGAGGAAGAAGCTTTGCGCTTCGAAACGCGTTAGCTGGCAGTGGTTCTCATTACATCTTCGGTGATCATCTGGAGTGTGGTTTGAGTCCTACATGCAGCTGCCACCTATGGAAAAAGCCTTTGTACTGCAAAACTTTCTGCTACACTTATGAGTAGTATTTATGCATTCTTTTAAATAAAATCTATCCAAATGATAATACACTAGGCTGGTGCGCCCTTTTTTCTACTTTTTCGTTTGCTACTAGGATACCCCTATCCATGAAGGGCAGCAAAGCCAGTGTCACCGTCATGAAATATTGACTGCTTGATAATCCACTCGTGCGCAGGAGTGTTTGTTTTCTGTTATCAACAGTGCATGCATCCCTGATCATGACCCACTGGCGTGGCAAAAAAAAACAAGCTCCCCTGACCCTGTCCTGGTGCCATAGTCACACAGGTACTCATTGATGGCCCTCTGCTGCGTGTGCAGCCGCTGCAGCATGGCCAACATTGAGTTCCACCTGGTGGGCATGTCACAGATTAGCCGGTTCTTGGGCAGGTTAAATTCCTTTTGGAGGTCAGCCAGCCGAGCACTGGCATTATATGACCGGCGGAAATGCACACAGACTTTCCTAGCCTGCCTCAGGACATCCTGTAAGCCCGGGTACCTGCCCAAGAACTTATGCACCACCAAGTTAAGGACGTGAGCCAAACAGGGCACATGGGTCAGCTGTCCCTGTCGGAGGACGGAGAGGAGGTTGGTGCCATTGTCGCAAACCACCATTCCTGGCTTAAGCTGGCATGGCGTCAACCACCTCTGAGCCTGCCCCTGCAGAGCTGACAGAATCTCTGCCCCAGTGTGGCTCCTGTCCCCCAAGCATACCAGCTCAAGCACCGCATGGCATCTTTTAGCCTGCGTAGCCCCTTGAACGCCTACGGAGCACCGCTGGTTCCGAGGACAAATCAGCAGAGGAAGAGGCCATGGAGGAATAAGAAGAGGAGGGGTGGAGGAGAGAGGTGTGTCAGAATCACCACTAGTAGCTTTTTATAGGCGTGGTGGCGGAACAACCTCCAACACTACTGCACCCTGTCCTGCATCCTTCCCAGCTGACAGCAGAGTCACCCAGTGCGCCGTGAAATATAGGTAACGTCCCTGTCCATGCCTACTGGACCATGAGTCAGTGGTAATATGCACCTTACCGCTGACCGCCCTGTCCAGCGAGGCCAAGACATTGCCTTCCACATTCCGGTAGAGAGCCGGAATCGCCTTCCGTGAAAAAAAGTGGCGTTTGGGAACCTGCCACTGAGGTACCGCACATTCCACAAACTCACGGAAGGGGGCAGAGTCTACCAACTAAAAAGGCAGCAGTTGAAGTGCTAGCAATTTAGCCGAGCTAGCATTCAACCGCTGGGCATGTGGATGGCTGGGAGCGAATTTCTTTCGCCGGTGTAGCAACCGGTGTAGCAGCCTGGTACAATCGGACGTTGGTGTACTGATAGCAGATTGCCCGCAAGTACTTGGCAGTGGCACACCTAATTCTACACCTTTATGCCTCGCAGTGCAGGTTTCTGAGAGGACTGAAGGTATAGTGGGGTTGGAGATCCCAGCTGATGAGGAGCAAGGAGAGGTCCGCTTTGTTCTTTGGTGTGGGTCTTTTATGTACGCTTGCCAACGGACTGCATGGCAGGTCGACATATGTCTGGTCAAGCATGTGGTGCCCAAGCGGCTGCTGTTTTGGCCACGTTTGATACGTTTAAGACATATGTTGCAAATAGCAATGGTGCGATCTGCTGCACACGTCTGAAAAAAGGCCCACACCAAAGAACTTTTGGAAAAACGCGCAGAGTCAGCAGCGCCTTGCACATGCGGAGCTCTGCGGTGTGATGCAGTCGGTTGGCTGCCCTTAAGCTGCCCCCTGGAGGGCATCCTGCCTCGTTGGAGATGTGCCTCCTCCTCCTCCTCCTCTCTCCTATCAGGCACCCACGTAGAGTCAGTGACCTCTTCATCCCCTCCCTCCTCGTCACTGGAGCAAACCTGGCAGTATGCTGCAGCTGGGGGAACATGACTGCCAGTTTGTTGTCCTTCTTGGGCACCCTCTCTGTCTGGGCTCACGTTACTGCCTTTCTCAAGCTGGGTACCATCATCGGAGCCTTTAAAACGCTGCGCATCCTCCTGCAGCATGTACCCAACACTGTGGTTGAACAGTTCGGGGGACTCCTCCGTGCATGATGGTGGGGCTAGGGAAGGAGTAACTGATGACCTCGAGCCGATGGAATAGGCCGCTTTGGCACCTGCATTGGCAGCCAAGGTAGCCTGGGTGACAGAGGATGAGGAGGATGAGGACGGCTTGGTCATCCACTCTACCATCTCTTCTGCATGTTGCGGCTCAACATGGCCAGCTGCCGAAAAAAAGGACAAGCGTGCCCCACGGCTACGTGCTGATGAGGATGCACCTTGTCCATGACCAGCACTGTTGCCTCTAGACACAGAGCCTGCTTGCCCTCTTTTATTGGCCTGTGAGTGTCTGCCTCTCCTTGTTGGCCTTCCAGACATACTGTATTTGATGTATTGGAATAGGTACACAAGGAATGGCCTGCAGTGAGATGTAGCTGTACACCGTGCCCAGTATACAGTACACTGACTTAATATACTGTAGCTTAGCTCAATCAACTGCCTGCCTGTATTATTAGGAAGAGAACAGGGATGGTCTGCAGTCAGCTTTACCTGCACACTGTGCCCTGTATACAGTACACTGACTTAATATACTGCAGCGAGAATAACAGGAACACTCTGAAGTGAGATTTAGCTAAACTGAATACAGTGTATATATATATATATATATATATATATATATATATGCAAAACGCCTGGGATGCATATATATACTAAATACACTGACTGCAGCTACCTGAATCGCCTGCCTGCTCTATCTAACTGAAATTAAATGACACTCTGACTCTCTCTCTATCTCTCTCACAACTCCGCAACACACTACACAAGGCCGACGCGCAGGCGGCCTATATAGTGTGGGGCGTGTACTTAGTCCCCCTGAGCCATAATTGGCCAGAGGCACTCTGCCTTTGGCCAATTATGGCTCTCTGTGCTGACGGCGCTGTGATTGGCCAAAGCATGCGGGTCATAGTGCATGCTTGGCCAATCATCAGCCAGCAATGCACTGCGATGATGCAGTGAATTATGGGCCGTGACGCGCCACTCGAATTTGGCGCGAACGGCCCATAATGTTCGAAATTCGGCGAACGATCGAACAGCCGATGTTCGAGTCGAACCCATGTTCGGCTCGAACTCGAAGCTCATCCCTAATGTCCATATACATTACATATATTATAGTGTACAGACCTCAGAC
The DNA here is from genome assembly GCA_029206835.1 of Rana muscosa. Lineage (NCBI taxonomy): Eukaryota > Metazoa > Chordata > Amphibia > Anura > Ranidae > Rana > Rana muscosa. Next base: position 288,839,119 of record CM055124.1, read on the forward strand.
CGAGGACGGATACACACAGCGGTTTGTGTCCCTCGGCTCCTCCTATTTGGATGTAAACAGAGAGGAGGTGGGGGCGGCTTCAGTCTGCTTTGCTCCACCGAGGGACACAGCCGCAAGCTCAGAGAGGAGCAGGGCAGGGGACGGTGTTAGCGGTGCCGCTACCCACTAGTGTCACCCGGGTGCAGCCCGTACCCCCCTAGCGACGCCACTGTGTGGCTCTTGCTCCCTACTACAGGTCCAACTTTACAAGTAGTCCCTCTGCATTGCACTCTGTTTGATGCTTTGGAATGGCGGGTCATCAAGGATACACCACGATCTACCAGTCACCTGTCTGCGATCTACAGGTTGATGACCCCCGCATTAGTGGGTAAGCTAAGGACATGCTGTACAAAGCATTGTACTGCGTTTGTTTGCTGCCGTGCAGACTGCAGAATAAAATTGCAGGAAAAGAACAGTGGAGTGCCATCAGGGGGTCGGCTGCTAGCACCCGAAAGAGAAAACCAGCCTCCTGATTAATGTCAGAGAGAAAGTTGGCAGCGTGGGACCTGTGTGGGACATTACATACTGTGAATCAAAGCAGGACAGCATTGGATTCACTGGGTGGGTGACCTGCTTCACACAGTATATACTTCTGAGTATTAGTACTTGCAGACACAAATGAATTGCCTGATGCTGTACTGAACACAGTACTGAGGGTACTCACGTTTAGGGTCCTATGTATTCAGGTATGAAAGCAAGTATCCTACAGCGTCCAGGCCCATCCAGCTGCAGCATGATTGAACCTGCCATAGACATTGACAGGCTGCAGGAAGCAGGGCTGTGCCTCCCAGGTGCACAAAAACACTGGGATTGAGTGCACAGGTGATAGACGCTGCATTGGCGAGCAGGCTAAAATGTTTATTAACCACTTCAGCCCTGGAAGGTTTTACCCTCCTTCATGACCAGGCCATTTTTTTGCGATTCGGCACTGAGTCACTTTAACCACTTAAGGAACCGAGCCTCTTTTTCAGATATGTTGTTTACAAGTTAAAACAAGTTTTTTTGCTAGAAAATTACTTAGAACCCCCAAACATTATACATTTTTTTTCTAACACCCTAGAGAATAAAATGGCGGTTCTTGCAATACTTTATGTCACACCGTATTTGCGCAGCGGTCTTACAGGCGCACTTTTTTTGGAAAAAATACACTTTTTTTTTTATTAAAAAAATAAGACAACAGTAAAGTTAGCCCAATTTGTTTTTATATTGTGAAAGATAATGTTACTTCGAGTAAATTTATACCCAACATGTCACGCTTCAAAATTGCACCCGCTCGTGGAATGGCGACAAACTTTTACCCTTAAAAATCTCCATAGGCGACGTTTAAAAAATTCTACAGGTTGCATGTTTTGAGTTACAGAGGGGGTCTGGGGCTAGAATTATTGCTCTCGCTCTAACGATCGTGGCGATACCTCAAATGTGTGGTTTGAACACCGTTTTCATATGCGGGCGCTGCTCAAGTATGTGCGCGAGCTCGTCGGGACTTGGCGCTTTAAAAAAAAAATAAAAAAAATTTCTTATTTATTTTGACACTGTTTTTTTAAAGAAAAAAAAATTTGGGTCACTTTTATTCCTATTAAAAGGAATGTAAACATCCCTTGTAATAGGAAAAATTATGACAGGTCCTCCTAAATATGAGATCTGGGGGTCAAAAAGATCTTGGATCTCATATTTACACTAAAATGCAATAAAATAAAAAATTTGTCATTTGAAAAAATAAAAAATAAAAAATGTCCCTTTAAGAGCTATGGGCGGAAGTGACGTTTTGCCATCTCTTCCGCCCTGCTATGGTATGGAGACGGGTGGGGGCCATCTTCCCCTCCCTCGTCTCCATACCCAGCCATGGACAGGACCCGATCACCTCCGCCGCTACCGACGGCTCCGGTAAGCGGCGGAGGGCACAGGAGAGCGACGGGGGGGGGCCCTCTCCCACGGTCGATAACGGTGATCTCGCAGCGAATCCACCACAGAGACCACCATTATCGGAAACCGGACCGCCACCTGAAGACGAGGATATCTGGGTTATGGCAGCTAGCTGCTGCCATAACAGAGATATCCCTCTTCAAACAGGCGTCGTATATAGTCATGCGGCGGTTCGGAAGTGGTTTAACTGACAATTGCGTGGTCATGTGACGTTGTAAAACAAATAAAGCTTTTCCCCATAAATAAAGCTTTCTTTTGGTGATATTTGATCACCTTTGCGATTTTTTATTTTTTGCACTATAAACAAAAAAAAAATTGATTTTTTTTTAATATATATACCTGTATATATTTATATTTATTTTTTACCTCCTGCTGTAAAACACATCCAATAAAAAACCTCTAATTTCTCAATTTAGGCCAATATGTGTTCTGCTACATGTTTTTGGTAAAAAGAAAAAAAACAATAAGCGTATATTGGTTGGTTTGCGCAAAAGTTAACGCGTCTACAAACTAGGGGATATTTTTATGGAATTTTTATTGATTTTTTTTTTTTTTACTAGTAATGACGGCGATCAGTGACTTATAGCGGGACTGCGACATTGCGGTGGAAAAATCGGACACTAAGAGCCCTTCCACACTGGAGCGCCCTTAGCGTCGGTGGTAAAACGGCACTATTTTTACCGCCGACGCTAGCGGCCGCGGAAGGGCTAAAACCGCCCGCGATGCGCTGCAGAAGCAGCGCATTGCCGGCGGTATAGCCGCGCTGCCCCATTGATTTCAATGGGCAGGAGCGGTGGAGCAGCGGTAAACACACCGCTCCTTCACCGCTCCAAAGATGCTGCTAGCAGGACTTTTTTTTTTACCATTCTGCTAGCGCACCGCTCCAGTGTGAAAGCCCTCGGGCTTTCACACTGGAGTGAATGGGGCAGCAGTTTAGCAGCGGTTTAGAGGCGCTATTTTTAACGCTATAGCGCCTGCAAAACGCTGCAGTGTGAAAGGGGTCCAAAGGGTTGATTTACTAAAGGCAAATCCACTCTGCACTACTTGAAAGTGCACTTGGAAGTGCAGTCGCTGTTAATCTGAGGCGCCTTGAGGCGATTTTGTTCGCATTTGTAGCGCTATACAAGTTATTCACTCAAGATCTGAAATCAGGGGAAGCTCTGCTGATTTTATCATCCAATCATGTACAAGCAAAAAAATTTTTTTATTATCCTTGCATGTCCCCCTTAGATCTACAGCAACTGCACTTCCAAGTGCACTTGTAGTGCAAAGTGGATTTGCCTTTAGTAAATAGACCCGTAAGTGACACTTTTGACACTTTTTTGGGGCCCAGTTACACTAATACAGTGATCAGTGCTGAAAATATGTACTGATGACACTGGCAGGGAAGCGGTTAACATCAGGGGCGACTTATGGATTAGGGGCTGTCTTCTAAGGCTATTTTCACACTGCGGGGGGGGGGGGGGGGGCTTTAGCTGTAAATCGCTGTTCGATCGATCAGCGCCGCGGTCGAACGATCAGCATGAGTACAACCAGCCTACAGGATTCTCTTATGATTATCGCTATTGCTATAGCCGCTAGCAATAATCACTGTCTTCTCCCAGAGGGAACGGGGTCAAAATTTGGCTTGTTCCTGCTGAACCGGCTGAATTTAGATGGATCTATGGCCGGCCTTAGTAAACCAGCCCTAAGGTGACTTGTAAAGCAAAGTATTGTGGTCCCTTGAAGGCAGCCATATTTTAATCTAAATCAATATCCAGGTAATCCATGTGCAAATGTATAAAACGCCAATGATCCCAAATGGTGAGATCACAGATCAATTCACTTTAAAATGAGGTCCTCTACAACATCGTTTAATTACAATCGCAGTACCTTTCAGGAGTCAACGTAGCTATTGTCACACCTAAGGTGACAAATTAAACTGCGACCTCTTCATTTCCTCCCCGTCAACACCCATTCATGAAGTGTGCTCTCTAAAATCAGAAACAAAGGCTGCTTTAGGGTCCTTTCATTTGGTAAGAAGACAGAAACATCTTATTGAAGCAACATAATAAATGTAAACCTTCACATTAACAACCAATTTACTTTACAGAAAATAGTTTTTTTTTCTATCCAATTTAATAAATCAGAAATTAAACTTTACAGGAAAGATTTTTTTTTTTTTATACAATTTAATAAATCAGAAATTAAACTTTACAGGAAAGACTTTTTTTCTATACAATTTAATAAATCAGAAATTAAACTTTACAGGAAAGACTTTTTTCTATACAATTTAATAAATCAGAAATTAAACTTTACAGGAAAGATTTTTTTTCTATACAATTTAATAAATCAGAAATTAAACTTTATAGGAAAGATTTTTTTTTATATACAATTTAATAAATCAGAAATTAACCTTTAGAAATATTTTTTTTCTATACAATTTAATAAAGCATAAATTAAACTTTATAGGAAAGATTTTTTTTCTATACAATTTAATAAATCATGAATTAAACTTTACATGAAAGATTTTTTTTTATATACAATTTAATAAATCAGAAATTAAACTTTACAGGAAAGATTTTTTTTTCTATACAATTTAATAAATCATAAATTAAACTTTACAGGGAAGATTTTTTTTCCATAATATTTAATAAATCATAAATTAAACTTTACAGGAAAGATTATTTTTCTATACAATTTAATAAATCATAAAATAAACTTTACAGGAAAGATTCTTTTTTTATACAATTTAATAAATCATAAATTAAACTTTACAGGAAAGATTTTTTTCTATACAATTTAATAAATCATAAATTAAACTTTACAGGGAAGATTTTTTTCCATAATATTTAATAAATCATAAAATAAACTTTACAGGAAAGATTATTTTTTTATACAATTTAATAAATCATAAATTAAACTTTACAGGAAAGATTTGTTTCTATACAATTGAATAAATCATAAATTAAACTTTACAGGAAAGATATTTTTTCTATACAATTTAATTAATAAATCATAAATTAAACTTTACAGGAAAGATTTTTCTTTATACAATGTAATAAATCAGAAATTAAACTTTACAGGAAAGATTTTTTTCTATACAATTTAATTAATACATCATAAATTAAACTTTACAGGAAAGATTTTTTTTATATACAATTTAATAAATCATAAATTAAACTTTACAGGAAAGATTTTTTTTCTATACAATTTAATAAATCAGAAATTAAACTTTATAGGAAAGATTATTTTTTTCTATACAATTTAATAAATCAGAAATTAAACTTTACAGGAAAGATTTTTTTTTCTATACAATTTAATAAATCAGAAATTAAATTTTACAGGAAAGATTTTTTTTTCTATACAATTTAATAAATCAGAAAATAAACTTTATAGGAAAGATTTATTTTTTTTCTATACAATTTAATAAATCAGAAATTAAACTTTATAGGAAAGATTATTTTTTCTATACAATTTAATAAATCATAAAATAAATAAAAAATAATAATAATTGTTTAATAGTTTTAACTCTGTTGGATTTGTATTGTGCTCTAAATGCATTATTAATTCATGTAAAAAGCATGTTAGGTGCCAGAAAGCAAAGCAAAGCCAAAATCCATTTGCCCTTGTACCTTATAATAGCCTAATGGTATAAAATGCAGGACAATATTAGCTGAGTCTAGCCATTATATATTAATAGATGAATAATGATATCAGTTACAATAAATAGTATTCTTAGAAGACAACTTTATCTAGACTGCACAGTTGTTACACATAGATTTCTGTACAGTATATAAATATATGTCATTTAGACCAACAGCTGCTGCAGAACCTCTTTATTTCTGAAAGTCACTATTTACCACCCTGTTTATAGAAGACGTTTTTAAAGCGAGAATCTATTCTGCGTTACGTCTGCTACCGCGCCTCACCGTATACAATTATCTTAAAGACGAGTTCCAGAATTCCAGGTGTGAATATTTTAACATTGGTCGAGCTTGGACCAATGCAAATACACAATATTACCAAAAGTATTGGGACACCTGCTTTTTCACGCACATGAACTTTAACCTCTAGAGGCCCGCGCTATAGCCGAATGACGGCTACAGCGCGGACCTAGAATGCCGGGAGGACGTCTATTGACGTCCTCCCCTTTCCTCGTTCCCCACGCGCGCTCCAGAGCGCGCATCGGGGAACTTCTGTGCCCGCCGCGTCACGCGGGTGCCGATGCACGTGCCTGGCGGCCGCGATGTCCGCCAGGTACCCGCGATCGGCATTTACAGAGACAGGGACGTGGATCTCTGTGTGTAAGCCCAGAGATCCACGTCCCTGTCAGGGAGAGGAGACCAATGGTGTGTCCCTTGTAAAGAGGGACAACCATCGGTCACCTCCCCCAGTCAGTCCCCTCCCCCCACAGTAAGAATCACTCCCTTAGGTACACTTAACCCCTTCAGCGGCCCCTAGTGGTTAACCCCTTCACTGCCAGTGTCATTTTTACAGTACCGCTAGCGGCCGAATACCTCAGCAATCCCGACGGTATAGCGCCGCTAAAAATAGCGGCGCTATACCGCCACCACACACACCGCCCCAGTGTGAAACCGGCCTTAGGTACACTTAACCCCTTCAGCGCCCCTAGTGGTTAACCCCTTCACTGCCAGTGTCATTTTTACAGTACCGCTAGCGGCCGAATACCTCAGCAATCCCGACGGTATAGCGCCGCTAAAAATAGCGGCGCTATACCGCCACCACACACACCGCCCCAGTGTGAAACCGGCCTTAGGTACACTTAACCCCTTCAGCGCCCCTAGTGGTTAACCCCTTCACTGCCAGTGTCATTTTTACAGCACCGCTAGCGGCCGAATACCTCAGCAATCCCGAAATTTTTGATTTTTATCAAAAGGGGCGTGTGCCTGGATCTTGTCTTGCATACTAACGTTACACAATTGCCGTGCCACAAACACGAACGTAATGACGTACTACGAGGAATTTCAGCTCTTGAGCGCCACCCTTTGGGCAACTTCTGCTAATTTCGTGTTTGATGAGCATTGATTCCGAGCATGCGTCTTTGTACTTTTGACTTTTGTGTGACGGACTTGTGTACTGACCATACGAAAATCTGACGTCAAACCGTTGTCCGCCGAAATGTACGAGCCTGTCATCCAACATTTGTTGGCCGAAAGTTGGACAACAATTGTCAAAAGGAGCGTACTAATGGTAAGGCCCCTTTCACACCGGGGCGTTGCAATAACGCGCTAAAAACTATTAGCGTTATTACTGCGTTTTTACCACGTTAGCGTTAAAAATAGCGCTAACGCCTATGCGTTTTTTACCGCATTTTTTTCCGCGGTTTCACAGCAGTACTCATTCATTTCAATGGGGATAGGCGTTTTCACAGCGCTATTTTAAGCGCCCCAAAGATGCTCCAAAAAAGCTGTTTGCAGGATTTTTTCCAACGCACAGCCAGCACAACGCCTCAGGGCTTTCATATTGAGAATGCTGGGGCAGGATTATTTCAGGCGTTTTTACAGCGCTATTTCAGTGTGAAAGGGGCCTAAGATTTTAGGACAACAGTCTGTCAACAGACAATCCCCTTCCAACAATCGTATCGTGTGTACGAGGCTTTAGTCCGTAGGGTTCAGTATTGGGTTGGCCCACCCTTTGCAGCTATAACAGCTTCAATTCTTCTTGTGGCTGTCCACAAGGTTTAGGAGTTTGTCTATGGGAATGTTTGACCATTCTTCCAGAAGGGCATTTGTGAGGTCAGGTACCGATGTTGGATGAGAAGGCCTGGCTCGCAGTCTCCGCTCTAATTCATCCCAAAGGTGTTCTATTGGGTTGAGGTCAGGACTCTGTGCAGGCCAGTCAACTTCCTCTACCCCAAACCCACTCATCCATGTCTTTATGGACCTTGCTTTGTGCACTGGTGTGCAGTCATGTTGGAACAGGAAGGGGTCATCCCCAAACTGTTCCCACAAAGTTGGGAGCATGAAATTGTCCAAAATGCCTTGGTATGCTGACACCTTAAAGCGGAGCTCCAGTCAAAAGTGGAAGCTTCGCTTATCTGACTCCCCCCCCCCCTTTGGTGCCACATTTGACACCTTTCGGGGGTGCGTGTACTTGTCCCCAATTCCAGAAGATTGCGTCGCAATCTCTTTCGGAAGTTCGTCCCCCCTCCTCCTTCCCCCCCTGCCCCATTCAGAAAGCGCAGCACGCTTCGCGCATGCGCAGTAGGGAACCGGCTTCCCTTATTACGAATGGCGGCGGCAGCACTTGAGAGCCGATGGAAACACAGGCTGGAGTGCCGACATCTCTGGATTCCAGGACAGGTAAGTGTCTTAATATTAAAAGTCAGCAGCTACAGTATTTGTAGCTGCTGACTTTTAATTTTGTGCTGGGGGGCGGAACTCCTCTTTAACCGCTTCAGCCCCGGACCATTTTGCTGGTCAAAGACCAGGCCCCTTTTTGCGATTCGGCACTGCGTCGCTTTAACTGACAATTGCGCGGTCGTGCGACGTGGGTCCCAAACAAAATTGACGTCCTTTTTTTCCCACAAATAGAGCTTTCTTTTGGTGGTATTTGATCACCTCTGCGGTTTTTATTTTTTGCGCTATAAACAAAAATAGAGCAACAATTTTGAAAAAAATTCTATATTTTTTACTTTTTGCTATAATAAATATCCCTGAAAATATATAAAAAAAAAAAAAATTCCACAGTTTAGGTCGATACGTATTCTTCTACATATTTTTGGTAAAAAAAAATCGCAATCGCCGTTTATTGATTGGTTTGCGCAAAAGTTATAGCGTTTACAAAATATGGGATAGTTTTATGGCATTCTTATTAATTTTTTTTTTTTTTTACTAGTAATGGCGGCGATCAGCGATTTTTTTCGTGACTGCGACATTATGACGGACACATCGGCCACTTTTGACACATTTTTGGGACCTTTGTCATTTTCACAGCGATCAGTGCTATAAAAATGCACTGATTACTGTGAAAATGACACTGGCAGTGAAGGGGTTAACCACTAGGTGGCGCTGTAGGGGGTTAAGTGTGCCCTGCATTGTGTTTCTAACTGTAGGGGGGGATGGGCTCTGTGTCACATGACACCGATCTCCGCTCTGAGTACACAGAGCCGAGATCCGTGTCATTGTCACTAGGCAGAGCCGGGAGATGCTTGTGTAAACCTCCGTGAGACGTTCGCGGGGATCCCCGCGGCAATCGAGTCCGTGGGACCCGCGGTCCGACTCACAGGGAAGGTAGCGGGCGCGCGACCCCCACGTCGGGCAGTTGAAGGGGACGTACAGGTACGTTGATGTGCCATTCTGCCGACGTATATCTGCTGGAGGCGGTCCTTAAGTGGTTAAAAGTTCCCTTCACTGGAACTAAGGGGCCAAGCCCAACCCCTGAAAAACAACCCCCCACCATAATCCCTCCTCCACCAAATGATTGGGACCAGCGCACAAAGCAAGGTCCATAAAAACATGGATGAGCGAGTTTGGGGTGGAGGAACTTGACTTGCCTAGACAGAGTCCTGACCTCAACCTGATAGAACACCTTTGGGATGAATCAGAGTGGAGACTGCGAGCCAGGCCTTCTCGTCCAGCATCAGTGCCTGACCTCACAAATGCCCTTCTGGAAGAATGGTAAAAAATTCCCATAGACACACTCCTAAACCTTGTGGACGGCCTTCCCAGAAGAGTTGAAGCTGTTATAGCAGGAAAGGGTGGGCCAACTCAATATTGAACCCTACGGACTAAGACGCGTGTAAAGGCGGGTGTCCCAATACTTTTGGTAATGTAGTGTATGTATATGACATACCTGGATGATGCTCCTGGAAGCTGGAAATCAGTGTAATAGACAATGCTATTCCAATGATCTCCACTTACTTCCGGGTCCCGTGCCACGTGGCTATCCTGCTGCATTCAGAACACAGGAGCTCACTCAGCATGTGCGCCATTCAGAGAATGCTTTATATTCTCTGAATGGATGCAAAGCGTTCTCTGATTGGACGAGGTGGAGAGATGACATCATGCTCTGCACCTCGTCCAATCAGAGAATGCACAGGACCCAAAAGCAAGTTGAGATGACTGGAATGATCAGCAAGGTATGGTATATACAAAATTCCATTGCTTCAAGTTGGATCAATGTGACTACAGTATAGGGAAAGTATCCTTACCCTATGCCCCCATAGGTTGTACACCCTCTGATGTCATCAAGGGCCCCAGTGGCCCTTGATGAACCCTCCAGGTCTTATTCTACACTGTCTGTGGGGGATGGCACAGCCATGGGGCCCAAGTGGCTTTTGGTGACCCCTTTATTATTATACAATGTTATACTGGGATAAGGCACAGCCGTAGGGCCCCAGTGGCTCTTGGTGAAAATTCTGTTAATATACACTGTTTGTGGACTATGGTACAACAATGGGGCCCCAGTGGCTCTATGTGGACCCTCCAGCTGTTTTTATACATTGTCATAGAGGGCTAGGGCACAGCAACGGGGCCCCAGTGCCCCCATATGAACCCTCTGGTTGTTTTTATACATACCCTTTCATACAGGGTAATGGCACAGCAGGGGGCCCCAGTGGCCCCTCAGTCTTTAATTATACACTGTTATACAGGGTAATGGCACAGCAGGGGGCCCTAGTGGCCCCTCAGTCTGTTATTATACAGTCATACATGGTAATGGCACAGCAGGGGGCCCCAGTGGCCCCTCAGTCTGTTATTATACAGTCATACATGGTAATGGCACAGCAGGGGGCCCCAGTGGCCCCTCAGTCTTTAATTATACACTGTCATACAGGGTAATGGCACAGCAGGGGGCCCCAGTGGCCCCTCAGTCTTTAATTATACACTGTCATACAGGGTAATGGCACAGCAGGGGGCCCTAGTGGCCCCTCAGTCTGTTATTATACAGTCATACATGGTAATGGCACAGCAGGGGGCCCCAGTGGCCCCTCAGTCTGTTATTATACAGTCATACATGGTAATGGCACAGCAGGGGGCCCCAGTGGCCCCTCAGTCTTTTATTATACACTGTCATACAGGGTGAAGGCACAGCAGGGGGCCCCAGTGGCCCCTCAGTCTTTTATTATACACTGTCATACAGGGTGAAGGCACAGCAGGGGGCCCAGTGGCCCCTCAGTCTGTTATTATACACTGTCATACAGGGTGAAGGCACAGCAGGGGGCCCCAGTGGCCCCTCAGCCTGTTATTTTACACTGTCATACAGGGTGATGGCACAGCAGGGGGCCCCAGTGGCCCCTCAGCCTGTTATTTTACGCTGTCATACAGGGTGATGGCACAGCAGGGGGCCCAGTGGCCCCTCAGCCTGTTATTTTACACTGTCATACAGGGTGAAGGCACAGCAGGGGGCCCCAGTGGCCCCTCAGCCTGTTATTTTACACTGTCATACAAAGTGAAGGCACAGCAGGGGGCCCCAGTGGCCCCTCAGTCTTTTATTATACACTGTCATACAGGGTGATGGCACAGCAGGGGGCCCAGTGGCCCCTCAGTCTTTTATTATACACTGTCATACAGGGTTCTGGCAGAGCAGGGGGCCCCAGTGGCCCCTCAGTTTTTTATTATACACTGTCATACAGGGTTCTGGCACAGCAGGGGGCCCCAGTGGCCCCTCAGCCTGTTATTTTACACTGTCATACAGGGTGATGGCACAGCAGGGGGCCCGGTGGCCCCTCAGCCTGTTATTTTACACTGTCATACAGGGTGAAGGCACAGCAGCGGGGCCCCAGTGGCCCCTCAGATTTTTATTACACACTGTCATACAGGGTGCTGGCACAGCAGGAGGCCCCAGTGGTCCCTCAGTCTGTTATTATACACTGTCATACAGGGTGCTGGCACAGCAGGGGGCCCCAGTGGCCCCTCAGCCTGTTATTTTACACTGTCATACAGGGTGAAGGCACAGCAGGGGGCCCAGTGGCCCCTCAGTCTGTTATTTTACACTGTCATACGGTGTGAAGGCACAGCAGGGGGCCCCAGTGGCCCCTCAGACTGTTTTTATACACTGTCATACAGGGTGAAGGCACAGCAGGGGGCCCCAGTGGCCCCTCAGACTGTTATTTTACACTGTCATACAGGGTGAAGGCACAGCAGGGGGCCCCAGTGGCCCCTCAGTTTTTTATTACACACTGTCATACAGGGTGCTGGCACAGCAGGGGGCCCAAGTGGCCCCTCAGTCTTTTATTATACACTGTCATACAGGGTTCTGGCACAGCAGGGGGCCCCAGTGGCCCCTCAGACTGTTATTTTACGCTGTCATACAGGGTGATGGCACAGCAGGGGGCCCCAGTGGCCCCTCAGTCTTTTATTATACACTGTCATACAGGGTGATGGCACAGCAGGGGGCCCAGTGGCCCCTCAGTCTTTTATTATACACTGTCATACAGGGTTCTGGCACAGCAGGGGGCCCCAGTGGCCCCTCAGTTTTTTATTATACACTGTCATACAGGGTTCTGGCACAGCAGGGGGCCCCAGTGGCCCCTCAGCCTGTTATTTTACACTGTCATACAGGGTGATGGCACAGCAGGGGGCCCGGTGGCCCCTCAGCCTGTTATTTTACACTATCATACAGGGTGAAGGCACAGCAGGGGGCCCCAGTGGCCCCTCAGACTGTTATTTTACGCTGTCATACAGGGTGATGGCACAGCAGGGGGCCCAGTGGTCCCTCAGTCTATTATTTTACACTGTCATACAGGGTGATGGCACAGCAGGGGGCCCAGTGGTCCCTCAGTCTATTATTTTACACTGTCATACAGGGTGATGGCACAGCAGGGGGCCCCAGTGGTCCCTCAGTCTGTTATTTTATGCTGTCATACAGGGTGCTGGCACAGCAGGGGGCCCCAGTGGCCCCTCAGCCTGTTATTTTACACTGTCATACAGGGTGATGGCACAGCAGGGGGCCCAGTGGCCCCTCAGACTGTTATTTTACACTGTCATACAGGGTGAAGGCACAGCAGGGGGCTCTAGTGGCCCCTCAGTTTTTTATTACACACTGTCATACAGGGTGCTGGCACAGCAGGGGGCCCCAGTGGCCCATCAGCCTGTTATTTTACACTGTGTGAGGGGGTTAGCTCGGCAGCGGGTGTGTGTGACCCCCGGGATGGGCTCCCCACACAAAACAGGCCCAGCAAACGGAGGTTGTGGTTTTCAAAATCAAAAAGGTGCGGTTTATTTTCTATTTACAGTGACAAAACACAGCAAAGCAAAAGAAACATAACCAAAATAAATCCTGGTCAAGTTGACCTCTGACTAAACATACAGGTTTCCTAACTAACAACTGGGATCAGCCTAGTGCTGTCCTAGTCCCTAAGTCCCTGGTTTTAAATGTCCAAGCAAATAGCCACACAGGCTTTGTCTCACCGCACAGGGGTTCACTCTCCCTAGACAGTCCACACAGGTCTGGTTCCAGGCATGAGCAAACACCTAATGAATCTGGGAGTTCTTATAGAGGCCTAAATGAGCTGACAAGCTTCAGCTGGTCTCATCAACTCCCTGTCTGCACGACGCCCAGCCCTCTCCCTAGAGGTATGCGTCATCCATGAGCCCACTAGCCTTATACAACTCTCCACCTAGTTGTATAAGTCGGCGTAAAGCCTGAATCTGGGCGAAATATATCTACCCCCCTGGATGCAACCAGGTGACTTTACCTTCCTGCTGTCACATACCCCCCCCTCTTGTTTTAACCTCGGGGTTGGAACACCAGCAATCAGGCATTCATGTACTCGAGACAAAGCATCCACATTCCCCATTTGAACGCCAGGGCGATGCTTTACTGTGAAGTTGAATTCCTGGAGGGCCAGGAACCACCTATTCACTCTTCTATTTGTTTCCTTGTTTTGAGCCATCCACTTTAACGGAGCGTGATCCGTAACCATGTCAAAGTGCCTACCTAGCAGGTAGTACCGAAGGGAATCTAGAGCCCACTTCACCGCTAAACACTCCTTTTCAACGGTGGCGTAATTTACCTCATGGGACTTCAACTTCCTGCTGAGGTAAATGACTGGGTGCTCTTCCCCGTTCCAGACCTGGGACAATACTGCTCCTAACCCCACATCTGACGCATCACTTTGTACGACAAAGTCTTTAGAGAAGTCGGGTGAGTACAACACTGGCTGGCTACATAAGGCTTGTTTCAAGAATTGGAATGCTGCCTCAGCCTCGGGGGTCCATTTAATCATGACCGACCCTTTCCCCTTCGTCAGGTTGGTTAGGGGCACAGCCTTAGAAGCAAAGTGGGGAATGAATCGCCGATAATACCCAGCGATTCCCAGAAAGGCTCGTACCTGCTTCTTGCTGTTGGGACGTGGCCAACTCTGGATGGCCTCGACTTTGTTGAGTTGGGGTTTTATTACTCCCCTCCCAATGGTGTACCCAAGATATTTGGCCTCCTCCTGCCCAATGGTACACTTCTTGGGGTTAGCCGTAAACCCCGCTTCCCGAACAGAGTCCAGGACTGCTTGCACTTTTGGCAGATGTGAGGCCCAATCTGTGCTATGGACAATTACGTCATCCAGGTAAGCCGCAGCATACTTCCGATGGGGCCTCAGCATCTGGTCCATTTTCCGCTGGAATGTGGCCGGCGCATTCTGTAACCCGAACGGCATTCTTTTATATTGGAACGCCCCGTCTGGGGTTACAAATGCGGTTTTCTCTTTGGCCGACTTGGCCAGGGGGATTTGCCAATACCCTTTTGTGAGGTCAAGAGTCGTCATGTATCGGGCTGTTCCCAGCCGGTCGATCAACTCATCTATACGTGGCATGGGGTAGGTGTCAAATTTTGTAACTTTGTTCAACTGACGAAAATCGTTACAAAATCGCCAGCTCCCATCCGGTTTAGGCACCAACACGATGGGACTAGACCAATCACTTTGGGACTCCTCTATCACCCCTAAGTTCAGCATTTTCTGTACTTCCTCCCGTATTGCCTCCCGTCGAGCCTCTGGGATCCGATAGGGTTTTAACTTCACCCTTTCACCGGGCGGGGTAATGATGTCATGCTCTACCCCAGATGTTTGTCCCGGCAGCTCAGAGAATACCTCCTTGTTGCGAAGCACAAACTCCTTAACCTCCTGTTGTTGGGGTTGTGACAAGGTGGCTGCTATTCCAACCTCAGGAATCACGCAACCAGTTTGAGCTGGTGACCAAGTGTCTGCGACTAGGGACTCTCTATCCCTCCAGGCTTTCAACAGATTAACGTGATAGATCTGTTCGGGCTTTCGCCTTCCTGGTTGTCTGACCTTGTAATTCACTTCGCTCACTTTTTCCATTATCTCGTAGGGGCCTTGCCATTTGGCAAGGAATTTACTTTCAACCGTAGGGACAAGTACCAATATCCTATCCCCCGGGGAAAAGGTACGGGTCTTGGCTCCACGGTTGTACACTCTCTGCTGTGCCAACTGCGCTTGGGCCAAATGTTCCTTCACGATGGGCATTACCTGTGCAATTCGATCTTGCATCAGGGCGACATGCTCAATCACACTCCTGTGGGGAGAACTCTCACTTTCCCAAGTTTCCTTGGCAATATCCAACAGCCCTCTTGGGTGTCTCCCATACAGTAACTCAAAGGGGGAGAATCCCGTAGAGGATTGGGGCACCTCCCTAATAGCAAACATCAAATAAGGAAGTAAACAGTCCCAATCCTTTCCATCTCTATCCACCACTTTCTTCAACATTTGTTTTAGGGTTTTGTTGAATCTTTCAACCAGCCCATCGGTTTGGGGGTGATACACAGACGTACGCAATTGCGTCACTTTGAACAATTTACACAGCTCTTTCATAACCCGGGACATAAAGGGTGTACCTTGGTCCGTAAGCAGTTCTTTACAAATACCCACCCGGCTAAAAACAAGAGATAGCTCTTTGGCTATGGTTTTGGCCGAGGTATTTCGGAGAGGGATCGCTTCTGGATAACGGGTGGCATAGTCCATTATAACTAATATGTACTGGTGCCCCCTAGCGGACTTGATTATAGGACCTACCAAATCCATGGCGATCCTCTCAAACGGGACCTCAATGATGGGTAGAGGGACCAGCGGGCTACGGAAATGTGGCATCGGGGCCAACCTCTGACACACAGGGCAGGAGGAACAATAATTTTCTACGTCCTTCATCACCCCCGGCCAATAGAATCTCTGTAATACCCTCTCTCGGGTTTTCTCTGTCCCCAGATGACCTCCAAGAATGTGCCCATGGGCCAACTCCAACACCAACTTCCTGTAAGGTTTGGGCACCACAAGCTGCTCAACGGTTTCTTCTGCCCTTTTTGCCACCCGATACAGTAGGTCCTTCTCTACGCTGAAGTATGGGTAAGTGCAGGTATTATCTGGGTTCACTAACTCACCATCTATTTTCACTACGTTTTCCCGTGCCTTTATTAGGGCGGGGTCTTTCAACTGTTCTGTGGCAAAGTTTTCCCTGTGAACCTCAAGATCAGAAAACTCCACAGACGGTAGGTTTTCGTCTGAGGAGGTGGGCTCCTCTCCAGTTTCTTGAGTCTCCCCTGCCAATACTGATAAGGGAAATTCCGGAGAGTCCTCACCACTCTCAGGGGAGTTCTGGCTATCACATTCCTGGTACATAGGGGCACCAGTGAGGGGCTCAGGATCATCCCACAGTTCCCAGAACTTCGGAAAATCCCTTCCCACAATGGCGTCATGCGGTAACTGAGATACTAAGCCCACTGGATGAGAGAGGGTACCTTTGGGGGTCTCGAAACACACTGTAGTCACTGGATACTCTCGGGTGTCCCCATGCACACAAATAACAGCTACCTTGCTATTCCCAGAGACCTCTGTTTTAACTAACTCAGCCTTTATCAGGGTCACAAGGCTACCTGAATCCAGCAATACCACAACATTTCTACCATTAACACACATTTTGCATAAATGTTTCTCAGTTCCTCGAATGGCAGTGCATGCGACTGTCGCACACAGCGACTGACGTCTGCCCGTCAGAAAGTCACACTGCATGGGTTCCTCCACAACCGGGCAATTGGCTGCAATATGTCCCGCTTGCCGGCAGCGGTAGCAAACGATCCTTCTTGCCGCCTCTTGAGCCGCTGATTTCCCAGGCTGTTCTCGCCAAACTTGGGGTAGAGCTCCCACCCTCTCACTCTCTCCACCCTCACCCCTTGGAATCCTCTTATCCGCCCCTGGGGATGGTCTGGTCTTAGGGTGGAAAGTCCGAGTGTCTCTGGAAGAGGCCGTCAGGTTCTCTGTAGCCAAGTATTTCTCCACACGATCCACAAGACCATCGGCCGTCTCTGGGTCTCCATGGCTTACCCACTTTTGGATGGCAGTAGGAAGAGCTCTCAAAAACCGATCCATTACAACACGTTCCACAATCTTTGGTGCGGACAAAGTCTCTGGCTGTAGCCACTTTCTGCTCAGGTGAATGAGATCATACATTTGAGACCTGGGGGGTTTTCCAAGCTGGAAAGTCCAGTTATGCACACGCTGAGCCCGGACAGCCTGGGTGACACCCAGCCTTGCCAATATTTCAGCTTTTAGCATCACATAGTCTTTTGCTTGGTTAGGCTCTAGGTCATAGTAAGCTTTCTGCGATTCACCAGTTAACAGAGGAGCCACCAGTCCAGCCCACTGCTCCTCAGGCCACTTTTCTCTTTCAGCGGTCCTTTCAAATGTGGTCAAAAATACCTCTGGATCATCCTCTCCAGTCATTTTTGTCAATAAACGACTCACCCCAAAGGACGCGGTATTAGTGGGACGGCTTTCCTCACTGGTCTGCGGACGTTGCTGCATTACTGCTTCCATCTGTTGTTGTAGTCTCTGCTCTTGCTTCTGCAACAGGTCTATGAAGCGGGCCTCAGATTGCTGCTGGGCTCGTTGCTGAGCCTCCAGACTCTGTTGCAAAGTTGCGTTTGTCTGCTGCTGGGCTGCAAGGCTCTGTTGATGAGCTTGCTGCTGGGCTGCGAAGTTCTGTTGTTGAGCTGCAAGGCTCTGTTGATGAGCTGCAAGGCTCTTTTGCAAACCTGCATTTGTCTGCTGTTGATTGGCATTTGCTAGAGCCAGCTGCTTCAGTATCTCCTCCATGCTGGCTTAAAAAAAAACTGCCACTGGTTCTCCACCAACTGTGAGGGGGTTAGCTCGGCAGCGAGTGTGTGTGACCCCCGGGATGGGCTCCCCACACAAAACAGGCCCAGCAAACGGAGGTTGTGGTTTTCAAAATCAAAAAGGTGCGGTTTATTTTCTATTTACAGTGACAAAACACAGCAAAGCAAAAGAAACATAACCAAAATAAATCCTGGTCAAGTTGACCTCTGACTAAACATACAGGTTTCCTAACTAACAACTGGGATCAGCCTAGTGCTGTCCTAGTCCCTAAGTCCCTGGTTTTAAATGTCCAAACAAATAGCCACACAGGCTTTGTCTCACCGCACAGGGGTTCACTCTCCCTAGACAGTCCACACAGGTCTGGTTCCAGGCATGAGCAAACACCTAATGAATCTGGGAGTTCTTATAGAGGCCTAAATGAGCTGACAAGCTTCAGCTGGTCTCATCAACTCCCTGTCTGCACGACGCCCAGCCCTCTCCCTAGAGGTATGAGTCATCCATGAGCCCACTAGCCTTATACAACTCTCCACCTAGTTGTATAAGTCGGCGTAAAGCCTGAATCTGGGCGAAATATATCTACCCCCCTGGATGCAACCAGGTGACTTTACCTTCCTGCTGTCACAACTGTCATACGGGGTGAAGGCACAGCAGGGGGCCCCAGTGGCCCCTCAGCCTGTTATTTTACACTGTCATACGGGGTGAAGGCACAGCAGGGGGCCCCAGTGGCCCCTCAGACTGTTATTTTACGCTGTCATACATGGTGATGGCACAGCAGGGGGCCCCAGTGGTCCCTCAGTCTGTTATTTTACAGTCATACAGGGTGCTGGCACAGCAGGGGGCCCAGTGGTCCCTCAGTCTGTTATTTTACAGTCATAAAGGGTGCTGGCACAGCAGGGGGCCCAGTGGGCCCTCAGTCTGTTATTTTACGCTGTCATACAGGGTGATGGCACAGCAGGGGGCCCCAGTGGTCCCTCAGTCTGTTATTTTACGCTGTCATACAGGGTGCTGGCACAGCAGGGGGCCCCAGTGGCCCCTCAGCCTGTTATTTTACACTGTCATACAGGGTGATGGCACAGCAGGGGGCCCAGTGGCCCCTCAGCCTGTTATTTTACACTGTCATACAGGGTTCTGGCACAGCAGGGGGCCCCAGTGGTCCCTCAGTCTGTTATTTTATGCTGTCATACAGGGTGATGGCACAGCAGGGGTCCCAGTGGCCCCTCAGACTGTTATTTTACACTGTCATACAGGGTGAAGGCACCGCAGGGGGCTCCAGTGGCCCCTCAGTTTTTTATTACACACTGTCATACAGGGTGCTGGCACAGCAGGGGGCCCCAGTGGCCCATCAGCCTGTTATTTTACACTGTCATACGGGGTAAAGACACAGCAGGGGGCCCAGTGGCCCCTCAGCCTGTTATTTTACACTGTCATACGGGGTGAAGGCACAGCAGGGGGCCCCAGTGGCCCCTCAGACTGTTATTTTACGCTGTCATACATGGTGATGGCACAGCAGGGGGCCCCAGTGGTCCCTCAGTCTGTTATTTTACAGTCATACAGGGTGCTGGCACAGCAGGGGGCCCCAGTGGTCCCTCAGTCTGTTATTTTACAGTCATACAGGGTGCTGGCACAGCAGGGGGCCCCAGTGGTCCCTCAGCCTGTTATTTTACACTGTCATACAGGGTGCTGGCACAGCAGGGGGCCCAGTGGTCCCTCAGTCTGTTATTTTACAGTCATACAGGGTGCTGGCACAGCAGGGGGCCCCAGTCGTCCCTCAGCCTGTTATTTTACACTGTCATACAGGGTGATGGCACAGCAGGGGGCCCCAGTGGTCCCTCAGTCTGTTATTTTACAGTCATACAGGGTGCTGGCACAGCAGGGGGCCCAGTGGTCCCTCAGTCTGTTATTTTACAGTCATACAGGGTGCTGGCACAGCAGGGGGCCCCAGTGGTCCCTCAGCCTGTTATTTTACACTGTCATACAGGGTGATGGCACAGCAGGGGGCCCCATTGGTCCCTCAGTCTGTTATTTTACACTGTCATACAGGGTGATGGCACAACAGGGGGCCCCAGTCGCCCCTCAGTCTGTTGCTGAGCTAGCAGCACTGGGACTGTAAACCCCGTGCATCCTGGTGACATGACACAGTAGTAATATTGATGATCACAGTAATAGTAATATTAGCAATGGATGCTGCAGCCAGGCAGGGTGTGCCCGTGTTGCAGAGCATCACTGAGGAGGATGCAGGGAATGTCTCCCGCCCACTCGCCCAGAGGTGAAGCTGCCTCAACTCATCCCCTCAGGCGGTGGGCGTGGCCGCTCCCCGTACCACACCTCAGCCCACAGTGGGCGGGAACGGCCTGCGTTCCACAGACGGCCAATCGCCTCACTAGAGAGGCCGAGAGGAAGGCGTGGCCGGGAGGCTCTGGGACGCAAACGTTGCAGGGTTTTGGTGTCGCGGTGAGAGTGGGCGGGGCTGGTCGCCGCGGTGCCCGCAGACACAGAGACGTTTTCTCAGCAGTACCAAGCCGCCATCTTAGCTCGGCACCGGAGAAGCGGAACGGGGACAGGGTACTCGTCTGGCCGGGAGAGGGAAACATCAGGAGAGGAGCTTGGGACTGTCCCCCCCCTACCGGATTAGTGAGGGAAGAGGAGGGGAAGACCGGCACCGGCTTATAACAGCGGGGTGGAGAAGATGCCTGGGATGTGGCGGTGTTCCCCGACCTGCCTGCTGCTCATCACCGGCCTGCTGTGCGGGGCTTTGGCCACTAGAGGTGAGCAGAGAAGGGAATAGGGGCCCTCAGGGTGTGTCCTGCTTAGGGGCCACAGAGGCAGGGCCACTAGAGGGCAGAACAGCGCTGGGTGCTGATTGGTTGGGTATCTGGGGGCCAGTGGGGACCAGGTCTGTCCAGGGGCCCCTTGGTGGCTCCTATGTTTCAGGCATCACAGTGCTCCTGGGATGTGATTGTATGTAATGGGGACACTGGGATTGGCCCTGTGACTCCCCCCAGGACCATTGATGACCCCCCTCCCCCCCAGGACCATTTGATGACTCCCCCCCAGGACCATTTGATGACTCCCCCCAGGACCATTTGATGACTCCCCCCAGGACCATTTGATGACTCCCCCCAGGACCATTTGATGACTCCCCCCAGGACCATTTGATGACTCCCCCCAGGACCATTTGATGACTCCCCCCAGGACCATTTGATGACTCCCCCCAGGACCATTTGATGACTCCCCCCAGGACCATTGATGACTTCCCCCAGGACCATTGATGACCCCCCTTCCCCCAGGACCATTGATGACCCCCCTTCCCCCAGGACCATTGATGACCCCCCTTCCCCCAGGACCATTGATGACCCCCCTTCCCCCAGGACCATTGATGACCCCCCTTCCCCCAGGACCATTGATGACCCCCCTTCCCCCAGGACCATTGATGACCCCCCTTCCCCCAGGACCATTGATGACCCCCCTTCCCCCAGGACCATTGATGACCCCCCTTCCCCCAGGACCATTGATGACCCCCCTTCCCCCAGGACCATTGATGACCCCCCTTCCCCCAGGACCATTGATGACCCCCCTTCCCCCAGGACCATTGATGACCCCCCCCAGGACCTTTGATGACCCCCTAGGACAGTGATGGCGAACCTTGGCACCCCAGATGTTTTGGAACTACATTTCCCATAATGCTCAACTACACTGCAGAGTGCATGAGGATCATGGGAAATGTAGTTCTAAAACATCTGGGGTGCCAAGGTTCGCCATCACTGCCCTAGGACCATTGATGACTCCCCCCCCCCCCAGGACCATTGATGACTCCCCCCAGGACCATTGATGACCCTCCCCGCCCCCCAGGACCATTGATGACCCTCCCCCCCCAGGACCATTAATGACCCTCCCCCCCAGGACCATTGATGAACCCCCTCAGGACCATTGACACCCCTCCCCTCAGGACCATTGATGACCCCTCCCAGGGCCATTGATGAACCCCCCTCCCAGGACCATTGATGAACCCCCCTCCTCCCCCTCCAGGACCATTGATGACTCTCCCCCTCCCCCCAGGACCATTAATGAACCCCCCCTCCTCCCCCCCAGGACCATTGATGAACCCCCCCTCCTCCCCCTCCAGGACCATTGATGACTCCCCCCCCTCCCCCCCAGGACCATTAATGACCCTCACCCCCCCAGGACCATTGATGAACCCCCCTCCCCCCTCCGGGGCCATTGATGACTCTCCCCTCCCCCCCCAGGACCATTGATGACTCTCCCCTTCCCCCCCCCCCAGGACCATTGATGACTCTCCCCTTCCCCCCCCCCCAGGACCATTGATGACTCTCCCCTTCCCCCCCCCAGGACCATTGATGACTCTCCCCTTCCCCCCCAGGACCATTGATGACTCTCCCCTTCCCCCCCAGGACCATTGATGACTCTCCCCCTCCCCCCCAGGACCATTGATGACTCTCCCCCTCCCCCCCAGGACCATTGATGACTCTCCCCCTCCCCCCCAGGACCATTGATGACTCTCCCCTTCCCCCCCCAGGACCATTGATGACTCTCCCCTTCCCCCCAGGACCATTGATGACTCTCCCCTTCCCCCCCAGGACCATTGATGACTCTCCCCTTCCCCCCCCAGGACCATTGATGACTCTCCCCTTCCCCCCCAGGACCATTGATGACTCTCCCCTTCCCCCCCAGGACCATTGATGACTCTCCCCTTCCCCCCCAGGACCATTGATGACTCTCCCCTTCCCCCCCAGGACCATTGATGACTCTCCCCTTCCCCCCCAGGACCATTGATGACTCTCCCCTCCCCCCCCCCCAGGACCATTGATGACTCTCCCCTCCCCCCCCCAGGACCATTGATGACTCTCCCCTTCCCCCCCCCCAGGACCATTGATGACTCTCCCCTTCCCCCCCCCCAGGACCATTGATGACTCTCCCCTTCCCCCCCCCCAGGACCATTGATGACTCTCCCCTTCCCCCCCCCCAGGACCATTGATGACTCTCCCCTTCCCCCCCCCCCAGGACCATTGATGACTCTCCCCTCCCCCCCCCCCAGGACCATTGATGACTCTCCCCTTCCTCCCCCCCAGGACCATTGATGACTCTCCCCTTCCTCCCCCCCAGGACCATTGATGACTCTCCCCTTCCTCCCCCCCAGGACCATTGATGACTCTCCCGTCCCCCCCGCAGGACCATTGATGACTTTCCCGTCCCCCTCTTCTTAGTTTTGGAGAATTTCTAGGGACACTGTAGGTGTATACCAGATGATGCCAAGCCTGCTCAGATGATGCCAAGAGCTGATGATTGATGTGATGCTGGTCATATTGGCACACTGAGGTCCTGATTGTCATAGTGTGCCCGGTGGCTATTTATGTCCCTCGAAATACAGACTCGTTTGGGTTTTTACATGGGGGTTTCTGAATATTGTAGGACCAGCCTTTGCTCAGTGCTATCAGGGGATGTTCTACCACACCAGAGGTCTTGTTACATTCTCCCTGGGTCCCTCTGTGACCCTCCTGATATTCTGTATATGGGGGGGTCCCTAGATGTCAAAGAATAGCCGGTTGGTGGCTCCTGGAATTTAGAGAGGGGATGTACATCACACTTGGTTTACCTAGCATGGCTGGGCTATCCTGACGTTTGCCAGGTCTCATTAGTCCCGATTGTATAGTTGGGAGTTTTTTCAGGGGCCAGTCTTGCTGGAGGTCACTGGTTATGAGGCATGAGGGGCCCCTGATCACGCATGCCAGATGATGCCAAGCCTGCTCAGATGATACCAAGGGCTGATGATTGATAAGATGCCGGTTATATTGGCACATTGCGGTCCTGACTGTCATAGTGTGCCCAGTGGCCCTACCACACCAGAGGTCTTGTTACATTCTCCCTGGGTCCCTCTGACCCTCCTGATATCAGGAGCTGCCCTTCTGTATATGGGGGGCCCCTGGCTGTCAGAGAATAGCTGTTCTTCTCTGGTGGCTCGTGGAATTCAGAGAGGGGATGTACACCACACCTGGTTTACCTAACATGGCTGGTCCATCCTGATGTTTGCCAGGTCTGATTATTACCGATGTATAGTTGGGAGTTTTTTCAGGGGCCAGTCTTGCTGGAGGATGTCACTGGTTACGAGGCATGAGGGGGCCCCTGATCACCCGAATACCAGATGATGCCAAGCCTGCTCAGATAATACCAAGGGTTGATGATTGATGTGATGCCGGTCATATTGGCACATTGCGGTCCTGACTGTGTCCAGTGCCATTTATTACCCCCAAGATATAAACTTGTTTGGATTTTTACATGGGGTGTCTGAATGTTATATGATCAGGAGGCCATATCTTTGTAAAGATTATACCCTGAGTGTTCTTGTATGCCCCCCGCTAATGAAAGTCAAATCCAGTCTTAACATAGGATGCCCCAATATTATCAGATCTATTCTATACATGTGATGGCACCTGGATTACTGAGCAGGACATGTCCATCCAGTGGTTTGGCAGGTCAGAATAATCACTGTTTATGGGGTATGAGGGACCTGTGGTCACCCAAAGACCAGATGATGCCCCACCCGCACCGAGGTGTGCCTTGGCTGGTGATTGATGTGATGCAGGTTATATCGGCACATTGCAGTCCTGACTGTCATAGTGTGCCCAGTGGTGGTGCCAACAGATCTCCTGCCACACTAGAGGTCTTATTACATCCCCCCCCCATACCCCATTGTGACCGGCCTGAGGTTAGGAGCTACTATTCTGTATTTGGGGCTCCCTGGATGTCAGAGAATAGCTGGTGTTCTATGATGGCCCCCAAATACTTGACACCTGGATTATCTTTAATGACAAGTCCATTCGGAGGTTTGACTGGTCCGAATAATCTTTTAATAATAGTCCTGGAGTATTTTTGGTGTAAAACCTGCTGGGGGTCACTGGTTAGAGGCATGAGGGACCCCCTGAGCACCGGATCATGCCAAGCCTGCTCAGAATTGTCTGGTGACTGGTGTGATGCCGGTCATATCGGCACATTGCAGTTCTAGTGTGCCCAGTGGCTATAGCGCCCAAAATATACACTTGTTTAGGTTTTTACATGGGGTGTCTGTATCTTTTTATGAACAGCCTTTGCCCAGTGGTGGTACCAAGGAATGTTCTACCCTACCAGATGTCTTGTTACATTCTTCCAGAATGACCCTCGTAAGAGGACCTGTCGTTTTGTATATGGGGGGGGGGGGTCCCTGGATGGCAGAGAATAGCCGGTATTCTGTGGTGGTCCACAGGTATTGGAGAAGGGGTGTACTTGGTGCCTGGCAGGTTGAATTATATGTTTGCCAGGTCTGATTAATCCCTATTTTATGTTTTTGAAGTCGCTGGTTACAGGACATGAGGAACCTCTGGGTACTCTATTACCGGATGATATCAAACCTGCTTGGAGACATTCCAGGGCTAATGACTGGTGTAATATTGGCACGTTGTGGCCCTGACGGGGATAGTATGCCCAGTGGCCATGTTTGACCCCCCTGAATATACACTTCTATAGGTTTTTACATGGCGTGTCAGAGTATTATATGACCACCCTGTCTATGGCATCCAAACAATGTCCTATCACTCCAGAGTTCTTATTATATTCCTCTTGGATCCCACCTAATATTAGGACCTGCCAATCTGTGTATGGAAATCACTGAAAGTCAGAGAGTAGTTAGGATTGTATGTTGGCCCCTGGGTACCAGAGAGTTTTTTGCACATTGCTGAGCTGACTGGAATAGAGTGGTCAGTGGTGGTGCCAGGGGATGCCCCACCACCCCAGAGTGACCCGTCAAAACTTTCAGCGCTGCTCCAAGCAAGACTATAATATGGCGTGGTTCCCCCCCCTGGTGCTCAGGAAAGAGGGTGCTGGTATCCCCTTTTTTTACACATTTGGAGGTATCCGTAAGAAGGGTATGAGATGCCGCTCAACCAAGCCAGTCCATGTTGGATGTAAATGACGGCCTCATCCAGCACTGCTGCACTGACCACACCCACGGACGCGTTTCGCTCTGCTTACTGGGGCTTAGTCACAGAGGTGGAAGACGAGAGCTCCTGCCTCGCACCTCTAAGACCCCTTTCACACTGAGGGTGTATTGCAGGCGCTATAGCGTTAAAAATAATCAAACAGCTGCTCCATTGTCTCCAGTTTGAAAGCCCAAGGGCTTTCACAATGGAGCGTTGCGCTAGCAGGACGGTAAAAAAAAGTCCTGCTAGCCGCATCTTTGGAGCGGTGTGTTTACCGCTCCTGCCCATTGAAATCAATGGGACAGCGCAGCTATACCGTCTGCAATGCGCTGCTTCAGCAGCCCATTGCGGGTGGTTTTAACCCTTTCTCGGCCGCTAGCGGGGGTTAAAAGCGCCCCGCCAGCAGCCGAAATGCACCGCAAATCCCATAGTGTCGGCGGTAAAAATAGCAGCAATTTACCGCCGACGCTATGGGCGGCTCAGTGTGAAAGTGGTCTAAGCATCAGCGGGTGGGACGAAACGCGTCAGCTGTCGTGGTCAGGTTGATTGGGCAGCGTCTCATACCTTTTTCTTACTGCCACCACACCAGTAGCCTTATTACATTCTCTCTGGATCCCTCTGTGACCCTCTGGATATCAGGACCTGCTAGCCTCTATATAGGGGTCCTTGGATGTCGGAGAATAGCCGTATTCCCTGGTGGCTCCTGGATACTGCACATGCATGGTATCTGGCAGGTTAAATTATTCCTGGTACAATCCCCTGACGCTCTGCGCTGCCTCTTATTTTCATCATAGTGTTGCAAAACATTGGTAAGCCCTAGAACACCTGCTTCCAGAAGCCTCTGTCGGTAATTGTATAGTCTATGCTGTGCGTCTTCAGCAGAAGCTGAAACAAAGTCTCTGACCTGATCAGAGAGGATCCCTGTGTTTTACACCGTACTGTCCCGTGTCGGTGAAATCCCAGGTCACCGTGGACTTCTTTTATATGCAGGATTTGGATTGGGTTCTGTACATGTAGAATTTGGATGACATCCTTAGTATTTCTGGTCGTATTGAATCAATAAAGGACATTTTCGTTGTCCGATTGCTAACAAAATCCCCTTATGTAGGCATCTTTGGGTGGGGTGGGGGGTGTCCCTGCATAGCCACAGAAGCCTGATCTTGTCGGCACATTCCCTGGTGCCTATTTGTGGCCCTTGTATTATTAGTACATCACACACACACACACACACACACACACACACACACAGACAGCCCTTTCCACCCCATCCAATGCAAAGGAGCAACACCACATCCCAAAAGGGATGCATGAAGATTGCATGACAATATTCTAGGAAATGAAGGAATGCCATCCTGTAGCTATTCTATGCCATAATATGTAGAGTTTGGAGGACGGATGTGTTTTCTCTGCATTCTTTGATCATATTTCATTTTACCTTCAAAATCCGCAGCCATAAATATGTATGGATTTCATTGGGATGTATTCCATCTATCAGTGTGATTGATTCCTGTTCTTATTCATTTTGTTGGAACTTTTTGTATTTTTAGATCAGCGTGTATCTGCTTGAGCTAGTTTTTGTGAAAGTGCACACTTCAATGTATGGTCCTAGCGATCGGTTTGGGAAGCCATGCTGACACTTTTGGTCCCACAAATGTTGGAATTTTTTTTTTTTTTTTTTTATATCAGTGCAAAGAGAAATTCGGTATAACCGGAAGCAACAAAAATCAGGCGAAACCTTTTTATCAGTTTAGAGAAGATTGAACAAGAGGATTTGTGGTTGCTGTGCTGCACTTTGCATGCCGTTTGTTGCCATAAGGACTGATGTTGGTCGATCACTGCTAAAAGATGTATGGATTTTTAGTAAAGCAATCTTTGCAGTTAAATGCAAAAAAAATAATTGATCTGTGGTTCTGAATTTTGTCTTTGTTCCTCTATGTCTAGGACAGTGATGGTGAACCTTGGCACCCCAGATGTTTTGGAACTACATTTCCCATGATGCTCATGCACTCTGCAGTGTAGTTGAGCATCATGGGAAATGTATGCATTAAGGTGAAAAAACACTGCGCTGTCATGGGACCCCCAGCCCCCCATTTTACTCACCTGAGCACCTTCATCTCCTCGGCGTGTCGTCCTTCTCTCCATGGGGTCCCCGACTCTTGATTGGATAGATTGATAGCAGCGCAATCATTGGCTCCCGCTGCTGTCAATCAAATCCAATGACGCGGGGGCCGAGGCCGAGTCCGTTAATCGTGTCTATGGACGCAAGTGCTGGACTCGGGAGCGCGCCCGTAAGGTAACCCCCTCGGGAGAGCGCTTCTCCTAGGGGGTTATCTAATGCGGGGAGGAGCCGCGAGAGCCGCCGTGGGACCCCAGAAGAGGATGTTCGGGGCCACTCTGTGCAAAACGAGCTTCACAGTGAAGGCAAGTATGACATGTCTGTTTTTTTTTTTTTTTAAATAAATCACTTTAAACGAAAATGATATTTAAAAAAAATAATATATATATATATATATATATATATATATATATATATATATATATTTTATACTGTGTGTGTGTGTGCGTGTAAAATATATATAATTTGACTTTTTTAAATTAATATCATGAATTTAGATGAATATGAATTTGTCGGCCATTATCAGCACCTTTTTTAGCGCAAAAAAAGCTCAAGAAAAATGCATCCCTTTTAAATACTATGGATGTCTTCACACTGGTCCATTGCGCTTCTGTTGTGCTATTTTATTTTTGTGCTATTTTTATTTCAACCTTCTGTTGATTTATTTTCTATATATTTTTTTTTATGA
The DNA here is from genome assembly GCA_029206835.1 of Rana muscosa. Taxonomy (NCBI): domain Eukaryota; kingdom Metazoa; phylum Chordata; class Amphibia; order Anura; family Ranidae; genus Rana; species Rana muscosa. Next base: position 288,867,918 of record CM055124.1, read on the forward strand.
AAATGTCACAATTTTTTTTTTTGTCACTTTTTTTTTTATTATTTACATTTTTTTTTTTTAATATTATTTTATATTATATGACTATTTTTATTATTATTTTTTTGGTTACTATATTTTTCTTCGAGCAGGTTGGACCGTGTTTGCGGTTTTACCAATCTGCTGTAGCATAAAATGTGTTTTTATTTTCGGAAGGGCCAGCTGCTTGTGGATGTAGGCTGTGTTTTTTTTTTTTTTTCTCCCCCAGCCTATTATTGCTTTGTTTGTTCCTGTGTTGCATTTGCAAAGCTGCACCTCCCTCCAAGATTATTTCCCGATAGCTTTCCTGTTTGCTTTGGTCTGGAGAAGTCAATAGATGTGTGCCCTGGTTACTCAGAAATCTCTCGTCAGCGAGACCTCATCTGTGGTGCGTTGTGATTCATTAGTCCCCTCCCTGGGGAACGGCACATCACACACTGATTGCGGGTGTCACAGGCATGCATTGTGCCTTGTATGCTGGGGACCGGTGTGGAAGGACACGGCGGTGTTGGCACTCTTGTGTAGTGACAGTCTCTGGGTTGTAGGTATACGCATTGCAGACCTTCAGATGATGGATTTCAGCTTCTTTCCCTGAAGGCCACGTTTGTTGCAAAGGACCCCTTACTTTATGTGATGGATATAATAAATATGGTGCTCCTATATTATGTGTTCACGTAATTGTCCCTTTTTTTTCTTTTTATCCTTTTGTATTTCTTGTGTTTTTGTTTCACTTGTCTTTGAAGCGTTTTTAGAAGCTACATAATAATAATAATAATAATAATAATAATAATAATAATAATAATATTATACAGGATTTATCTAGCGCCAACAGTTCTCTATTCACACTTGGGGTCCTTTCAGACATGCGGGTCCCGCGAGGATCCGTTCCTTTTATATCCGCTTGTTCAGCAGGGATCACTCCGTTGATCCCCGCTGAGCCGGCGGATGACAGGGCGGTCCCCACACACTGTGCAGGGACCGCCCTGTCAGATCTCCGCTCTCCCCTATGTGGGGGGATCGGATGAACACGGACCGTCTGTCCGTGTTCACCCGATCCACTCTGCAGACGGATGGAAAAATAGGATTTTCCTCCGTCTGCAGAATCGGAGCATTGCGGACACGGATGAGATCGGGTGTCATCCGCTGACACCCGCTATCTCATAGGGACACATGTATGTCCCTTTTTTCATCCGTAAACGCATGGATAAAAAAGCGGACATACAGTCCGCACGTGTGAAAGGGGCCTAAGGCGTTTTTTGATGCATTTTGCAGAAATGCAGGAAACTTTTTAAACATGGGTTCCTATGGAACATGTTCACATCAATGCATTTTTGTGCCAGTGCGTGTTTGCAAAGGGTAATAGATTTCAATGGACCCGCATCCGAAATGCAAGTACTGTGTTTTTGCCGCGTTTAGGGTTTTTTTTTTTTTTTTTACACTGTATATAGCTGGTTGCTAAGGAGGGGGCCAGGGAAGCCGGCCACCGCGTCCTTAACAACCGATGAGTCATCAGCTGTCAGCGGACTTCCCGCTGAATGTAAAAAAAGAAAGAATTGCCGGCTAAAAAAAAAAAAGAAATCATGAAAAAAAACAGCCCCCCATGCCAAACTTAAAAAAATAAATGGCGTGCCCCCCCCCCCAAATCCATACCAGACTCTTATTCGAGCATGCAGCCTGGCAGGTCAGGAAAGGGACGAGCGAGCGCCCCTCCCCCTCCTGAATTATACCAGGCCGCATGCCCTCAATATGGGGGGATTGGGTGCTTTAGGGCAGGGGGGGCTCTTGATGGTGACAAGGACCTCTTCCTGACAACCCTTGCCCAGTGGTGGTCTGCGGGCGGGGGGCTTATCGGAATCTGGAAGCCCCCTTTAACAAGGGGGCCCCCAGATCCCGACCCCCCCCCATGTTAATGAGTATGGGGGTACATTGTACCAATTCACCCAAAAAAAGTAGTGTAGTGTTGTAAAAAATACAGTAGAAAGTTTTTGACAAGTGTTTTATTAAAAATCTTCTTCCCGCTTCTTCCTCCGGTCTGCCTCCATCTGCTCCCACATCTTCATCCTCCGGTCTTCTCCTTCTCCCCCTGCTTCTTCTTCCGCTCCTTTTTTTTTCTCTCTTCTGACTTCTTTGTCCGGTCTTCTTCTTCCTCTGCCGCCGCTCCTGCCGACAACCCACCTCCGATGCTGCGTCCCGCTGATCTGTCCACGCTGATGTCAAGCATTTCTTAAATAACGGTGGGGGCGTGGCAATTGGATTGCATCACCCGGAGGCCACACCCCCTTGTGACCTCACTGACCCATCATGCCCCGGGCGGTGACGTCATAAGGGAGCGCAGCCTCCGGATGACGTAATCCGATTGACAGCTGATGACTCATCCGTTGTTAAGGACGCAGCGGCCAGCTTCCCGACCCCTCCTTAGCAACCAGCTATATACAGTGTAAAAAAATAAAAACGCAAATCGCGGTAAAAACGCATGTCCAAAAACGTGGCAAGCACTGCAGAAACGCTCAAAAGCAACATGCATAAATGTAAATCAAGCCTTAGGCTGGGTTCACACTTGTGCGCTGTGCGAGATCGCATGCGATTCACACTGCAGTGCAAATCATGTGCGATGTCCATGCGATGCAAATTCAGCCATACAGATTGTATGGCTAAATCCGCATTGCATTGGGACCAAAGTCGTGCAGAACCCGTTTTTTTTTTTTTTTTTGGGTCCGCACCAGAACTGGATTGCCTAAGTGTTCACACCCATGCGATCTGATTCATGTCCGAACTGACAGTTCGTACTGAGATTTGCGAGCCGATCTGTTTGCATATGGCAGTGTGAACTGCCTGCGAGTTGGGTGCGATGCAGGAACCTGTGCTGGGTTCTTGAATCACACCAGTGTGAATTGAGCCTAAAGGCCCTATATAAAATAAATGTTTATTATAATTATTATTATATTGCTCTGCAGCCTGTTTCCGGTCATACAGTCCGTTTTTTCATAATTTTTAAACGTTCTGGAGAATTAAATCTTTTTTTTACATGGGATGGATGCATTCATTACAGGGTGGATAAAAATCTAAGATTTAAAAAACAAACACGTTTTTTTTATTTTTTTTTAACCACTTGCTTACTGGGCACTTAAACTCCTCTCCTGCCCAGACCAATTTCAGCTTTCAGCGCTCATGCACTTTCAATGACATTTGCGCGGTCATACAACGCTGTACCCAAATAAAACATTTTTTTTCCCCACAAATAGAGCTTTCTTTTGGTGGTATTTGATCACCTCTGCGGTTTTTATATTTTGTTATAAAATTTTGCAAACAGGTAATTTTTCTTTATTGATGTACGCTGATGAGGCGGCAGTGATGGGTGGCACTGGTCAGCACTGGTAGGTTGCACTGCTAGGTGGCACTGATTGGCGCCACTGGTGGGCACTGATTGGCGCCACTGGTGGGCACTGATTGGCGCCACTGGTGGGCACTGATTGGCGCCACTGGTGGGCACTGATTGGTGGCCCTCTTGGGCACTAGAAGGTGGCACTGGCAGGCGGTAATGGTGGGCACTGATGAGGCACTGATTGGCGCCACTGGTGGGCATTGATGGGTGGCCCTCTTGGGCATTGATGGGTGGCCCTCTTGGGCATTAGTAGGTGGCACTGGCAGGCGGTAATGGTGGGCACTGATGAGGCAGATGTGCCTCTTCCTCTTCGGGACCGATGTCCCTTGCACATAAATCGGTGATCAGCTTTTTTTTTCTCCTCACGCTGTCAGCCCTTTCGGAGTGCCCGAGAGCTCTCCCGCAGCACATCCACTGCCAAAACCTACCTTGGGACAAGCCGCGGCGTCTGCCTACCTCCTGGAGCGGCGGCCATCTTGCTCCACCCGGCAGCGGCCTAGGTGAGCTTCCCTGACTGCCCAGTGTTCCGTCCTCCCCTGGAACGGCCTCCAAGGCTGCCTGTTGGCAGCTACCAAAGCGCCTCCACATCCTGCCTCTACTTTTTTGTTTGCTGATCCGAAAAATTATCCGATCTGTGACTCTGATCCGAGAAGCGTTCCGAACCGTGAGTTTTTTTGATCCGTTGCACCTCTACTCCCGCTATGTAAATATTGTGAATGGGCGGGGCCTAACTGTCTTGATCGTCAACGGGAATGAAAATTGGGGGTTGAACTCAAAATGGTGCGTTGCCACCGGAACAGGAATAGAGGTGAAATTCTCCAATGGAGACACTTGTCAGCTAAGAGGGGATTTCCCCCACATGGGAAAGATTTCCTCTTACTTCCTGTTAAGACAAAGGGACAGGAAGTGAAGAGAAATCTCCCTAGTAAGAAACACAAAAACCTGAGAGCAGTTTTTAAAGCCCATCTCCAGGATAAAAATGCACTTGCTTGGTTCAGTTGTCGGTGTAAACTGCAGTCTAGTCACTTCCAGCGAATGTGTTGCTGTATTTATAGAATGTTTTTGTGTTGGTTAAATATACATATATTCAGCCTTCTTCCCTGCAGGGGGGTTGCTTTTATTTTTGGAGCTTGTATTCTCCCATAATGGCGAGAGTCTTGTGACTGAGCGGAGCCGCCATAAGTGGAATGCATTCTAGGTATTGTTAACATTGGCATTCTACTCCTGCTGTTTAACTGCTTCACAATCACAGAGCCTTGTAGAATGTCAATGGTGATCTCTATAGAGGAATTTTTCTGCTTTTTGTCTGTTGAAGATTAGCACTTTGCCTAGTCTTTCATTTTTGTTTTCATGTCACGCTTTGTGTTATAGGCCATATAGGGGACCTTGTTTTAGCAACAATCACACCTCCCACACTTGTCAAATGATGTGCTGCCGGATTTAACATCTAATTTACCAATGTAGCTTTAAACCCACTCCCATCCTTTCTAAACTCCTGCCATAGTGCTGATCTATAAGGATATAGATGCCTCCTGCATGTATCCTTATCTGTCAAATGTCTCCCCTCTGTCTGTTATAAGAACTGAAAAACTGCAGATTCTGTGGGTGGATCTGTTGTCTGGAGCTCGGTGGGTGGAGTCGTGATGTCAGTAGACTCCCCGCCCCACCTCTACACTCCCCGCCCCACCTCTACACTCCCCGCCCCACCTCTACACTCCCCGCCCCACCTCTACACTCCCCGCCCCACCTCTACACTCCCCGCCCCACCCGCCCCACCTCTACACTCCCCGCCCCACCTCTACACTCCCCGCCCCACCTCTACACTCCCCGTCCCACCTCTACACTCCCCGCCCGACCTCTACACTCCCCGCCCGACCTCTACACTCCCCGCCCGACCTCTACACTCCCCGCCCGACCTCTACACTCCCCGCCCGACCTCTACACTCCCCGCCCGACCTCTACACTCCCCGCCCGACCTCTACACTCCCCGCCCCACCTCTACACTCCCCGCCCCACCTCTACACTCCCCGCCCCACCTCTACACTCCCCGCCCCACCTCTACACTCCCCGCCCCACCTCTACACTCCCCGCCCCACCTCTACACTCCCCGCCCCACCTCTACACTCCCCGCCCCACCTCTACACTCCCCGCCCCACCTCTACACTCCCCGCCCCACCTCTACACTCCCCGCCCCACCTCTACACTCCCCGCCCCACCTCTACACTCCCCGCCCCACCTCTACACTCCCCGCCCCACCTCTACACTCCCCGCCCGACCTCTACACTCCCCGCCCGACCTCTACACTCCCCGCCCGACCTCTACACTCCCCGCCCGACCTCTACACTCCCCGCCCGACCTCTACACTCCCCGCCCGACCTCTACACTCCCCGCCCGACCTCTACACTCCCCGCCCCACCTCTACACTCCCCGCCCCACCTCTACACTCCCCGCCCCACCTCTACACTCCCCGCCCCACCTCTACACTCCCCGCCCCACCTCTACACTCCCCGCCCCACCTCTACACTCCCCGCCCCACCTCTACACTCCCCTTGTCAACATGCATTTTCTCCTGTGTATTCCTTCTGCTATGATCACTAACATCCAGTCAGAATCCAGAAAAGTAACCACATGACTTCAGAAAAGGAGTGGGTGTGGGAATTAAAAAATAATGCCTGTCTCAGGCTTGGTGCACGAGATATGTAAATAACCTGTCACTCACAGCATGGGGGCGGAACTGACAAAGGTTCTCCTTCTTTTTTTTTTTTTTTTTTTTTTTTATCTCGCTGAAAAATCAATGTTTTTTTTAAATTAAATCAGTTTTTTTTAAATCAAATTTATTTTAAAAAAAGGTGCAGATTTTGCCGCAATTTTACCATGCTTATGGTATGTTTTTTTTTCCCCATAGGTCATGTGACTTAAAAACCGCATCAAAAGCGTAACGCGGGTGCGTTATTGATGCATTCTTGCTGCGTTTTCAATGCATTTTAACAGGGAGGTGTGTTTCTAGTGCAGTTTTTTTCTTTTTTTTAACTGACCAAAAATGCAGCAAGCAGGATGTTTAACACCACAATGAGAGCGCAACGGACCAGTGTGAAGACATCCATAGAATTTAAAGGGATGCATTTTTCATGATCTTTTCTTGCGCTGAAGGTGCCAATAACGGCCGACGATAAATTAACACTAATACCTATTTCCTGCTGCGATCCTGTTTTAACATTTAAAAGTCACTATTTATAAGATAAATTCATATTGATTTAAATCCATGATAATAATTAAAAAGTCGAATATAATACAATTTTAAATAACTGTGTGTATGTATGTATGTGTGTGTGTGTGTGTGTGTGTGTGTGTGTATATTGTGACAGCAGGAAGGTAAAGTCACCTGGTTGCATCCAGGGGGGTAGATATATTTCGCCCAGATTCAGGCTTTATGCTGACTTATACAGCTAGGTGGAGAGTTGTATAAGCCCAGCTGAGACTAGTGGGCTCATTGATGACTCATACCTCTAGGGAGAGGGCTGGGCGTCGTGCAGACAGGGAGTTGATGAGGCCAGCTGAAGCTTGTCAGCTCATTTAGGCCTCTATAAAAAACTCCCAGATTCATTAGATGTTAGCTCATGCCTGGAAGCAGACCTGTGTGGACTGTCTAGGGAGAGTGAACCCCTGTGCGGTGAGAGAAAGCCTGTGTGGCTATATTTTGCTTGGACATTTAAAACCAGGGACTAGGACAGCACTAGGCTGATCCCAGTCGTTAGTTAGGAAACCTGTAAGTTTAGTCAGAGGTCAAGTTGACCAGGATTTATTTTGTTTATGTTTTTTTTGCCTTGCTGTGTTTTTGTCACTGTAAATAGAAAATAAACCGCACCTTTTTGATTTTGAAAACCACAACCTCCGTCTGCTGGGCCTGTTTTGGGTGGGGAGCCCATCCCGGGGGTCACACATACCCGCTGCCGAGCTAGCCCCCTCACAGTTGGTGGAGAATGCTGGCAGTTTTTTTTTAAGCCAGCATGGAGGAGATACTGAAACAGCTGGCTCTAGCAAATGCCAATCAACAGCAGACAAATGCAGGTTTGCAAAGGAGCCTTGCAGCCCAGCAGCAAGCTCATCAACAGAGCCTTGCAACTTTACAACAGAGTCTGGAGGCTCAGCAACAAGCCCAACAGCAATCTGAGGCCCGCTTCATAGACCTGTTGCAGAAGCAAGAGCAGAGACTACAACAACAGATGGAAGCAGTAATGCAGCAACGTCCGCAGACCAGTGAGGAAAGCCGTCCCACTAATACCGCGTCCTTTGGGGTGAGTCGTTTATTGACAAAAATGACTGGAGAGGATGATCCAGAGGTATTTTTGACCACATTTGAAAGGACCGCTGAAAGAGAAAAGTGGCCTGAGGAGCAGTGGGCTGGACTAGTGGCTCCTCTGTTAACTGGTGAATCGCAGAAAGCTTACTATGACCTAGAGCCTAACCAAGCAAAAGACTATGTGATGCTAAAAGCTGAAATATTGGCAAGGCTGGGTGTCACCCTGGCTGTCCGGGCTCAGCGTGTGCATAACTGGACTTTCCAGCTTGGAAAACCCCCCAGGTCTCAAATGTATGATCTCATTCACCTGAGCAGAAAGTGGCTACAGCCAGAGACTTTGTCCGCACCAAAGATTGTGGAACGTGTTGTAATGGATCGGTTTTTGAGAGCTCTTCCTACTGCCATCCAAAGGTGGGTAAGCCATGGAGACCCAGAGACGGCCGATGGTCTTGTGGATCGTGTGGAGAAATACTTGGCTACAGAGAACCTGACGGCCTCTTCCAGAGACACTCGGACTTTCCACCCTAAGACCAGACCATCCCCAGGGGCGGATAAGAGGATTCCAAGGGGTGAGGGTGGAGAGAGTGAGAGGGTGGGAGCTCTACCCCAAGTTTGGCGAGAACAGCCTGGGAAATCAGCGGCTCAAGAGGCCGCAAGAAGGATCGTTTGCTACCGCTGCCGGCAAGCGGGACATATTGCAGCAAATTGCCCGGTTGTGGAGGAACCCATGCAGTGTGACTTTCTGACGGGCAGACGTCAGTCGCTGTGTGCGACAGTCGCATGCACTGCCATTCGGGGAACTGAGAAACATTTATGCAAAATGTGTATTAATGGTAGAAATGTTGTGGTATTGCTGGATTCAGGTAGCCTTGTGACCCTGATAAAGGCTGAGTTAGTTAAAACAGAGGTCTCTGGGAATAGCAAGGTAGCCGTTATTTGTGTGCATGGGGACACCCGAGAGTATCCAGTGACTACGGTGTGTTTCGAGACCCCCAAAGGTACCCTCTCTCATCCAGTGGGCTTAGTATCTCAGTTACCGCATGACGCCATTGTGGGAAGGGATTTTCCGAAGTTCTGGGAACTGTGGGATGATCCTGAGCCCCCCACTGGTGCCCCTATGTACCAGGAATGTGATAGCCAGAACTCCCCTGAGAGTGGTGAGGACTCTCCGGAATTTCCCTTGTCAGTATTGGCAGGGGAGACTCAAGAAACTGGAGAGGAGCCCACCTCCTCAGACGAAAACCTACCGTCTGTGGAGTTTTCTGATCTTGAGGTTCACAGGGAAAACTTTGCCACAGAACAGTTGAAAGACCCCGCCCTAATAAAGGCACGGGAAAACGTAGTGAAAATAGATGGCGAGTTAGTGAACCCAGATAATACTGGCACTTACCCATACTTCAGCGTAGAGAAGGACCTACTGTATCGGGTGGCAAAAAGGGCAGAAGAAACCGTTGAGCAGCTTGTGGTGCCCAAACCTTACAGGAAGTTGGTGTTGGAGTTGGCCCATGGGCACATTCTTGGAGGTCATCTGGGGACAGAGAAAACCCGAGAGAGGGTATTACAGAGATTCTATTGGCCTGGGTGATGAAGGACATAGAAAATTATTGTTCCTCCTGCCCTGTGTGTCAGAGGTCGGCCCCGATGCCACATTTCCGTAGCCCGCTGGTCCCTCTACCCATCATTGAGGTCCCGTTTGAGAGAATCGCAATGGATTTGGTAGGTCCTATAATCAAGTCCGCTAGGGGGCACCAGTACATATTGGTTATAATGGACTATGCCACCCGTTATCCAGAAGCGATCCCTCTCAGAAATACCTCGGCCAAAACCATAGCCAAAGAGCTATCTCTTGTTTTTAGCCGGGTGGGTATTTGTAAAGAACTGCTTACGGACCAAGGTACACCCTTTATGTCCCGGGTTATGAAAGAGCTGTGTAAATTGTTCAAAGTGACGCAATTGCGTACATCTGTGTATCACCCCCAAACCGATGGGCTGGTTGAAAGATTCAACAAAACCCTAAAACAAATGTTGAATTAAGTGGTGGATAGAGATGGAAGGGATTGGGACTGTCTACTTCCTTATTTGATGTTTGCTATTAGGGAGGTGCCCCAATCCTCTACGGGATTCTCCCCCTTTGAGTTACTGTATGGGAGACACCCAAGAGGGCTGTTGGATATTGCCAAGGAAACTTGGGAAAGTGAGAGTTCTCCCCACAGGAGTGTGATTGAGCATGTCGCCCTGATGCAAGATCGAATTGCACAGGTAATGCCCATCGTGAAGGAACATTTGGCCCAAGCGCAGTTGGCACAGCAGAGAGTGTACAACCGTGGAGCCAAGACCCGTACCTTTTCCCCGGGGGATAGGATATTGGTACTTGTCCCTACGGTTGAAAGTAAATTCCTTGCCAAATGGCAAGGCCCCTACGAGATAATGGAAAAAGTGAGCGAAGTGAATTACAAGGTCAGACAACCAGGAAGGCGAAAGCCCGAACAGATCTATCACGTTAATCTGTTGAAAGCCTGGAGGGATAGAGAGTCCCTAGTCGCAGACACTTGGTCACCAGCTCAAACTGGTTGCGTGATTCCTGAGGTTGGAATCGCAGCCACCTTGTCACAACCCCAACAACAGGAGGTTAAGGAGTTTGTACTTCGCAACAAGGAGGTATTCTCTGAGCTGCCGGGACAAACATCTGGGGTAGAGCATGACATTATTACCCCGCCCGGTGAAAGGGTGAAGTTAAAACCCTATCGGATCCCAGAGGCCCGACGGGAGGCAATACGGGAGGAAGTACAGAGGAACTTAGGGGTGATAGAGGAGTCCCAAAGTGATTGGTCTAGTCCCATTGTGTTGGTGCCTAAACCGGATGGGAGCTGGCGATTTTGTAACGATTTTCGTCAGTTGAACAAAGTTACAAAATTTGACACCTACCCCATGCCACGTATAGATGAGTTGATCGACCGGCTGGGAACAGCCCGATACATGACGACTCTTGACCTCACAAAAGGGTATTGGCAAATCCCCCTGGCCAAGTCGGCCAAAGAGAAAACCGCATTTGTAACCCCAGACGGGGCGTTCCAATATAAAAGAATGCCGTTCGGGTTACAGAATGCGCCGGCCACATTCCAGCGGAAAATGGACCAGATGCTGAGGCCCCATCGGAAGTATGCTGCGGCTTACCTGGATGACATAATTGTCCATAGCACAGATTGGGCCTCACATCTGCCAAAAGTGCAAGCAGTCCTGGACTCTGTTCGGGATGCAGGGTTTACGGCTAACCCCAAGAAGTGTACCATTGGGCAGGAGGAGGCCAAATATCTTGGGTACACCATTGGGAGGGGAGTAATAAAACCCCAACTCAACAAAGTCGAGGCCATCCAGAGTTGGCCACGTCCCAACAGCAAGAAGCAGGTACGAGCCTTTCTGGGAATCGCTGGGTATTATCGGCGATTCATTCCCCACTTTGCTTCTAAGGCTGTGCCCCTAACCAACCTGACGAAGGGGAAAGGGTCGGTCATGATTAAATGGACCCCCGAGGCTGAGGCAGCATTCCAATTCTTGAAACAAGCCTTATGTAGCCAGCCAGTGTTGTACTCACCCGACTTCTCTAGAGACTTTGTCGTACAAAGTGATGCGTCAGATGTGGGGTTAGGAGCAGTATTGTCCCAGGTCTGGAACGGGGAAGAGCACCCAGTCATTTACCTCAGCAGGAAGTTGAAGTCCCATGAGGTAAATTACGCCACCGTTGAAAAGGAGTGTTTAGCGGTGAAGTGGGCTCTAGATTCCCTTCGGTACTACCTGCTAGGTAGGCACTTTGACATGGTTACGGATCACGCTCCGTTAAAGTGGATGGCTCAAAACAAGGAAACAAATAGAGAGTGAATAGGTGGTTCCTGGCCCTCCAGGAATTCAACTTCACAGTAAAGCATCGCCCTGGCGTTCAAATGGGGAATGTGGATGCTTTGTCTCGAGTACATGAATGCCTGATTGCTGGTGTTCCAACCCCGAGGTTAAAACAAGAGGGGGGGGTATGTGACAGCAGAAGGTAAAGTCACCTGGTTGCATCCAGGGGGGTAGATATATTTCGCCCAGATTCAGGCTTTACGCTGACTTATACAGCTAGGTGGAGAGTTGTATAAGCCCAGCTGAGACTAGTGGGCTCATTGATGACTCATACCTCTAGGGAGAGGGCTGGGCGTCGTGCAGACAGGGAGTTGATGAGGCCAGCTGAAGCTTGTCAGCTCATTTAGGCCTCTATAAAAAACTCCCAGATTCATTAGATGTTAGCTCATGCCTGGAAGCAGACCTGTGTGGACTGTCTAGGGAGAGTGAACCCCTGTGCGGTGAGAGAAAGCCTGTGTGGCTATATTTTGCTTGGACATTTAAAACCAGGACTAGGACAGCACTAGGCTGATCCCAGTCGTTAGTTAGGAAACCTGTAAGTTTAGTCAGAGGTCAAGTTGACCAGGATTTATTTTGTTTATGTTTTTTTTGCCTTGCTGTGTTTTTGTCACTGTAAATAGAAAATAAACCGCACCTTTTTGATTTTGAAAACCACAACCTCCGTCTGCTGGGCCTGTTTTGGGTGGGGGAGCCCATCCCGGGGGTCACACATACCCGCTGCCGAGCTAGCCCCCTCACAATATATATAATATTTTTATAATCGGTTTTCGGTTTTCGGCACCAAAATTTCCATTGTGCACCTCTCTACTTGTATCCCAAAAGGAAATAACTGTTTGCTATAACTGATTATGACTGATTATGGAGTGTAGTTTCAATTTGTTAGATGTACTAGCATATTTAGTTGCACTAACACTCCCCTCGAACTGACCCCCCTCCCCAGACTGACATGGCTGCTGTCCTAAGGTGCCCCCTGTGCTCCTTCATCCAGTGTGGAGGCGCTCTAATAAATACAGGTGTGTTACTGGCCAGATCACATGTAAAAACAGACAAAAAAAAAAGAAAGAAAACAAATGCAGCCACCACATCTAAGGATCGGCAAGCTGCCATAGGGGTGCACAGAATGGAAATTTAGTTGGCAAAACCGAAAATAAAGGATGCACTAGGCCGAAAAAAACGAAACCGATACCGAAAAGAAGTGTGTGTGTGTGTGTGTATATATATATATATATATATATATATATATATATATATATATATATATATATGTATGTATGTGTATTGTATTAAACTTTTTAATTTATCATCAATTTAAATTAATATGAGTTTATTGTAGGCAATTATTGGCACCTTTAGTGCAAGAAAGGTCAAGAAAAATGCTGTTTGCAGTCTCTGACCATCTCTTGTATCGTGTCTGCAGTCTCTGACCATCTCTTGTATCGTGTCCGCAGTCTCTGACCATCTCTTGTATCGTGTCCGCAGTCTCTGACCATCTCTTGTATCGTGTCCGCAGTCTCTGACAATCTCTTGTATCGTGTCCACAGTCTCTGACCATCTCTTGTATCGCGTCCGCAGTCTCTTACTTAAACACATTGCTAATAGTAATAGCAAAATTTCTATTCGGTGCACCTCTAGCAGACATGGTGCAGGGGATGGTCAGAGACTGCCGACATGGTGCAGGGGATGGTCAGAGACTGCCGACATGGTGCAGGGGATGGTCAGAGACTGCCGACATGGTGCAGGGGATGGTCAGAGACTGCCGACATGGTGCAGGGATGGTCAGAGACTGCCGACATGGTGCAGGGGATGGTCAGAGACTGCCGACATGGTGCAGGAGATGGTCAGAGACTGCCGACATGGTGCAGGAGATGGTCAGAGACTGCCGACATGGTGCAAGAAATCAATGCAGCCTCACCAGTGCCCAGCAGCCTCACCAGTGCCCATCATATGCAGCCTACCGGTGCTCGTCATATGCAGCCTGCCAGTGCCCAGCAGACTCACCACCAGTGCCCATTATATGCAGCCTGCCAGTGCTCAGCAGCCTCATCACTAGTGCCCAGCAGCCTCACCAGTGCCCATCTTATGCCTGCCTTTGCCCGGATCAGAGCGGCGATCTCCGTGTGTTGAATTGCCCGTGCCGCAGTAATAATGTCCTGTGATCATATCGTACTGATTTAAAGTCTTGCCATTGTATCGGTGTGTTGTCTATCACAGGAGGCGGGACATTGTTACTGCGACCCGGACAATTGAGCTCCATGACATGCGGAGATCGCGGCGAGGAGAGGAGGAGGCAGGGTAGAAAGAGGGAGTGGAGGACTGGATACTCCAGGGTGACGCTCCCGCAATGGGTGGCACCCGGGGCGGACCGCGCCCCTTTTCGGTATTGGCTGTTTTCTTCTTTCGGCCAAATAAAAAAACTGGGTTTCGGACGATAATTTTCGGCGGCTGAAATTTCAGTACTCCTCTGAGATATGACATTTTTGGTGTGGGGTTTAATACCGCTTTTAATAAAAGTTACTGAACAAGAAAAAATAGTACCTAGCTGTGTGCGGCATTGGTGCTCAGCCTGTTTTAGCTGTCTGTGTAGAGGCAGGCACAGCATGGCGTCCATTGAATGTAAGGCCAGGCAGGCAATGATCCTGGTTTCGGCCAATTTGCATGTTAACATCCTTCTCAGCAGAAAATGGAAACACAAGATGGAAAAGAAGTTGTGAACAATGCCATTGTTGCCCACAGTGACCAGTGAGGATTAATCTTTTAAAGGGGTTGTAAAGTCACAAGTTTTTTTTATCTAAATGCATTAGGATAGACTTCTGTGTGCAGTAGCCCCCCCCCCCCCCAATACTTACCTGCGCCATCTCTAGAGCCAGCGATGTCCACGAGTGCCTTGGCTGTCGGGACTCTCTCTCCCGATTGGCTGAGAGACAGCAGTGGCACAGTTGGCTCCCACTGCTGTCAGTCAGTTAGCCAATGAGGAGAGAGAGGGCGGGGCTGGGCCACCCTCTCGCTCTCATTGGCGGCTTCATGTCTAAATGGATACACAAAGCAGTGGCTCACATCGGGTGCCCCCTTAGCAAGCTGCTTGCTGTGGGGGCACTCTACAGGAGGGAGGGACCAGGAGCTCCAGCCAGGGACCCGAGAAGAGGAGGATCGGGGCTGCTCTGTGCAAAACCACTACAACAGATCAGGTAAGTATAAGGCCTCATGCCCACGGACGTTTTTACAGCCGCGTTTTTTACAGCTTAAAAACGCCTGTCCATGTTATTGTTTACATTTTTTGACCTTTTTAAAAAAAAAAAAAAAAAAAAAAAACGTCGGAGCTCAAAAACCCAATCGCTGCGTTTTTGCGCGTTTTTAACGCTTCGCGTTTTTTATGCCTAACGCCGACGCCGAGGAACGCACTGGTTAAAAACGCCTAGGTGGGCATGAAGCTATAGACTGACATGGACAGGCGTTTTTAAGCTGTAAAAAACGCAGCTGTAAAAACGTCCGTGGGCATGAGGCCTTACATGTTTGTTATTTTTAGAGGAAAAAAAAATGGACTTTATCACTTTTTAATTTCTGGTAAAATGGATGGATGAATATGATTGGTCGGCATACACAACTCTTATCTTGTACAGTTATTTTTATAAATCAGCTCTTCCATCATTATCTGGTAATATGTAAAAGTTCAAACAGATGTGTTTATTCCCAGAAAACATTCTCCTCCTAGGAGTATATCTAGGCTAGGAGGAAAAGGTGTGACATCAGCCGTATGTACATGAAGGGAAAACAAACTTATCACATTTCTTTACTTTTTATATCAAGCAGTCATTGGCCGCTTCATCTTCTATTCAAGTGAAATACAGGTGGGGGTTTGATTGTTTTTGTTGGCAAGAGTGACCCCCCCCCCCCCGTGTGTGTGTGTGTGTGTGTGTGTGTGTGTGTGTGTGTTTGCGTTCTTCTGCTCTTTGACAAAAGCCACTGAAAGAGTTTAGAGGACACATTCCCACCACCGTCAGGGCAAGTCTGTAAAGGGGGGGGGGAGGCGTTACAGAGCAGGGTGCCAGCGATCAAAAAATGTAAATCAAGTTGGGTTCCCCCTAATTTATTTTTTTTTGTCTTCTGATAGTGACGGAACAAGAAACTTCAGTCGGTACCCAACTGTCAGTTGCCAACCGCCCCATAGAACATTTACTGCTACAGGGCGGCCGCGCTGCGCAGGGTCACTTGTGTGTGTGTGTGTGTGATTGATATATATATATATATATCAATCAATCTATATATCTATATATCTATCAATCAATCAATCAATTATATAATTACTGTATATACTCGAGTATAAGCCGAGTTTTTAGGCACAATTTTTTGTGCTAAAAATGCCCCCTCGGCTTATACTCGTCACCTTTTTGCGCCTGATCTCCTGGACTTTGGGGAGCCGGTACCGGCCGGCCATAGGTCCCCTGGAACCCCAGACTTGGCACACATATAGCCCCACTCTTCCTCTACAAGTGTGCAAAGTTTCTTGTCGGGGGACCTACGGCCGGGGAGCAACGATTTTTCAAACCCGGGCACCCCTTCCATAGACTCCCATGTTAAACGTCAGTCTAGTCATGGACACAGTGAGGCATGGGCACAGTGAGGCACACCCTAGGCTTATACTCGAGTCAATACGTTTTTCCAGTTTTTTTGTGGTAAAATTAGGTGCCTCGGCTTATATTCGGGTCGGCTTATACTCGAGTATATACAGTGTGTGTGTGTGTGTGTATATATATATATATATATATATATATATATATATATATATATATATATATATATATATATATATAAAATCTCTATATCCATGTGATCCTGCATTTCCAAGTATCGGGCGCGGGTTTACCGGCTCCTACCTCCGCTCTCCATCCTGAGATACAGAGGGGAACGGCAGCACGGAGGGGGAGAAGAGAGGGGTACAGATGCATGGAGGGGGGCACGGAGGAGAGAGGGAGACACGGAGGAGGGAGGGAGACACGGAGCAGCATGAAGGGGGACAGTAGCATGGAGAAGGACGGATGGGGATTGGAGGAAGATAGGTAAGTCAGCGGTGATCGTATGTGGGAGAGAAGCACCGATCACCGCTGAAAGCCGCGGTGGGGGTGTTTGACCTGCCCTGGCCAAAGCAACTCGCAACATGTGACGCGTCGACACCTTTTTACGCATGCCGACGTATTTCCGTAGTCGACACAATCGATTATGTCGACGCGTCGTTGCAGCTCTATTACAATCCTTGCAATGTACAGAGATCACCCAGAGGGGAATGTTTATTTCTCAACAAAAGTGCAGTTACTCTTCTTTTTTGATTTATATTTCTTGCACGATTCTCCCATAATTTTTAGAAAATCTTTTGCATTTCAAAATATTTCCAGCATGCCCAATCGCTTAACCACTTCCTGTCCGGCCCTATAGCAGCATGACGGCCGGGCGGTGGTTCAGTTATCCTGACTGGACGACTTTCAGGATAACAGCCGGGGTGAGGGGGCGCACAGCGCGGCGATCGGTGGTGCAGCGTGTCAGTCTGACACACCGCAACACCGATCTCGGTAAAGAGCCTCTGACCGAGGCTCTTTAGCATGTGATCAGCCGTATCCAATTGCAGTGTAAACAGGAAAAGACGTTTATCTGCTTTTCCTTACTCGCGTCTGACAGGTACGAGTAGAGAGGCGAGCTGATCGGCTGCTCTCCATACAGCGCAGCCCCCCCCCCCCGCGTATGCCCGCCCAGGACCACCAGGTATGCTTATCATGCATCGCCACAAGGTATGCCACACTGGACCACCAGGGATGCCAGTCAGTTCCCAGACATGATGACAATCGGTGCCCATCAACAATGCCTGCCAGTGCCATCAGTGATGCCAATCAGTGCCGCCTATCGATGCGTCCCATCAGTGCCCATCAGTGAAGGAGAAAACTTACTTATTTACAACATTTTATAACAAAAACAAAGAAACCTTTTTTTTTTCTTCAAAATTGTAGGTCTTTTCTTTTTTTTTATTTGTTTAGCAAAAAAAAAATGCAGAGGTGATCAAATACCACCAAAAAAAAGCTCTATTTGTGGGAACAAAATGATAAAAATGTTGTTTGAGTACAGTGTAGCATGACCGCGCAATTGTCATTTAAAAAGTGACAGCTGAAAATTGGCCTGGGCTGGAAGGGTGGAAAGTGGCCGGTATTGAAGTGGTTAAGCTTTGAAAAAGAAAGAAAGAAGCGGATTGGCTGCAATGCAAAGTTGCATCAGTTTTGATAAATTTCAATTTTTGTGTTGCTCTCATGGCAGGTTTGCTTTTAGTCTATTTTGTATCTTAGTCTGATCTGATGTACACCTTGTGACATTTTGTTGCTATTGCGCTGTTTATGGATCCTCAAGGAGATAATGGGAACTTCAGACCTTTGAAAACTGTCCTACACTGAAGGCATTTTTGCTGAAACTTCTCCTCTTGAGTGCAGTCAGCTGGAAGTAATCGGCCTGACCTCTCAGATACCAGACGCCCGATCCGTCTGCTTTCTTCTGCCCACTTGTCTGATGTCTACGGGCACAGAAAGTACCTCCAGACCACCAGGAAGTGTCATGACCTTCTCCTGACCCGAAAGAATATGGAGCACATGTGGCAAAACAGCCATTGCCTCCCCCTCCATACAAAAAGGTAGGACCTGTGCCACTAGTAAGCTGTATGAGCTCCTTTACATCATAACATTCATTTGGACACTCAGGCCCCTTTCACTCTGAGGCGCTTTGCAGGCGCTATTGCGCTAAAAATAGCGCCTGCAAAGCGCCCTGAAAAATCCGCTACTTTGTATCTAGTGTGAAAGCCCGAGGGCTTTCACAGTGGAGCGTTGTGCTTGCAGGAGGGTAAAAAAACTCCTGCAAGCCGCATCTTTGAGGTGCGAGAGGAGCGGTAAAAATACTGCTCCTATAGCGCCCCTGCCCATTGAAATCAATGGGGTAGCGCATCCAAAACGCCCGCAAAACGCTGCAAAGAAGCATTATTGCGGGCGTTTTTAACCCTTATTCGTCCGCTAGCGGGGGTTAAAATCGCCTTGCTAGTGCCCGCAAATCACGGCAAAAACGACGGTACAGCGGTGCTAAAAATAGCGCCGCTATACCGCCAGCGCTTCAGTGTGAAAGTAGTCTAAAGCCCTGTACACACGATCGGATTTCCTATGGATTTTTCCATCGGAAATCCGATGAAGCTGACTTCCATCAGACTTGCCTACACACCATCGGTCAAAAAACCGATCGTCCCAAACGCCGTGACGTAAAACACTCCGATGAGCCGAGAAAAATGAAGTTCAATGCTTCTGAGTATGCGTCGACTTGATTCTGAGCATGCGTGGGTTTTTTATCCGATGGAGTTCCCCACAGACGATAGTAATTTGCTATAGTTTTTTTTTTCCATTGGATAAACTTAAAACATGTTCTATTTTTTAACACCGATGGAAAAAAGACCGATGAGTCCCATACACGATCGGTTTGTCCGATGAAAAAAGTCCATCGGACTGTTTTTATTGGTAAAACCGATTGTGTGTACACGGCTTTAGACTCAGAAAAAAAAGAAATGACAGAGCTGATGCATGTCCAACAGACTGTGCGTTTTTTATTTTTATTTTTTTTGGCAGTTTTTTTGGATCGTACGTTTTTGATCGCAATTTGTAAATTTTAAAATAAGAAAGGAAAATCAGAAAATTCTAAATAACGACTAACTAATAAGAACTGTTAAATTATAGGTATTGGAATTTCCTTTCAAATTTGTCTGTTGGTGAACGTAACGAATACAAATTTATCCAAAGTTACGAATTGTTCGAAATAACGAATGCCGCATCTAAGCCAATGTAACGGAAAAAAATTAATAATAATAAAAAGTTATTATTATTATTATGTGTTCTTGCAAAGCAAGAGCACTTATTGTTATCTCACATATATATTATTATTATTATTATTCTTATAGCCAAATTTTACCACCCTAACTCCTCCCACAGTTTTTACACTACATAGACAAGTAATATACCGAAACGTGCGGATTGTTCCCGAATGATGTGCTATTACTTTGTGGAACGTTTCGCCGAATCGTTCACGAAATATCGTCGTTTTTGCGGCGAAATTTGTCCCATAGCAATGAATGGCGAAACTAGAGTGTGAGCTGACAAAATCTAAAAAATCAGGACATGATTTCTAACCTGCCACCACTCCCTCATTTTTAAACCCACTTACACAAATTGTATATCAAAACGTTCAGCTATCCCTGCTGCCACTACACGTGTCCACGGCTAAGCCATAGTCCTTACAGTTTTCACAATATGATGATTTGTTTGCAACTCACGCCACCCACTGACTTTCATTGAAACTATCCTCTAGCCACTTCATATTCGAAGGGCAATTTCTAAACTGCGACTGTGCCTTTTAATTTTAATATTTCAGAGACCTACTATAAATCAAAATGTAGGTCTGGGTCTTGTGATTCTCACAATATAAAGCTCTTCGCTGTAGGATTTATAGTTTTTAAAATATGTACGTTTGAAGAATGGCAAGAATTCAGGAGAGGCTGAAAATACTGCGTGACCTGTGGTTAGAGGCTGCATAAACAAACATTGGTTTCCTTGGCAACGCTGAGGGACCTATAGCTCCTCCCACACAGCTCTGAGGGGAGTTTCTGAATCACAAATTGTTGTAACATGGAGGTTGGCTGTGTTGTCTTTCCCTCAGGACACAGTATGTTCCCAGTTGGGGTGTCTGGGGGGGAAAGACAATGCACATCGCCTCTTATTTCTCTAAGGCATTTCTAATGTTCAACTTTGCTTACTTTTTTTATTCTGTTATCTGTAAATGAATTACTATGTACCTCTACTATGTACTGTAATACGACAGATACTGTTTTCCGCTGTTTATGACCCCCCCCCCCCCCCCATGAAAAAATTAAAAAGCAATTTTTGAAAAATAAAAATAATAAATGTAAAAAAAAAAATATATATATATATATATATTAGGGCTGTTACTGATTAAAATTTTCGTGTTCGATTAATCGTTTTTTTTTTTAATCGATTAATCGACTAATTTCGATTAATTATAGCGCACATACAGATCCAACTACTTTTAGCTGATCTCCTTGCAGGCCGATTCCCAGTGCAGCTCCCAACCACTGGAAAAATGGATAGCAGGATACAAAAAACACACAAAGGCAGCGCTCGATGGGAATGGAATTAAAAGTTTTATAGTCTTCAAGTAGGTAACAAAATAAATATTGCACTGGAGATAAAATCGATGTAGCGACATAAACTGTAAAAATGGTGCGAGTAATTCCAAACGGTAGCAAAAGCAGTCATAAAAACATGTAGCTAAGTATGATACTGGTATAAAAATGTGTACAATTATACCACTGCTGAATCCAGATGAGGAGGGGTTAACATCAGTCCTTCGGCATGTAGATGTCCCGTGAAGGGAACTATCACAACTCCCAGTGGATGGCTGTAGAATCCCAGGTTGATAGAGGGAAGTGATAGAGGGAAGTGTAACAGCCCTTGCGTGTGGCAGATAGTAAGGCCCTGCCGGCATGCAGATATGAAGGCACAGCAAAGGAGCCCTTCAGATGGACACGGCAAGCCCCGGCGGTGTCTGTGGCGTCACTGGATCTCCGACGGAACTCCCTGAAGACCCGGAATTTTGATCGATCAAAAGAGTTTTGATCGATCAAAAAGCTTAATCGATTAATCGAGGAATTAATAGTTAATTTCCACAGCCCTAATATATATATATATATATATATATATATATATATATATATATATATATATATATATATATATATATATAATAATTTTTGAAAAAAATAAATATTTTAAAAAAAACAATAAAAAAAAAATATATATATATATATATATATATATATATATATATATATATATATATATATATATATATATATATATATATATATATATATAATTTTTTTTTTGAAAACAAAAATCATTTTGAAAAAAAAAAATATTTTTGAAAAAATTGTTCCGCTCTTTCAACTAATGATGGGACTTCTTCAATTTTTTTCTACTTTTTAAAATATTAAGCTTTTTAACACTTTTCACAGTTACTCCAACCACACAACAGTTGCTCAAGCCACTCCACCCACTCCAGTTGTAGACTACTGGTGGAGGCAAGAACACGTCACACAATTTCCCCAGAAATTGTAGCTTTTCTAGTTATTAGTTATTATTGTTAATTAGTTACGTTCCATTCGTTTAGATACGGCATTCGTTATTTTGGATAATTCGTAACTTTGGATAAATTGGTGTTCGTTACGTTCACTAACAGCAAATTTGAAAGGAAATTCCAATACCTAGAATTTAAGTTATTTTCGGATTTTTGGGTTTTTGAATTTCCGAATGAACGTATTTGTCGAAATTCGTTAAAAAATTGGAACGTAATGAATTGCACATGTCTAATGTCCAAAATTTTGGAGAGCTCTTTTGTTGGTGACAGATTCTCAGTGTGAAGACCCTTTACGTGTTTTTTGGTTGTTTAAATCAGCATTTTTTATCCAGGGTGCCTTGAGCTTTCATCAGGGGTTCCTTGGCAAAATGCCTAAAAATTGCCCCATAATTGTATACAAGCTGATGGGTATGGATGAAACCTTTATTTTTAGTTACACAAAACCGCAGGTTTTCATTGTACACCATTACAACCTTCTTGCTGCCAAACTCTGAACGACCAATGACATCATCACTTGATAAGGAGGATGTCAGTTGCCTGAATATCATCCTTGTGTTGTAAACCCTCCCCTGCCTCTCTCCATTAGCTTTGGGGTCTTATTGGCTAAGAGATGGAGAAGAGAAACATTGGCATACTAGTCAGTACCAGTTTGCAAAAGTGTATTTGCGTTGGAAGAATAAATCTCCTCTAACGTTGGGTGTTCTACGTGTATTGATGTTGCTGCATTATTTAAAACGATTAGAATATTGGTTAATTATTAATTAGAATGGGGCGCCTCAAGACTGTCCATACTTTTGGAGGGGGCCTCGAGATTGTCCAAAATTTTAAAGGGTGCCTTGACTGAAAAAAAAGTTGAGAAACACTGGTAAAAAAATAACAAAATAAAAAATAAGCTATAGCTGTACCGCAAAGCAGTAACGTATTAAAGGGGTTGTAAACCCTCAAAGGTTTTTTACCTTAATGCATTCTGTGGACTAAAGTGGAGTTCCACCCACGTTTTTCACTCCTCACCATGCAGCACTAATGTGCATTCTTCTTTTTTTATTTTATTTTTTATTTAAAGATGAGACACAGATACAAACATAAAGACAACTTCACATTACATATAGAGTGTAATGAGCATATCAAGTATAATAACCATCCAAAACAGTTGCATGTGAGTAAGGCCTCATGCCCACTGGCGTTTTTACAGCTGCGTTTTTGAGCGTTTTTTACAGCTTAAAAACGCCTGTCCATGTTATTGTAAATATTTTTTTTTTTTTTTTTTTTTGAAAAAAAAAAACAAAAAAAAAAACGTCGGAGCTAAAAACGCGACCCGCGCGTTAGTGCGCGTTTTTGCGCGTTTTTTGACGCTCGCGTTTTTTCCTGCCTAGTTCTGACGCTGAGGAACGCACTGGCCCTGGGTTTTTTTTTACAGCTTACAAACGCCTATGCTCTTTACAGCTCAAAAACGCCTAGGTGGGCATGAAGCTATAGACTAACATGGACAGGCGTTTTTAAGCTGTAAAAAACGCTCAAAAACGCGGCTGAAAAAACGCCCGTGGGCATGAGGCCTAAAGGTCACTATTCAGTCAGAGCCCATTCACACAGGGGCAACACGACTTCCAGCGCCGATTTTATGAGGCAACTCAGACACGATTTTATGAGGCAACTCAGCGAGACCTGGAGCTATTTACAAGGCAACTCCAAGTTGCCTGCAGGACAGGAGACATTCCAGTGGCCAATCAAACAAGAATCAGCTCTGTGGGAGGGAGGGGGGAGGGAGAGGTTTGCCTGATAAATGTATGTTATCTTCCTGGAGAGTTGCTCCTATTAAGACAGTGAGAGGCGACTCCCATTGAAATGAATGGTTACAGGTCGCCTAGGAGTCGGATTGAAGTAGTACAGGGACCTTTTTTGAAGTCGGAGCGACTGCAGTAGTGTGCATAAGGACGGCTCCATTAACTTACATTGATTTCTTCAGCCAGCGCGACCTGAGGCGACTAGGGGCGACCTGGGGCGATTTGGAGTCGGATCCAAAGACGCCCCTGTGTGAATGGGCTCTAAGGACGGCTCCATTAACTTACATTGATTTCTTCAGCCAGCGCGACCTGAGGCGACTAGGGGCGACCTGGGGCGATTTGGAGTCGGATCCAAAGACGCCCCTGTGTGAATGGGCTCTCAGTCAAACCACTCGCTGAAGTCTAATCTAGGGTAAACACAAACATCTGTGCTCATCACATTTTTATTTTAATTAACCACTTGACCACTGGGCACTTAAACCCCCTTAATAACCAGACCAATTTTCAGCTTTCGGTGCTCTCACATTTTGAATGACAATTACTCAGTCATACAACACTGTACCCATATGAAATTTTTGTCCTTTTTTTCACACAAATAGAGCTTTCTTTTGGTGGTATTTAATCACTGTTGGGTTTTTTATTTTTTGCGCTATAAGAGAAAAAAGACTGAAAATTTTGTAAAAAAGTGATTTTTTTTTCGTTTCTGTTATAAAATTTTGCAAATTACTATTTTTTCTTCATAAATTTTGGCCAAAATTTATACTGCTACATATCTTTGGTAAAAATAAGTACAAATTGGTGGATATTATTTGGTCTTTGTGAAAGTTATAGAGTCCACAAGCTATGGTGCCAATATCTGAAAATTGATCACACCTGAAGTACTGACGGCCTATCTCATTTCTTGAGACCCTAACATGCCAGAAAAGTACAAATACCCCCCAAATGACCCCTTTTTGGAAAGAAGACATTCCAAGGTATTTAGAAAGAGTCATTGTGAGTTTTTTGAAGTTGTCATTTTTTCCCACAATTCTTTGCAAAATCAAGATTTTTTTTTTCTCTTTTTTTTTTTTTCACAAAATTGTCATATTAGCAGGTTATTTCTCACACACAGCATATGCATACCACAAATTACACCCCAAAACACATTCTGCGATTACTCCCGAGTATGGCGATACCACATGTGTGAGACTTTTACACAGCGTGGCCACATACAGAGGCCCAACATGCAGGGAGCACCTTCAGGCGTTCTGGAGCACCAAGGCCAATTCTGACATTTCTCTCCTACATGTAAAAATCATCATTTATTTGCTAGAAAATTACATAGAACCCCAAAACATTATATATGTTTTTTTAGCAAAGACCTTAGAGAATATAATGGTGGTTGTTGCAACTTTTTATCTCGCACGATATTTGCGCAGCAATTTTTTTAACGCGTTTTTTACGGAAAAAAAATGTTTTGTGCTTAAAAAAAAAAAAAACAGTAAAGTTAGCCCAATGTTTTTGCATAATGTGAAAGATGAAGTTACGCCGAGTAAATAGATACCTAACATGTCGCCCTTAAAAATTGCACACACTCGTGGAATGGCGCCAAACTTCACTACTTAAAAAATCCCCATAGGCAACGCTTTAAATATTTTTACTGGTTACATGTTTTGAGTTACAGAGGAGGTCTAGGGCCAAAATGATTGCTCTCGCTCTAACGTTCGCAGAGATACCTCACATGTGTGGTTTGAAAACCGTTTTCATATGTGGGCGGGACTTACGTATGCGTTCGCTTCTGTATGCGAGCTCACGGGGACAGGGGCGCTTTAAAAAAAAAAAAATATTTTATTCTTCATTTTACTTTATTTATTTTAGTTTGACATGTTTTTCCGCCCTAAACATTTTTTTGATCACTTTTATACCTATTACAAGGAACGTAAACATCCCTTGTAATAGGAATATGGCATGACAGGTCCTCTTTACAGTGAGATATGGGGGGGGGGTGTCAATAAGACCCCACATCTCACCTCTAGGCTGGGAAGCCTGAAAAAAAAACAACAATCCTGGCTTTGATCGTAGCGGTGAGTCGGTAGAAGCACCGGAGGGCGGCGGGGGGGGGGACATCCCTTCTCGCCTCCCGTAAGAATGATCAAGCGGCGGAACAGCCGCTATGATTGTTCTTATGGTGTAGGGAATCGCCGGCTGAAAAAGCTAGTATCTGAATGATGCCTGTAGCTGCTCCCATCATTCAGATATCCCCGCACAAAGTCAAGGACGTCATATGACGGCCGGAGGGCGGGAAGTGGTTATTGCAGAGTATTGCCGGGCATTGCGGAGTATTGCCGGGCATTGCGGAGTATTGCCGGGCATTGCGGAGTATTGCCGGGCATTGCGGAGTATTGCCGGGCATTGCGGAGTATTGCCGGGCATTGCGGAGTATTGCCGGGCATTGCGGAGTATTGCCGGGCATTGCGGAGTATTGCCGGGCATTGCGGAGTATTGCCGGGCATTGCGGAGTATTGCCGGGCATTGCGGAGTATTGCCGGGCATTGCGGAGTATTGCCGTGTATGGCAGGGTATTGTGGCGGGTATTGCAGAGTATTGTGGCGGGTATTGCAGAGTATTGTGGCGGGTATTGCAGAGTATTGTGGCGGGTATTGCAGAGTATTGTGGCGGGTATTGCAGAGTATTGTGGCGGGTATTGCAGAGTATTGTGGCGGGTATTGCAGGGTATTGTGGCGGGTATTGCAGGGTATTGTGGCGGGTATTGCAGGGTATTGTGGCGGGTATTGCAGGGTATTGTGGCGGGTATTGCAGGGTATTGTGGCGGGTATTGCAGGGTATTGTGGCGGGTATTGCAGGGTATTGTGGCGGGTATTGCAGGGTATTGTGGCGGGTATTGCAGGGTATTGTGGCGGGTATTGCAGGGTATTGTGGCGGGTATTGCAGGGTATTGTGGCGGGTATTGCAGGGTATTGTGGCGGGTATTGCAGAGTATAGCACAGGGATGGCTGAGCAGGGATGGATGGATGGATCTGTGACTGCAATTGTCACAGATCCAGCCCACAGTGCTGCTGCTGCCATCCGCTCCCTCCCCCTCCCCTCTCACACTGTACCGATCGGTACAGAGAGGGGAGGGAGGAACCGGCGTCATCAAATGACGCCGGTCTGTTTACAAGTGATTGCTCCGTCATTTGACGGAGCGATCACGTGGTAAACGGCCACTATCAGCGGCGATTTACCGCGATTCGTGATCCGCCGGGTCCTCTGGACCCGGCGGTCACGGAGTTTCCCGTGTGCGCGCCCCAGGGGGCGCGCGGGAGCGCGATTCTGGGAGGACGTTATATAACGTCCTCCCAGAGTTAAGCAACCACCTTGTCGACGTTATTTGTCGGCAGGTGGTTGTTAAGTGGTTAAGGCCCCTTTCACACTGACACGTCTTTCAGGCGGTTTAGTGTTAAAAATAGCGCTGCTATACCGCCTGAAAAAATCGTGCCCTGCAGCCTTCAGTGTGAAAGCCCGAAGGCTTTCACAATGAAGTGGTGCGCTAGCAGGACCGCTCCAAAAGTCCTGCTAGCCGCATCGTTGCAGCGGTGGGTTTACCGCTGCTGCCCATTGAAAGCAATGGGAAACCGCGGTAATACAGTAAAGTATTGACCCTTTTTCAGCCGCTAGCGGGGGTTAAAATCACCCCGCTAGCGGCCAAATTTTGCGGTAAAAACTACGGTATATCGGCGCTAAAAATAGCGCTGCTATACCGCCAGCGCACCTCCCCTCCCCAGTGTGAAAGGGGCCCTAGAGAGAGAGAGACCTAAAAACACACAGAACCCTCAAGGGAGGGGAGGGGCAATTACCCTCAGGGAGCCCAGATTGGTAAGGCTGAATTGGCAATGGGGATCCTAAACGGTGGACCCTGCCATGTATTGGGGGAATTCGTCAGAGAAGCGAAAGAGGTTCCAGTGAATCCATCTGGGCTTATGTTTCTCCGACTTATCTCGCAGCGCAGAGGTCAGATCTTTTATTTGCTCAATGTCCTTCACGCTTGCGAGCCATTGGGCTACCGTTGGCACAGACTGTTGCTTCCAAAGAGGTGGGATGCTGGCCCGAGCAGCATTAAGGAGATGCTTGAGGAGGAATTTATGGTAACGTTTCCTTGATAGGGGAGTAAAGTTAAGGAGAGCCGCAGCTGGGTTATCCTGAAGGGAGATGTCCGTGAGTTTCTGTATGAGCTTAAGTACCGGCTGCCAAAAAGTTTGGAGCACAGGGCAGTCCCAAAAAATATGTAATAGGGTGCCTGGGTGTAGGCCGCAATGCCAAGATCGGTCAGTTTGTAGAGGAAATATCTTAGCCAGCACGGAAGGAGTTCTGTACCAGCGTGTCACTATTTTATAGGCGGTCTCTTGATATTTGCTGCATAGAGAGGATTTCTGTGCGAAAAAGTGTATGCGGTCTTTTTGGGGTTCTGTGAAGGTGACTTTCAAGTCTCTCCCGTTTTGCTAAGAATGGGGGGTCTTCAGTGGCGTGAAGGTCTAACAAGCATTTGTAGGAGGTAGATAAGGACCGCCGGATCGGTCCCTCCCCCAAGCAGAGTTCCTCAAAAGAGTGGAGCTTTCTGACGAAGTGGGCTGGTTTGGACAGTGAGCTGAGAAAGTGAGATGGTTGGTTGATCCTCCAGCAGTCTAATGAAAGTGGGGCCCTGACCTAAGAGCAAGTTCTCCGTAGTGAGCCAACCGGTGGAACGCAAGAATGAGGAGGCCCTCGTGAGTCCCTGTGGGGCTTGCGAGAGAAAGGACGAATCGGTAGGGCCAGGTACAAAATCTGGATGACCAATAAGTGGCGTCAGTGGGGATGGAAAATTTCGTAGTGAGGCTAAACAGAAAAACCTTTTCAGTTCCATAAGAGTTGGCCCAATCAGTGGGTGAGTAGTCAGGTGGGTGGCAGGAGTATTCCCTGCCCAAGGAAGTCCTGCTGGGGGGGGCCCTGGCTGCCTCCTGCTCCAGCGACACACAGAGCTTCAAATTAATATGCATTCTTAAAATGAATTGCCAATTTTTTATTTTCGTTTTTCTGTTCACTTACCTGATTTATGCCTATATTTAATTTCACTTCTTCCTTTAGATCTTGGCCAGCTTGGCATGGCACTGCTCCCGTAACATTTAACATTGGCGTCAATGGAAAAATCTTGGTCAGCTTGGCATGGCACTGCTCCCATAACAAACTGTGCCATGTCAAACTGACCAAGATTGCACATGCTCGAGATCGGCAGGTGCATGCTGGGTAGCCAGCATGCACAGAAGAAGGACATTGCGGCTTCAGATGTCCACGTGATATGGCCGCGCTGTGCAGGAACTTCACAAAGTAAGAAAGCGATGCTGCACAAATGGAAAATGGGGCATAGTTTACAGCATACCTTTTGTTGTGTTGCACGAGACATGAGTATTCTGGGGGTATTTTTATCTTAAAAGTCATATTTCGCCCGGAACTCTGCTTTAAGGTGAAAAACCTTCTTTAGTGCAGCAGCCCCCCTTTTACTTGCCTGAACCTGATCTTTCCTGCGACGGGGACGAGCCCAACCGCTTCAGCCACTGCCTCAGGTCCTCATTGGATAGACTGATAGCAGCAGGAGCCATTGGCTTCCGTTGCTGTCAATCAAATTCAGTGACACAGGAGCTAGGGGGTGGGGGCTGAGTCGCTGTCTGTGTCAATGGACGCAGCAGCAAAACTCGGGAGCATGCCCGCACGAGTGCCCCAATGGAAGGAGGAGGAGCCAGGAGCGCTGCTGAGGGACCCCAGAAGAGGAAGATTGGGGCCGCTCTGTGCAAAACCCTTGCACAAAGGAAGTATATCATGTTATGAAAAAAATAAAAAAACAAACCTTTACAACCCCTTTTAATCTTTCATGTAATGTTGACTCAAGCAGGGAAACTTAGACTTATTAAAGATATAATTTTCATTATTACTGTCTTATGAACCTTGCTAGTTGCATTGCATGGCAGCAATGAAGTCCTGTAGCACCTTCCACCCCGTTACTGTTCAGTTCATATATTTGTGCCCTGCAGCATTGTTCTGCTGTAAGTGATCCGGTTCACTGGATTTCTCTCGCTGGGATTGATTGCTTGTTTAAAAGACACGCAGTTAAATGAGGAGTGCTATTTCAGTGGAGTCATTCTTCTCTTAGCCCCGACCCCCCCCCCCGTCCCCCGTCTCAGTGGCTCTTTTGAAATTGGCCTCCAATCTGTGATTTTTAGAAGGCTTTAGGCCATTGTGTGGCCCTGTCTGCCCATCTCGGTCTGGTATGGTATTACCGTCCTAACTTGCCACAGACCTCTTGGAAGAACAAAGCTCTCTTATTGCCATTTCACAATCCATCCCCGGGTGTACGTGATCGACCGCTCTACTCCCTGCAATGTTAGGAACGGTTTAATCATGACCAGTTGTATGTTGTTCTGGTGATTGTAAATTAAAGCCGAACTCGAGGCACAGAGATTCACATATGCCTGGAAAGCACGTTCTCTGCTTGCCTCCACAATACCATTTTATCCCCAGATCAGTGCCTTATCTTCTGTATTATTTGACTTTTCTGGCTGTATAAAAAAACCTTCATTCATTCATTCAAGCTTTATTCAGTCTAAATTCCAAGTGACACTATTTGTCCACAGCTGCATAAGCACAGACTGTGATGTCACCCGACCCTCCCCCTTCCCCCTTCCCCCCTCTTCCTCTGTACTGTGTTGTACCCTGTTCAAGCCACTTTCTGGATCGCCTCCTGTAGCTTTTTTTTATTTTTTATAAATTCTTTATTTAAGAAGAACGAACATGCGGATATACAGCAAACCACCATTAATACATACCAAAGAAACATTGAGCACCCCCCAAGTACACTCAAGAACACAAACATCACTGTAATGTAAGATAGGTCTACTTGTCATTAGGGAGTAGCAGCAATCCACAGAGGATAAGGGAGGTTCTGCACCCCGCATGACCAATTTTCTACGGCAAACACCGTTTTTATATTTAGGAAAAGAAGAAGAATCTGACTAACACCGCATAAACCCCAACGTCGAGACAACCTTGGGAATATAGTAGAGAGATATCCACGGAGTTGGAGAAGAAAGAATTGGGGAGGGGAAGAAAGAGGGGAGAGATAGGAGAGAGGGGCGGAGTGAGCAAAAAAAAGGGGGGGGGGGGTTATCATGCTTCCTGTAGCTTTACTGCTACCGTGCAGCCACACTGCGCTGGATCACGTGTGTGTGTGTATATGTGTGTTTGTATGTATGTATGTATGTATATATATGTGTGTGTGTGTGTGTGTGTGTGTGTGTGTGTATATACAGGTCCTTCTCAAAAAATTAGCATATTGTGATAAAGTTCATTATTTTCTGTAATGTACTGATAAACATTAGACTTTCATATATTTTAGATTCATTACACACAACTGAAGTAGTTCAAGCCTTTTCTTGTTTTAATATTGATGATTTTGGCATACAGCTCATGACAACCCAAAAATCCTATCTCAAAAAATTAGCATATTTCATCCGACCAATAAAAGAAAAGTGTTTTTAATACAAAAAAAGTCAACCTTCAAATAATTATGTTCAGTTATGCACTCAATACTTGGTCGGGAATCCTTTTGCAGAAATGACTGCTTCAATGCGGCGTGGCATGGAGGCAACCAGCCTGTGGCAATGCTGAGGTGTTATGGAGGCCCAGGATGCTTCGATAGCGGCCTTAAGCTCATCCAGAGTGTTGGGTCTTGCGTCTCTCAACTTTCTCTTCCCAATATCCCACAGATTCTCTATGGGGTTCAGGTCAGGAGAGTTGGCAGGCCAATTGAGCACAGTAATACCATGGTCAGTAAACCATTTACCAGTGGTTTTGGCACTGTGAGCAGGTGCCAGGTCGTGCTGAAAAATGAAATCTTCATCTCCATAAAGCTTTTCAGCAGATGGAAGCATGAAGTGCTCCAAAATCTCCTGATAGCTAGCTGCATTGACCCTGCCCTTGATAAAACACAGTGGACCAAAACCAGCAGCTGACATGGCACCCCAGACCATCACTGACTGTGGGTACTTGACACTGGACTTCAGGCATTTTGGCATTTCCCTCTCCCCAGTCTTCCTCCAGACTCTGGCACCTTGATTTCCGAATGTACTTTGGACCACTGAGCAACAGTCCAGTGCTGCTTCTCTGTAGCCCAGGTCAGGCGCTTCTGCCGCTGTTTCTGGTTCAAAAGTGGCTTGACCTGGGGAATGCGGCACCTGTAGCCCATTTCCTGCACACGCCTGTTCACGGTGGCTCTGGATGTTTCTACTCCAGACTCAGTCCACTGCTTCCGCAGGTCCTCCAAGGTCTGGAATCGGTCCTTCTCCACAATCTTCTTCAGGGTCCGGTCACCTCTTCTCGTTATGCAGCGTTTTCTGCCACACTTTTTCCTTCCCACAGACTTCCCACTGAGGTGCCTTGATACAGCACTCTGGGAACAGCCTATTCGTTCAGAAATTTCTTTCTGTGTCTTACCCTCTTGCTTGAGGGTGTCAATGATGGCCTTCTGGACAGCAGTCAGGTCGGCAGTCTTACCCATGATTGCGGTTTTGAGTAATGAACCAGGCTGGGAGTTTTTAAAAGCCTCAGGAATCTTTTGCAGGTGTTTAGAGTTAATTAGTTGATTCAGATGATTAGGTTAATAGCTCGTTTAGAGAACCTTTTCATGATATGCTAATTTTTTGAGATAGGAATTTTGGGTTTTCATGAGCTGTATGCCAAAATCATCAATATTAAAACAAGAAAAGGCTTGAACTACTTCAGTTGTGTGTAATGAATCTAAAATATATGAAAGTCTAATGTTTATCAGTACATTACAGAAAATAATGAACTTTATCACAATATGCTAATTTTTTGAGAAGGACCTGTGTGTGTATATATATATATATATATATATATATATATATATATACACATATACACACACATACACACACACATACACACACACATACATACACACACACACCTGCCGCCCCGGCTGTGCTGTCATTCGGTACAGCACGAGCCAATCAGCGGGTCCTGGCCAATCATTTATGGACGGGACCTGCTGAGCAAATGACAGAAGAGAGCTTTGTGTTGGTAAACAACACAGGGCTTTCTACAGGAAGAGCAGGGATGAGGCTGTTTTCTTTGTTTTGTAGAAAAAAGAAAAAAAAAAAAAAGGGGTGGATAAAAATTAATTTAAACAAATCAATAAAAAAAAAAAAAATCCAAGAAATTAGATTTTTTTTCAAAATTTGAATTTGATTTTTTTATTTTATTTAAATTGGATTTTTTTTAAATTGGATTTATTTTATTTAAATTGGATTTGTTTTGATTTTTATTAAATTTATTTTAATAAAATGCTTTTGGAGTAAAAATCTAAAGATGGTTTTCTATTTTAAAGCGGAGCTCCACCCTAAAGTAGAACTTCCGCTCATTGGAACCCTCCCCCCCCCCCTCCGGTGTCACAATTGACACCTTTCAGGGGGGAGGGGGGTGCAGATACCTGTCTAAGACAGGTATTTGCACCCACTTCCGGGAGTCCTCTCTCCGGGAATCTGCGGGAAGCACGTCACTTCCCGCAAAATACCCGTTGTGTTCTCGGAGACACTCGGCTCCCAGAACACAGCAGGGACCAGTCAGAATGGCGCAGCGCAACTTTCGCATGCGCCGTAGGGAACCGGGCAGTGAAGCCGCAAGTCTTTACTTACTGGTTCCCTCACCGAGGATGGCGGTGGGGGCAGCAGAGTGACAAGCGATTTGCTTGTCTTCTGCTGCGGACATCGCTGGACTCCAGGACAGGTAAGTGTCCTAATATTAAAAGTCAGCAGCTGCAGTATTTGTAGCTGCTGGTTTTTAATATATTTTTTTTTCGGCGGAGCTCCGCTTTAAGATACATTAATAATTTTTGTTTATTCAGCATGAAATGGAGCTTGGTTATATTGCTTGAGGCTGTAAATTCTGCAATACAGTATTTACTTTTGGTAAACTCATTTAATGACTCCAAGCTCTGCATAACATTCTATTCTGCAATAGAATTCTGCAATATTTAAATTTTTGGTAAACTCATTCAATGAATCCAAGCTCTGCAAGCTGAGATAACATGCACTGCATTGATGCATTCACACAATTTCACAGTAACCATGAGATAAAACAAAGTTCAGGAATATTCCATTGTTTTGCAAATCTATGTACACTACAAACTGTATGATTGTTTGAAGAGAAATGCATCTGTACCAGGCTCCAAGTGTGAAGAGGAAGGGCAAGCAGTAAAAATGAAAGTGAAACCTAAGCAGCATATAAACCTTGTGATCTTTCAGCACATAGCTCAAAGTGCTTTAATTCCTCCCAGGAGGAGCAAAATGTCAACAGGAGGCCGTAAAAGAGACCCAGTTTGAGGATATTTACTAGACAGCTTATTATTCTAAATGGGAAACCTTTATTTTGTTTGCAAATATTAAAGATTCCAACTACCAGCAAGAATGAGTCCTGACATTTAAAGAGCACCTGTCATTTCAGACCCATCATGGCAGCGCCTGTTAGCGGTCATCCACTCGCCTGCTGCCGCCACGTCCCTCACCTTGTTGTGTCCCCGCCGCATCACCAGCCATCCCATTAAAGTGAATGGGACTGTCGTTAAGTCAACAGCGGGTCAGAGGAGGAGCCGCTGCAGGACAGATGCGCTTTAAAAAATATGATTTAAATCAAATCCACCCTGCTACAAAGCAGGCAGTAAACGATCATATCTCTTAGGGCTCATGCACACTAAAGCTCAAACAAAAGATGTTTTCCCCATCCCAGCCAGTGTCGTCATTAGTACAGTGACAATGTATAGTAATAGCACTAATCACTGTATTAGTGTCACTGGTGATGTCAGTTCCCACCCAGTGTCAGATTGTCCGCCATAGTAACACAGTACAGTTATAAGTCACTGATCACAGCCCAGTCCCTCTTCTTCATCGGGTGACCCCACATAAAGCCGCTTGCAATGGTGGCACCCATGCATGCTTGCTCCCGAGCTCCGCTGTTGCGTCCATTGATACAGACAGGGGGACCCCCCCCATGTCACAGGATTTGATTGACAGCAGCGGGATAGCGCTGCTAACAATCCGTCCAGTGAGTAGGGAGACAAGGAAAGGGGGTGGGGGGGGGACCTGCAGCACAGGAGGTTGTTCCCCTTAAATCATAGAATGTATTAAGGTGAAAAACCTTAAGGCTTTAGAACCATTTTAAGGGCCCGTTTTTCGCCTGCAGTTATGGCCGTCTGAAGACCCCTGTGGTAGGTGTATGTGAACAGCTGCGGCTGCTCAGCCCCTATGGAGTAATGACAAGCTGACAGTAGCCACAGCTGTCTGCCGCTGTTTGCATGTATCTGCACTTCCAGCAGTTGCCTATGGTTAGGGACAGACTATCGGTCCAGGTTGTGTCCAGGGCTGATCGCCTGACTCTCCAACCCCAGTGTGTAGGTGTCTCTGTATAGCGGTGTGGGCCTCTCATGGTTCTTATGTCCTCTGTAGGTTGTGGAGCCATACTTCTACAGTGGAGACTATAGGAGTACAGCTGTGTGCAAATCTATATGCAGTCACTACTACACAGATGTGAAGAAAATCTCTGCATCTGGCATGTAAATGCCCTGGGAGGCCGCTACTGCCACAAACGGGAATTTGTTGGCAGGGTGGGTTTGCTTTAAATCGGGTCGATTTTAGATGCTGATTCAAATCCACGAATAAAAAGACTTGATTTAAATCATAATTTTTAAAACGCAACTGTCATCTCTGTCCCGTGGCGGCTCCTCCTCTGACTCGCTGTTGACTCACCGACAGTCCCATTTACTTTAATGGGATGGCTGGTGATGCGGCGGGGACACCACAAGGTGAGGGACGTGGCAGGAACAGGTGAGTGGATGCCCGCTAACAGGCGCTGCCATGATGGATCTGAAATGACAGGTGCTCTTTACATTTTAGGACTTATTCCTGCTGGTAATTAGAATCTTTAATATTTGCAAACAAAATGAAGGTTTCCTATTTAGAATAATAATCTGTCAGGTTAGTAAAAAAGCGATATCCGAACCCACTCAATCATACAGTTTGTAGTGTACATAGATTTGCAAAACAATAAAATAAAGGAATATTCCTGAATTTTGTTTTATCTCGTGATTACTGTGAAATTGTTGAATGCATCAATGCAGTGCATGTTATCTCAGCTTGCAGAGCTTGGATTCATTCATTGAATGAGTTTACCAAAAATTTAAATATTGCAGAATATATACAGACTCGTGCTACATAACTAAGCTCCATTTCATGCTGAATAAACTAAATGATTAATGTATCTTAAATAGAAAACTATCTGTAGATAGATTTTTTTACTCCAAAGGCATTTTATTAAAATGTGATAAAAATCAAAAAAAAATCGATTTTTTTTTTTTTTTAAAGCAAATAAATCTGATGCAAATCAAAAAAATAAACATTCTATTTTTTTCTATTTTTTTTTTAAATCGGAGATTTTTTTTATCCACCCTGTCTGTTGGGTTGAGGGTACAAGGGGAGGGCTTCTAGGTCAGATTACCATTGCATGATCTTTTGGGTTTTGAGATTAATAAGTGTGGGTGTAATGTTTGTTTTGGCTAAAGTGGGGAAAGGTTGGAACATCAGTCCGGTTTCTACTTCTCTTTATGTCTCCTTTTAGGCTCTTTTCACGTTTGTGCGACTTTGGACACCAAAGTTGCATGACAAGTCGCACTCCATGTTTTTCAATGACAATCATTCAAATATGTGCAACTTCAAGTGTCAGCGTCCTTTAACCACTTAAGCCCCGGACCATTTCGGGCCATTAGGACCAAGCCTGTTTTTGGGATTCGGCACTGCGCTGCTTTAACTGTAAATTGTTCGGACATGCAATGTTGTACCCAAATGAAATTTGCGTCCTTTTCTTCCCACAAATAGAGCTTTCTTTTAATGGTATTTGATTGCCTCTGCGATTTTTATTTTTTGCGATATAAACAGAAAAAGACCGAAAATTTTGAAAAAAAATGATATTTTCTACTTTTTGTTATAAGAAAAATCGAATAAACTCAATTGTAGTCATACATTTAGGCCAAAATGTATTCAGCCACATGTCTTTAGTAAAAAAAATGTCAATAAGCGTATATTTATTGGTTTGCGCAAAAGTTATAGCGTTTACAAACTAGGGTACATTTTCTGAAATTTACACAGCTTTAAATTTATGACTGCCTATCTCATTTCTTGAGGTGCTAAAATGGCAGGGCAGTACAAAACCCCCCCAAATGACCCCATTTTGGAAAGTAGACACCCCAAGGAAATTGCTGAGAGGCATGTTGAGCCCATTGAATATTTTTTTTTTTTTGTCCCAAGTGATTGAATAATGACAAAAAAAAAAAAAAAAATTACAAAAAGTTGTCACTAAATGATATATTGCTCACACATACCATGGTTATATGTGGAATTGCACCCCACAATACATTCTTCTGCTTCTCCTGAGTACGGGGATACCACATGTGTGGGACTTTTTGGGAGCCTAGCCACGTACGGGACCCCAAAAACCAAGCACCGCCTTCAGGCTTTCTAAGGGCGTAAATTTTTGATTTCACTCCTCACTACCTATCACAGTTTCGAAGGCCATAAAATGCCAAAATAGCACAAAATCCCCCCAAATGACCCTATTTTGGAAAGTAGACACCCCAAGCTATTTACTGAGGCATGATTAGTCCATGGAATATTTTATATTTTGCCACAAGTTGCGGGAATATGACAAACTTTTTTTTTTTTGCACAAAGTTGTCACTAAATGATATATTGCTCACACATGCCATGGTTATATGTGAAATTACACCCCAAAATACATTCTGCTGCTTCTCCTGAGTACGGGGATACCACATGTGTGGGACTTTTTGGGAGCCTAGCCGCGTACGGGACCCCAAAAACCAAGCACCGCCTTCAAGGTTTCTAAGGGCATAAATTTTTGATTTCACTCCTCACTACCTATCACAGTTTTGAAGGCCATAAAATGTCAAAATAGCCCAAAACCCCCACAAATGACCCCATTTTGGAAAGTAGACACCCCAAGCTATTTGCTGAGAGGCATGGTGAGTATTTTACAGCTCTCATTTGTTTTGGAAAATTAAGAAAGACATTTTTTTTTCTTTTTTTTTTTTCTTTTTTTACATTTTCAAAACTTTGTGACAAAAAGCGAGATCTGCAAAATACTCAACATACCTCTCAGCAAATAGCTTGGGGTGTCTACTTTCCAAAATGGGGTCATTTGGGGGGGTTTTGTGCCATCTGGGCATTCCATGGCCTCCGAAACTGTGATAGGCAGTGAGGAGTGAAATCAAAAATTTACACCCATAGAAATCCTGAAGGCGGTGCTTGGTTTTTGGGGTCCCGTACGCGACTAGGCTCCCAAAAAGTCCCACACATGTGGTATCCCCGTACTCAGGAGAAGCAACAGAATGTATTTTGGGGTGTAATTCCACATATAACCATGGCATGTTTGAGCAATATATCATTTAGTGACAACTTTTTGTACATTTTTTTTTTTTTTTTGGTCATTATTCAATCACTTGGGACAAAAAAAAAAAATATTCAATGGGCTCAACATGCCTCTCAGCAAATAGCTTGAGGTGTCTACTTTACAAAATGGGGTCATTTGGGGGGGTTTTGAACTGTCCTGGCATTTTATGCACAACATTAGGAAGCTTATGTCACACATCATCCACTCTTCTAACCACTTGAAGACAAAGCCCTTTCTGACACTTTTTGTTTACATGAAAGAAAATTTTTTTTTGCAAGAAAATTATGTTGAACCCCCAAACATTATATATTTTTTTAAAGCAAAGGCCCTACAGATTAAAATAGTGGGTGTTGCATTTTTTTTTCCACACAGTATTTGCGCAGCGATTTTTCAAACGCATTTTTTGGGGGAAAAACACACTTTTTTTATTTTTAATGCACTAAAAAACACTATATTGCCCAAATGTTTGATGAAATAAAAAAGATGATCATAGGCCGAGTACATGGATACCAAACACGACATGCTTTAAAATTGCGCACAAACGCGCAGCGGCGACAAAACTACATTCATTTTTAAAAGCATTTAAAAGCCTTTACAGGTTACCACGTTAGATTTACAGAGGAGGTCTACTGCTAAAATGACTGCCCTCGATCTGACCTTCGTGGTGATACCTCACATGCATGATGCAATTGCTGTTTACATATGACGCTAGACCGACGCTTGCGTTCGCCTTTGCGCAATAGCAGGGGGGGACAGCGGTGCTTTTTTAAATTTTTTTATTATTTATTTGGCTTTTTTATTTTTAAACTGTGCCTTCCATATTTTATTTTTTTACCATTTTTATCGTTATCTCAGGGAATGTAAATATCCCCTATTATAGCAATAGGTAGTGACAGGTACTCTTTTTTTGAAAAAAATTGGGGGGTTAGACCCTAGATCTTTCCTCTGCCCTCAAAGCATCTGACCACACCAAGATCGGTGTGATAAAATGCTTTCCCAATTTCCCAATGGCGCTGTTTATATCCGGGGGGGGGGGGGACATTCCCTCCCACTGCTTGTAAAAGCAGTCTAGAGGCTAATTATCTGCTAGAATTGCTTTTACATGAAAGCCGGCTGCTGGCTGAAAAGAATGATACCAAGATGATACCTAAACCCGCAGGCATCATTCTGGTATAAACATTCAAAGTCCAGCAACATACCAGTACGTTGCTGGTCCTTGTTGGACATGTATTGTAATCTTTTTTTTCATACAGCCTATTGGCTGAACGAAAAAAAGAGATTGATTGGTGGGTATGCCCACCATTAGAATACCTCCCTTCATCCACCCACTTCTAATGATGGGCATATATGCCGAAGCATGGGGGCATCCTCCCGCGAAAAAGTTATGCCGCGTACACACGGTCAAGCCTTCGTCGGAATTTCGACCGTATGTACGCGGCATAAAAGGTTATGCCGCGTACACACGGTCGGACTTTTCCACGGATAAGCCTCCGTTGGAATTTCGACCGTATATACGCGGCATTAGGAGCAAAATCGCTCCTCCGCCCCTGCTGCCCCCATGCTTCGGCATATATGCTCTTTTTTTTTAACTGTGGTGGTGAAATCACCTCCTACAGCGTTGGAGTCACGGCTTTATGTATCGTGGGAGCAAACGCTGTTGCTGTCAAGATAAATAATTCCGCGCTGCAGTTGAATGGCGCACCTGAAAACAAAAAATTACATACCTGAAAAGCAAGCATGATAAAACATTGCAGAATAGAATACAGTAAAAAAGAGCAGAACAATAGAGAGAAAATAGAGAGAGAGAGAGAACAATAAAACGACAACTATTTTTGGTTTTTTTATTTTATATTTTTTTTTGTGTTTTGTTTTTTACGTTTTTTTTTCTTCTTTTTTACACTTTTTTTTGTAACTTTACAACTGTAATGGTTCGGGTCTCTCAAAATGTAATGGCATCTTGGGAGACCCTGTGTAAGTGTGTCCTTGTCTGTGAAATGCTGTACCCTACGCTAAAACTTCACTTTTGAGTGGTAGCGTTCAAAACATTCACCTTGGCAAAGACCAGGCTTGTCAGGACAGAGTGGACAAAAACTACGGGTGTCACGCCTAAATCCGCGCTTGCTACAGACACAACATCTTTTTTGGGGGTGGCTTTGGGTAGGGGTACTCGGGAGGACATACGAATAATGCCTCTCATGCAGCCGGCTTACTGCATTTGGTTGGGGATGGTGAGGTGCAGAACCGCCTGGATACAGGAGTTCTGTGACTATCTCATTCTGGAATTTTAGAAGAGATAACGTCCCGCCTGAAGCTCTGTATAGCACATGAGCGTTCAGCAAAGCCAATTGGAATAATGATAGAGACACTTTTTTGTACCAGCGTCTCGCCTTACGGTCAATTAGATACGGCGCCATCAACTGGTCGTTGAGGTCCACCCCTCCCATATTTTGGTTATATTCGTGGACACAGAGGGGTTTCTCCACAACACCAGTCGCCGTACGAATTTGGACTGTCGTGTCTGCATGAAGGGAGGTAAGAAGGAAAACATTCTTATTATCCCTCCACTTCATAGCGAGCAAGTTATTACACTTTACGCAGGCTCTCTCCCCCAGCCTAAGACGGGCATCTACAAGCCGCTGGGGAAAGCCCCGGCGATTAGGTCGCACGGTGCCACGTGCTCCAATCTTATGATCAAACAAGTGACTAAACAGTGGCACGCTCGTGTAATAATTGTCCACATACAAGTGGTACCCCTTTCCGAATAAGGGTGACACCAAGTTCCACACTATCTTGCCAGCGCTCCCTATGTAATCCGGGCAGTTGACCGACTCAATCTGACTGTCTTTTCCCTCATAAACCATAAAGCTCCATACATAGCCTGTTGCCCTGTCACAGAACTTGTAGAGCTTGACCCCGTATCTGGCACGCTTGCTGGGAAGGTACTGCTTGAAAGACAAGCGGCCAGAAAATTTAATTAGGGACTCATCAACGCAGACAACTTGATCGGGAGTAAACAAGGCTGCAAAACGTTCGTTGAAGTGGTTTATGAGGGGCCGAATTTTATAGAGCCGGTCGTACTCAGGGTCCCCACGTGGACGACAAAGTTCATTGTCGTTGAAGTGCATGAACCGCAAAATCTGCTCGTATCGTTTCCTGGGCATGGAGGCAGAGAACACGGGCATGTGGTCAATTGGGTGCGTGGACCAATAAGCACGCAATGACGGAAATTTATGTGTGCCCATGTTGAGGGAAAGGCCCAGAAAGGTCTTAAATTCGGAAACCGTAATTGGTTTCCAATTTCTGGCAATTTTAGGCAACTGGGGGTTAGCGGCGATAAATTGACCAGCATATAAATTACTCTGGTCCACAATAGATCTATAGAGATCTTCCGTGAAAAACAGCGAATAAAAATCGATTGGCATAAAATCAGCTGTTTCCACCTGAATACCGGGTTGGGCAGTGAATGGGGGAAGTACGGGTTCTGCAGAAGTGGTGGGGACCCAATCAGGATAGGCGAATTCTGCAGGAAGAGCAGTATGGGCACGACGGGCCTGCCTTTGTCTTCTTGGTGGCAGCGGGACACTACTTGTGCTTGCCACCTCGCCAGCTTGAACTGCACTTATGGGACTCGCCACGTCACCAAGTGTTACTGCAGTGCTGGATGTACGTCCAGGCTGTACTAGGCCGCTGGTGCTTGCCAGTTCACCAGAAGGAATAGCGGCGCTAGTACTACTCTGCTCCATGATACGAGAGACCTGCGGTTCTTGCTCCTCAACAACCTCAGAAGATCGGGATCGGGTACGCCTGACCTTAGCAGGGACCTCAACTTCGTTGTCAGAGCTATCTGACATGGGGCCGCTGACGTCACTGTCTTCTACGGGAAGATATTCTGAGCCTGAATCTGACAGATACGTGACCTCCTCTTCACTATCTGTCATGCTCAGAATCTCGTAGGCCTCTTTACTAGTGTACCTTCGTCTTGCCATTTTGGGCTCTAAATTTAGGGGTACACTAGTAAGATTCACAGGAAAAAAAGCACCTGACTGTCGTCAGCAAATATATCAAACGCTACAAAAAAACTGTTAGCGATCGCAGGGATCAGGCCTGTCTCTGCGAACGCTGCAGTTATGTGTGTTGTGTTTGGTAAGTGACAGTGATCGATCGATACTGCACTTGGGTGGGCTGGGCTGGGCTGGGCGGAGGGGCTAAACGCAGGTACTAGCAGGTATCTGGGCTGATCCCGCTAACACTGCGTTTTTGGGAACCCTAAACCGCTGGGGATGCTAGTATAGATCTGATCAGATACTATCCCACTAAGGGGGGTGTATGCTTTGCGCGTGGGTGTTAGCGTTACTGGCACTAACCTAACACTGCCTGGGGCGACGCAGACCCTCTCTGGCGCTAAAACCTAATTGATCTCACCCGCCGGGCGATCAGGGGGGTTAAACCTTTATTGGGTTATATACGGCGGGTGCCCTGATGCTATAAAAAGCAAACTAATCAACCAGCGTCACCCGTAACCTTTATATGGTGATCACTGGTGAAAGGGTTAACTAGGGGCAATCAGGGGGTTAAAACCTTTATTAGGTTAAATATGGGGGTACCTGACACCAATAAAAACCTGCGGCGAACCTAAAAAAAAAATAACTGCCTATCTAAAACACCAGCGACACGAATACAGCGATCGGAAAAACAATCGCTTAGTGACGCTGAAGTTAGGGGGTGAAAGGGTTACCTGGGGGGTGATCAAGGGGTTAAACCTTTATTAGGGGGGGTTAGGGGGCTACCCTGGACCTAAAGGGGCCTAATCCTAACTGCCTTGCAACTTTTTACAATCACAGATGACACTAAATGCAGTGATCAGTAAAATAAATGATCACTGCAATCAGTGACACTGTGATTGGGGGCTTTGGGGTGACCTGGGGGGTGATCTGGGGGTGACTGGGGGGTGATTTGTGTGCCTATGTGTACCTACGTGTCAGTGGACTGTTGGAGCACTAACCTCTGTCTTCACTCCTCGGCGCCGGGAACGAAAAGACCGCGGCGAGGGAGATGACATCACTTCCTCCAGCCTGTGTTTACATCACATGGCGGAGGAAGCAATTTCATTGGCCGGGAGCGATCGCGAGGGGGGGGCGGAATCGAGCGGCCGCCCCCTCATGCCTGATCGCTCCCGAACACTTAACGGCCGCTCACTGCAGTGAAGGGGGGTCCGGATGGACCCCCCAACTGCACAAAGGCGATCACGTAGATCTACGTGATTCTGCCTGTCCGTGCCATTCTGCCGACGTAAATCGGCGGTGGGCGGTCGTTAAGTGGTTAAAAAAGGTTCCTGCACTACTTTGGTCTGACTTTCATGCGACTTGAGTGCCATAGACTACAACAGAAACCCTTTAAAATTCGCATGATAGTTTCACCTGAATGTTGCGACAGTTGTGCAGAAGCTGTCCATTATCATTGATCAAATCCAAAGTCGCATCCAAGTGGTAACTATCCAAAGTTGTGTCAAAGTCGCAGGACTTTGGAGTCGTA
This sequence comes from Rana muscosa, assembly GCA_029206835.1. Taxonomy (NCBI): domain Eukaryota; kingdom Metazoa; phylum Chordata; class Amphibia; order Anura; family Ranidae; genus Rana; species Rana muscosa. The sequence continues at coordinate 288,911,577 of CM055124.1, forward strand.
CAAGTGTGAAAGGGTCTCACACGGATGGACCAATTGGGTCCACTTGTTGGCATCGGACCCTCTAGTCTCTTCTATGGAGCGTTGGGTGTCAACAGATGTGTCCGTTGGCATCCGCCGATATATCCCAATCCGCCGATATATCCCAATCCGCCGATATATCCCAATCCGCCGATATATCCCAATCCGCCGATATCCTTTCCTAATAAAAAATAAAAACCAGTCCACTGCACTCGGTCCAATATAAATGATATACACAAATCTAGAACAGTCTCATATGTATAGTGATATAAAGTGCTCGTGCTCAAAGATGATACATCCGTGCTTCAATGTGCTCAGACTTGGGTGCCCCACATAGATGTAAACTCACCCCCTGGAGTTGACCAACTATCGCTAGTATGGTCCTTTTAGGCATGTGGGGAAACCCCTGTAGAGATCCGCTGCTGGGGCCTCATGCAGTGCAGTTCCTCATTGCGTAAAATATCGTTCCAAATCGTTTATTAACCACTTCAATACTGGGTACTTTCGCCCCTTTCCTTCCCAGGCCAATTTTCAGCTTTTAGCGCTCTCGCACTTTCAATGACAATTGCGCGGTTATGCAACCCTGTACCCAAATCGCATTTTTATCATTTTGTTCACACAAATAGAGCTTTCTTTTGGTGGTATTCATTCACGACTCAGTTTTTATTTTTTTTTGCGATATAAGCGAAATAAAGAGCGGAAATTTGGATCAAAAACAATATTTTATTCTTTCTGTTTTTAAAAGAAATCCAATAAAATCGAATTTTGTCATAAATTTAAGCCAAAATGTATTCTGCTACATGCCTTTTGTAAATAAAAATCTTGTTAAGTGTATAATAATTGGTTTGTGTGATCACGTACAGGTGTGCGCAGATGATCACGTACAGGTGTGCGCAGATGATCACGTACAGGTGTGCGCAGATGATCATTGGGACATATGATTTTACTGTTACATATGTGGGGGACAGGTGTTTTTACTGTGTGGGCACAGTGTTTTGGGGACACTATTTTTGGGACTTTGTGTGTTTACATTGTGTTGGGACGTGTGTGTGTGTGTGTGTGTGTGTATGTGGTCCACCCTAAAAAAAAAAAAAAAAAAAAATGCTCAAAAAAAAATAATTGTGGTTGCTAGGCAGATCTTCCTAGTCCGCGGCTGGTCTTCTTCCTCGTACTCCTCGCGTTGTCTGCTGGGGAATGGGGCGCGGTGTCTTCAGGGACCTGTGTGTCTCCCAGAGAACAGCCGCCCATTCAGAAAACGCTGCGTGACCCGCGCATGCGCAGTAGGAAACGGGCAGTGAAGCCGCAAGGCTCCACTGCCTGTTTCCCTTTAGTGAGGATGGCGGCGCCGGGAACCTGCCATGATCGAGGGTTCGGCCTCGGGGGGGGGGGGCCGGGGGCGACATCGCGGGCGCCTAGGACAGGGAAGTGTTTTTATTAAAAGTCAGCAGCTACAGTGTTTGTAGCTGCTGACTTTTTTAAAATAAAAATAAAAAATCGCGACTGGAACACCGCTTTAGCGGCACTAATAAAGTATAATTTCTAGACAATCTTCTTTATCAATAAATATATATTATTATATTTGCCTAGCTGTCTATTTAGGAGTTGTAGAAAAGGAGAACTTATTTATATGTGGAAAGCAATGTAGCGAATTGTGTGTCCTGATGGATGTTCTAATTGTCTGCCATTGTTTCCTGAACCATTCAGTGTATTGCTTGAACAGTAGAAGCGGTTATTATTTATTATTATTATTATTAGTAAATGTGTGGCTGCTCTTTTTTTCCCTGTTTCTGTCTGTTATTATTTTGACATAACTCTTTGAGAAAAGTGCTTTTTGTTGCAGTTTTTATAAGTGTATAATGGAGTCTGGGAGAAAGAACGCACCCAATGATCACTGTCAGAGTGCATTGTGATTTCTGCAACGTTTACCTTCTGCTTTTACAGGCGGGTAGAAGTGTGTCCTCGGTCTTCTAATTACATCTATCCCTATGTGGGAATGGATGGAAGCTGTAATTGTGAAGGCGTCTTTCATAATGACAGTTCAGTATACGGCAATAGGATATGGAAGGTGCTCAAGGCTTAACGTAGATTAAAATACACTTGCAGATTTTTTTTTTTTTTTTACTTAAAGCGGAGCTCCGCCGAAAAAAAAAATATTAAAAGCCAGCATCTACACATAATGCAGCTGCTGACTTTTAATATTAGGACACTTACCTGTCCTGGAGTCCAGCGACGTCGGCAGCAGAGGACGAGCAAATCGCTCGTCACTCTGCTGCCCCCACCGCCATCCTCGGTGAGGGAACCAGGAAGTGAAGCCCTGCGGCTTCACTGCCCGATTCCCTACGACGCATGCGCGAGTCGCGCTGCGCCGTTCTGACTGGTCCTCCTGTGTTCTGGGAGCCGAGTGTCTCCCAGAACACTACGGGGAATCTGCGGGAAGTGACGTGCTTCTCGCAGATTTCCCGCAGAGAGGACTCCCGGAAGTGGGCGCAAATACCTGTCTTAGACAGGTATCTGCACCCCCTCCCCCCTGAAAGGTGTCAATTGTGACACCGGAGGGGGGATGGTTCCGATGAGCGGAAGTTCCACTTTAGGGTGGAGCTCCGCTTTAAAATACAAAACCATCCGTGTGCCATATTTTAGGTTGTGATGACGGGTGTTCTCTTCTAGCGCTGTCAATGCCAGCATGGTAATGGGTCAGCTTGTGCTATAGTTTAAAGCAGGGGGTCTCAAACTGGTGGCCCTCCAGCTGTTGCAGAACAACAACACCCATGGCTGACAGTAACAAGCATGACTCTCACAGGAACAGGCATGATGGGACTTGTAGTTCCGCAACAGCTGGAGGGCCGCCAGTTTGAGACTCCAGGTTTAAAGGGAGACCTGTCCATTGTCTTTGCCAGACAAAGGAAGGGGGTCACATAGCCCCCCCCTCCCCCGCCATCTCAGCAGCATGTACTGTGTGTCTTACTTTGCTTCTGTGTTGATCTGTTTGGAATGTGGATGAAAAGCCCCATAATACAAAAATTCCCCAGCAAACTGTCCAGCTAGTCTCCACAAAGATGTAATTAAAGCGGTGTTCCAGCCTAAAAAATAAATAAATAAATTAAAAGCCAGCAGCTACACATACTGCAAGCTGCTGGCTTTTAATAAATGGGCACTTGCCTGTTCTGGAGTCGAGCGATGTCGGCACCACAACTGATGTTTCCATCAGCTGTTGGGTGCTGCCGCCGCCATTGCGGTTGAGGGGACCCGGTAGTGTAGCCTTTCGGCTTCACGCCAGGAACCCTACTGCACTTGCGCGAGGCCCGCTTCGCTCTCCTAATAGCCCGGGCCCCGAGGTGACATCACGGGCCGTGGCCCGGACTCCCAGAAGTGGGAAAGGATACATGTCGAAGACTAAGACCTGTCAAAGATGGGTATCCTGTCCGCCCCCCCACAACGAAAGGTGCAAATTGTAGCACCGGAGGGGGGGAGGAATTGGATGAGTGGAAGTTCCAGTTTAGGGGGGGAACTCTGCTTTAAGCTGTTCTTTAGTCAGCTTTTAAATAATTTAGTCAGCAGCTACAAATACTGTTGCTGCCGACTGGTAATAAAAGGACACTCGCCTGTCCAGGGATCCAGTGCTGAACTCACATGGGTCGGTTCCTTGCCGGTCTTCAGTTTCCCCAGAACAGGCATATTTAGTGTGGGAAGCCGGCTGTAACCCCTAATGGCTTCGCAGCTGCCTTCCAATACCACCAAAATAAAGCTCTATTTGTAGGGGAAAAAAAACAATTTTGTTTGGGTACAGCGTCGCACGACCGCTCAATTGTCCGTTAAGGCACTGCGTCGCTTTATCACAAAAAATGGCCTGGGCAAGAAGTGGGTAAATCCTTCCGGGGCTGAAGTGGTTAAAATTAGTCGGTTTCCTCACCGCCTGTCGGTAGCCCCTGAAGTTCGATTTGAATGCGGTTCCGGCTTCAAATGAAAAGTGCAAATCTAAATCTAACTACTGTATTTATTGGCGTATAACACTCACTTTTTTACCCTGAAAATAGAGAGTAAACTGTGCCTGCGTGTTATACGATGGGGGCTGTGGAAAGTTTTTTTTTACCTGAAACTTCCCTCTTAAAGTTAGGGTGCGTGTTATACGCCGATAAATACGGTAAATGTCCCTTTTATTGACCAGTAAATGCTGCTGTCTCCTGGTGGTTTGGTCACTCCCATAGCAAATAATGGGCCTTTGCTGGTCAGTAAACATCACTGCTGTTCTCTGATTTACATAGTGAACTGTGTGCATCTCATGGAGCCGTCCACAATGATACTATCCTCTAAGTTTGTACAGTTCACTCCAGTGTGATTATCAGGCTCTTTGCTGATCAGTAAAACATTACTGTTGGCCCCTTGCTTTGTACAGCTAGAACCAAGGACTTGGCCTTTGGTGGCCAATAAACATTGCTGTTGTTTCTTTTAGTCATCTCCAAAGTGAGGAAACGTGCCATTTGCCGATCAGTAAACCTTACTACTGGCCTCTTTGTAGCGTTGGTCCCAGTGTGAGTACTGTGCTCTTTACTGACCAGTAAAACGTTGCTGATGGCCCTTTTTATTTGTGCAGTGTTCATTTTGGCAGCAAATTCCGATTTTAGTTTTAGTCTTAGGACTAAAATGGCATTTTAGTTTTAAGCCCCGTACACACGGTCGGACTTTTGGCCAACAAACTTCATTTTGAGCAAGTTGGACCAACAATCCGACCGTGTGTACGCTCCATCGGACAAACTTTTTTTTTTTCTTTTTTGTGTTCATCAGACAAATGTTCTGCAAACGGACAAACTTTTGCCCCACAAAAGTCCGATGGAGCAAAGTCCGACCGTGTGTACAGAAAACCATCGGACTTTTGTCCGATGGACAAAACAAATAATGTTACAATCAACCAACAATAGCAGAAGTTGACCAAAAGGTGGCGGTAAAGAGCAGAAAAACCACGTGATGTTGGATAAAGTTTGAGGAAAGTTTGCAGAAAAGTCCGAGCGTGTGTATGCTATGGGTGTTCCCGACCAACTCCGTTCGGACAAAAAACTACGGAAAAGTCCGATGGAAGTCCGACCGTGTGTACGGGGTTTTAGTCCCATTTTAGTCTTCTGCAATTGTTTTAGTCATATTTAGTTGACTAAATCTCCAGGACATTTTCAGTCGACTAAATTGTGCTACATTTTGGTCGACACACTAATTTTAGTCATCTAAAATCCAATGGATGTACCGGTAGTTAAATTGTAATGCATTATTTAAGAATTTCTCTACAATTTCCAGACTCATTATATACCGCTGCAGTGAAAAATGGAATATATTCTTATTTATGGTATTGAGGTATGATGAACATGCATTACAGACCAGTGTTAATTTTGATGTCAAATTTAGTTTGTCTTTTGACTAAAATGGCATTTTAGTTTTAGTCCCAGTTTAGTCGACTAAAATGCTATTAAGTTAATCGACTAAAATGTTTTAGTTGACTAACACTGTATTTGTAGCGTTGGTCCCAGTGTGAGTACTGTGCTCCTTACTGACCAGTAAACATTGCTGCTGGCCCATATATTTGTATTGTTAGTCCCAGTGTGAGTACTGTGCTCTTTACTGACCAGTAAACATTGCTGCTGGCCCATATATTTGTATTGTTGGTCCCAGTGTGAGTACTGTGCTCCTTACTGACCAGTAAACATTGCTGCTGGCCCATTTATTTGTATTGTTGGTCCCAGTGTGAGTACTGTGCTCTTTACTGACCAGTAAACATTGCTGCTGGCCCATATATTTGTATTGTTGGTCCCAGTGTGAGCACTGTGCTCCTTACTGACCAGTAAACATTGCTGCTGGCCCATTTATTTGTATTGTTAGTCCCAGTGTGAGTACTGTGCTCTTTACTGACCAGTAAACATTGCTGCTGGCCCATTTATTTGTATTGTTAGTCCCAGTGTGAGTACTGTGCTCTTTACTGACCAGTAAACATTGCTGCTGGCCCATTTATTTGTATTGTTAGTCCCAGTGTGAGTACTGTGCTCCTTACTGACCAGTAAACATTGCTGCTGGCCCATATATTTGTATTGTTAGTCCCAGTGTGAGTACTGTGCTCTTTACTGACCAGTAAACATTGCTGCTGGCCCATATATTTGTATTGTTAGTCCCAGTGTGAGTACTGTGCTCTTTACTGACCAGTAAACATTGCCGTCTGCTCTTGATCCATTTGCAGCAGACTCTCTGTGTTGGGGAATTCTCCTCTGCAGTAGAGGATCACATTCACCTTGCTGCAGTCTCTGAGCTGCTGTATAATTCATGACAGCTGGGCAGACACATTATTTGATTTGTGGTTACTTATTCTATTCCTCAATTTACTTACATGATCTATTAATATCCCAAGCTTAGTGTTTTTTTTTTTTTTTTCCTCTTTTCTTCCTCTGTAAACATTACTGTTAAGAATCTGTGGTTTTACAACCCAAATAATCCAGATTTATAGCTGACAATTATTGGCTCTGTAGTGTGGAAGGTTCTGCTCTCCAGGTGTTGTACCATAAACTGCTGTTCCTGCAGGCTCTTTAAACTTCCTTTTGTATTCAACAATACCAGGTTATTTTTTTTCTGCTTGCTGTTCAAGCATTTATAAACAGCTAGAAAGTCTTAGATGATCCGTTGTGCGAGGCGTGTTCATTCCTGTGTGTTGTCTTCACAGTACGAGTCAGTATTTCAATTCACAAGATTACATACAGTGCATCCGGAAAGTATTCACAGCGCTTCACTTTTTCCACATTTTTGTTATGTCACAGCCTTATTCCAAAATGGATTAAATTCATTATTTTCCTACAAAGATCTACAAACAATATCCCATAATGACGACGTGAAAGAAGTTTGTTTGAAATCTTTGCACATTTAAAAAAGAAAATATCCCATGTACAGAAGTATTCACAGCCTTTGCCATGACATTCAAAATTGAGTTCAGGGGCATTCTGATTCCACTAATCATCCTTGAGATGTTTCTACAAATTGATTGGAGTCCACCTGTGGTAAATTCAGTTGATTGGACATGATTTGGAAAGGAACACACCTGTCTATATAAGGTCCCACAGTTACCAATGCATGTCAAAGCACAAACCAAGCCATGTAGTCCAAGGAACTGTCTGTAGACCTCCGAAACAGGATTGTATGGAGGCACAGATCAGGGGAAGGGTACAGAAAAATGTCTGCAGCATTGAAGGTCCCAATGAGCACAGCGGCCTCCATCATCTGTAAATGGAAGACGTTTGGAACCACCAGGACTCTGCCTAGAGCGGGCCGCTTGGCCAAACTGAGCGGTCAGAGGAGGAGGGCCTTAGTCAGGGAGGTGACCAAGAACCCGATGGTCTCTCTGACAGAGCTCCAGCGTTTCTCTGTGGAGAAAGGAGAACCTTCCAGAAGAACAACCATCTCTGCAGCACTCCACCAATCAGGTCTGTATGGTAGAGGGCCAGACAGAAGCGACTCCTCAGTAAAAGGCACATGACAGCCGGCCTGGAGTTTGCCAAAAAGGCATCTGAAGGACTCTCAGACCATGAGAAACAAAATTCTCTGCTCTGATGAAACAAAGATTGAACTCTTTGGCCTGAATGGAAAGCGTCATGTCTGGAGGAAACCAGGCACTGCTCATCACCTGGCCAATACCAGCCCTACAGTGAAGCATGGTGGTGGCAGCATCATGGTGGTGGCAGCATCATGCTGTGGGGATGTTTTTTCAGCGGCAGGAACTGGGAGACTAGTCAGGATCGAGGGAAAGATGAATGCAGCAATGTACAGAGACATCCTTGATGAAAACCTGCTCCAGAGCGCTGTGGACCTCATACTGGGGCGAAGGTTCATCTTCCAATAGGACACAGACCCTAAGCACACAGCCAAGATAACAAAAGAAGGGGCTAGGGGACAACTCTTTAAATGTCCTTGAGTGGCCCAGACTTGAACCCGATGGAACATCTCTGGAGAGATCTGAAAATGGCTGGGCCCCGACGCTCCCCATCCAACCTGATGGAGCTTGAGAGGTCCTGCAAAGAAGAAGAATGGGAGAAACTGCCCAGAAATAGGAGTGCCGAGCTTGTAGCATCATACTCGGAAAGACTTGAGGCTGTAATTGGTGCCAAAGGAGCTTCACCAAAGTATTGAGCAAAGGTTGTGAATTTTTTTTTCTTAATAAATTTGCAAAGATTTCAAACAAACTTCTCTCATGTTGTCCTTTATGGGGTATTGTTTGTAGAATTTTTAGAGGAAAATTATGAATTTAATCCATTTTGGAATAAGGAACTGTATACCAAGCCTGTTTTTCACCCATCAGCGGGTCCAGGACTCCACCAACACACTTTTTGTGCCGTTTTTGTTTTGGGGAACAATAGATTATTAGCCCCAAAAAAAATCTGACCCAACCTTTTTATATTCTTGTCTGATTCTAAGATCTGGCTTCCCTGACACATGAATTATACCGTCTCAAATACCAGTTGGCTTCAAAGTAAAGTTTTGTAAAGGGATTTTAATTGGGCACCACTTTGCACTGTTTGCACTCATTATGTCTTGTGTGTGATTATAGCACTCGGCTCATTGGATTGTTGTAGATGTGACCTGAAACCACTGAACACATAAAGTGCCTTTCCAGCTGTGACAGTCCAAAGACTTTCTACATGATCTAAAGCCGCAATTTCTCTACCTTTTTTTTACTTTGAAGTGTCACTTAGAAATCTACTAGTTATAGTTCTAATAATAAAATGGCTCTTGTGCTAATAAGACCTTTTTTCTTGTTCTGTCATTGATATTAATGACAAATCCTCTTATCACGTAATGTAGCTGAGGTTTCAATTACAATTGTGTAAATAGGACTTCCTTATTGCTCATGTTATGCCGAGCGTAAAACGGTGAATTCTTTGTTTGTTTGTGATTTCAAATAATTTTTAAAGTGGATGGAAACCCTCCCATATACCCAGTGAAGTGACTGGCCTCAGGGGATACACAGGTGAAACAAATCCTCCTAACTGTTTATCTACAGCCGTTCAAAATCCAAAATTTATAAAGCTCGTCTGAGCTGTCAGAAAAAGGGGGTAGTTGGCTGAAGTTACACTCTGCAGAGCTTAGTGAAGAGAGCTGATTGGAGGGAAGGGACGCACCTTCCTTCACACAGCACCAGAGCTGAGGCTTTCAGTTACAGGCTGTGCTGGAGCTCCCTCCTTTGTCACCATTTTTTCTCTTGGTGTCAGGAAAACTTGTCAGAAGTGATTCATGCTGATAGCAGAGGAAGGAATCAGCAGACAGAAATGACACTTAGGACTCTGGATGGAGACAAGTACACACTATAGAGGGATATGCTTTGTTCGTATTTCATGTCTGAGGTTTACAACCACATTAAGAGCCCTTTCATACTGGAGCGCCCATAGCGTCGGCGGTAAAAGGCCGCTATTTTTAGCGCTGACGCAATGGGCGGATTTGCGGCGCATTTCGGCCGCTAGCGGGGGGGGTTTATCCCCCCCCCGCTAGCGGCCGCAAAAGGGTTAAAACCGCCCGCGATGCGCTGCAGAAGCAGCGGATTGCCGGCGGTATAGTCGCACTGCCCTATTGATTTCAATGGGTAGGAGCGGTGGAGCAGCGGTAAACACATCGCTGCTTCACCGCTCCAAAGATGCGGCTTGCAGGACTTTTTTTACCATCCTGCTAGCACAACGCTCCAGTGTGAAAGCCTTCGTGCTTTCACACTGGAGTGAATGGGGCAGCAGCGGTTTGCAGGCGCTATTTTTAACGAATCAATATACGCTTATTGCGTTTTTTTTTTTGTTTTTTTTTTACCAAAAATATTTAGAAGAATACATATCGGCCTAAACCAAGGAAAAAAATAGTTTTTATGAAAAAAGAAATGGGATATTTATTATAGCAAAAAGTAAAAGATTATTTTTTTTTTTTTTTTTAAATTGTCGCGTTTTTTTTGTTTATAGCGCAAAAAATAAAAACCACAGAGATGATCAAATACCACCAAAAGAAATCTCTATTTGTGGGGAAAAAAAGGACGCAAATTTTGTTTGGGTACAGCATCACACGACCGTGCAATTGTCAGTTAAAGCGACGCAGTGCCGAATTGTAAAAAGTGCTCTGGTCAGTAAGGGGGTAAAATATTCTGGGGCTGAAGCGGTTAAAAAAAAATATATACAGTATCTCACAAAAGTGAGTACACCCCTTACATTTCTGAAAATATTTTATTCTATCTTTTCATGTGACAACACTGAAGAAATGACACTTTGCTACAATGTAAAGTAGTGAGTGTACAGCTTGTATAACAGTGTAAATTTGCTGTCACCTCAAAATAACTCAACACACAGCCATTAATGTCTAAACTGCCGGCAACATAAGTGCGTACACCCCCAAGTGAAAATGTCCAAATTTGGCCCAAAGTGTCAATATTTTGTGTGGCCCCCATTATTTTCCAGCACTGCCTTAACCCTCCTGGGCATGGAGGTCACCAGAGCTTCACAGGTTGCCACTGGAGTCCTCTTCCCCTCCTCCATGATGACATCACAGAGCTGGTGGATGATAGAGACCTTGCGCTCCTCCACCTTCCGTTTGAGGATGTCCCACAGATGCTCAATAGGGTTTAGGTCTGGAGACATGCTTGGCCAGTCCATCACCTTTACCCTCAGCTTCTTCAACTTAGGCCAATATGTATTCTGCTACATATTTTTGGTAAAAAAAAAAAAAAAACAGTAAGCGTATATTGACTGGTTTGCGCAAAAGTTATAGCGTCTACAAACTATGGGATATTTTTATTTATTTTATTCTTTATTTTTTTTACTAGTAATGACGGTGATCAGCTTCATATAGCAGGACTGCGATATTGCGACGGACAAATCGGACACCTAACTGACACTTTTGACACTTTTTGGGAACCTGTGACACTAATACAGTGATCAGTGCTAAAAACATGCACTTCATTTTTTTTTATGTGCTGTTACATAATTTGTTCCTGGGACGCACATTCTATAGCAGTGATGGCGAACCTTGGCACCCCAGATGTTTTGGAACTACATTTCCCATAATGCTCATGCACTCTGCAGTGTAGTTGAGCATCATGGGAAATGTAGTTCCGAAACATCTGGGGTGCCAAGGTTCGCCATCACTGGCCTATACCGAGTCTGAATGTGATTATCCTATTAGACTACTAATCTTAAAGATACCATTTATATTGTTTATTTCTGCTCCTGGGTTGCATCCCGACATTATCTGTATTTATCCCTTTTGTCTATCCTCAATAAAAGCGTTTGTATTAAAAAAAAACATGCACTTCAGGAATTTCAGGAACACACGTAACTTTCTCTGGCAGACTTATACGTGCCCAAAGCATGGAATACACACGTGCATTGTGTGCAATCATCTGATAACCTTATGACGGCAAAGGAGAGAAGTGATAATATTTATTCCAGGGAAAAAAACATTAAAAAAATGCCAGTCCTAAAGTGGAACTTATGTTTGTTATAAAAAAAAAGTTCCAGGACTGGCATTTTTTTTACGTTTTTTTTTCTCCCTGGAATAAATATTATGCACAATGCACGTGCGTATTCCATGCTTTGGGCACGTATAAATCTGCCAGAGAAAGTTACGTGTGTTCCTGAAGTTTTTTTTTAATACAAATGCTTTTATTGAGGATCATCATTCTTACCTCCACTGTGCAGTTCGTATCGCACAGAGTGGCCCCGATCCTCGTCTTTTGGGGTCCCTCAGCGGCTGTCTCGGCTTCTCCCCGCAAGAGCTAACCCCCGTTCTGGGAAGCTCTTTCCCAAGGGGATTAGCATTGCGGGCGCACTCCCGTGTGATAGTGGCGGCCATAGCCGTCAAGTGTATCACTTGGCCCCGACACAAAGCGTCATTGATTTGATTGACGGCAGCGGGAGCCAATGGCTGCGCTGCTATCAATCTCCAATGAAGAGCCGCCTCAAGCTGGGGGAAACCATTGTGGGATCACACCGACGGAGTTTCGTGGCTCAAGTAAGTAAAATGTGGGGCTGGGGGGCCCTAGAGTGCAAAATGTTTTTTCACCTTAATACATAGGATGCATTAAGGTGAAAAACATGAAGCTTTACAACCCCTTTAAATCTTCTGCCCTTCTTGTTGTTTTAGCTTTGGATAGTAAATTTTTTTTCTTTCTGCCAGTAAATACCTTTATAAAGCCCACTTCCTGTTTCTTGCTGGAGGTGTCTCGTCACATTCGGCTCCCCATCACAGATGGCTCCGGAAGTGACGTTCCATCGCCGCCATCTTGCTACACCCCACACTCCTGCACAGTAATGATAGAGTGAGAAGGGGGCAAGCGGACATCTTGTTTTAGATTTCAGTTATTTTCAACAAAAAACGGAGCTGGAAGGATAAAATACAGTATTTGTAAATCTGACGGACTGTTTACATGTTAAAGCGGAGGTTCACCGGGAATTTTTTTTTTTTTAAAAGCCAGCAGCTACAAATACAGCAGCTGCTGACTTTTAAAAAATGGACACTTACCTGTCCAGGTCACCCGCGACGTCGGCAGCCAAAGCCGAGCTACTGCTCGGCTCTCGGCTTCCCCCGCCGCCATCCTCGTTGAGGGAATCGGGAAGTGAATCGCTGCGGCTTCACTGCCCGGTTCCCTACTGCGCATGCGCGAGTCGCGCTGCGCGTCCTAACAGGTCCCCGCTGTGTCCTGGGAGCCGAGTGTTTCCCAGCACACAGCGGGGGGGGGGGGCTTTGACGAGAAGGGGCGGGACTCCCGCGGGAGTCTGCTCCCGGAAGTGGTGCAAATACCTGTTTTATACAGGTATCTGCACCCCCTCCCCCCTGAAAGGGGTCAAATGTGACACCGGAGGGTGGGAGGGTTCCGAAAAGCGGAGGTTCCATTTTGGGTGAACCTCCGCTTTAAATGTGAAAATCAGAGGTGTTCTGTCACATTAGCAACCATGAAAGGTCAGCAGGGTTGCTGCTGCTTTTAAAATTTAACATCTAAACAGTCCGTCGGATTTCCAAATACTGTATTTAAGCATACAAGGTATGTTTTGTGTTGAAAATAACTGAAATCTAAAACTCCGGTGGGTGTAACAAGATGTCCGCTTGCCCCCTTCTCACTCTATCATTACTGTGTGGGGTGTAGCAAGATGACGGCGACGGAACGTCACTTCCGGAGCAATCTGTGATGGGGAGCCGAATGTGATGAGACAGAGGCGTGCCTCTGTGTGTCTGTGTAAATCCAGGAAGTGAACAGGCAGCAGCTTCAGATGCCCACAGTTAAAATGGCTGCAGCCAGACTTGGTGGAGGGAGATTTCTGCAGCATATTTCTGCAGCATATTTGGCAAGTACAGAATCGCAGTATATATAAAATAATATGCAAAGTGGTTGGAGGGAAGCTTCAGAATGGCAAAGATGTTTTTATTACAAATTATGTGAGTAAAGCAGGGTCCCGGGCATAATTTTTTATTTTTTTTGAAAGCTAAAATTAATCGCATTAAATAGTCCCTAAAACATATTAATAGCTCCCCAATCATTCCAGAAATCATTGCAAACACTTGCCTTATATACTCCAGCTGATGCTGTGGCCGTATCCATCATATGTGTGGGCATGTGAAGCCCAGTTCCCTTTTCTTCCTGGTTTTCAGGGAGAGGTGCATGCTGGGCGATTTTTAGGCACAGTAATGCCCAGAGACTCCTGAGAAATGAGTGTCATCATTTCCCAGGAGGCAATGGGATCTTAGGACAGGAAGTTGAACCACCTAGGACATGGGTGCTCAACCTGTGACCCCCCAGCTGTTGCAGAACTAAAAGTCCCATGTGGCATTGCAAGGCTGACAGGTAGAAGCATGACTCCCAAAGACAGAGGCATGATGGGACTTGTAGTTTCGCAACAGCTGGAGGGCCCCAGGTTGAGCACCCATGACCTAGGACCAGAAACTAGGCAGATTACGAAATCTGCCTAGTAACAGCCAGATAGAAGTGAGTATTTTTTTTTTTTTTTTTACATTAAAGGCAAGCTGTTAATAGAAAGTTCATTTTTAGGGCGGAACTCCACTTTAAGTTTTTATTTTTTTCCCCCTCTAGTGATGTTTTTGACTAGGATTACTTTACATGAAATCCACACAGTTTTTTCTTAGAATAACGATTGGCTCAAAATTGCAGGTTTCCCAAGCTGCAGTTTCATGTCTGGGGAAGAAATGTTCAGAAAGTGTTGATTTATGGAGCCTTTCTGTTCCTTCGCTCTCACTTATCTGACTGGTGCAGAGGAGCCATAGTCCTGAAAACATAAAATTGCTAGTTTGGAATTTTAAAACAAAATGCAATCTTTCATCTTCTAGGCCGACTTCCTCTGTGAATCGCAGCGGAAGATAAGCACAGGATTTCTAATCAGTTTTTGTGATATTTAAATCGGAACAGAGGCAAACCACAGTATATAGAAAGTGCTTTTTCTAGGGACACTCTATTGGATTTGGGTCACATTTGTGTTTTTTTATTGTTTTTAAAGGCTTAGTTCACTTAATAATGACCCTCTATGCTTTTATATTACACCGTAGCATCAACCTATGCTAATCAGATCTTATAACCATGCCCCTTCTCTGCCAACATACCTGTATTCATGGTAACAGAAGCCTGCCTGAAAAACTGCCCCTGCTATACATGGCTCCATCCTGTCTTCCTAGGAGGGCGGAGCAGCCTTTAGGACAAGTTCCCCCCCAGCACTACGGTTCTATTCCCCTGGCACAGCTGTTGTGCTTGTCTAAAGCCTGGTACACACGATCGGATTTTCCGCGGACAAAGCCTCGGAATTTCGTCCGAAGGGCATTGGCCAGGAACTTGTCTTGCATACAAACGGCAAAGAATTGTTTGCTAACAAACACAAAACTATGTGGTTTTTCTGCTCTTTAGCGCCACCCTTTGGGCAACTTCTGCTAATGTTGTGTTATGGTGAGCATTGCTTCTGAGCATGCGTGTTTGTACTTTGGATTTTTTTCCGACGGACTTGTGTACACGCGATCGGATAATGCGACAACACACGGAAAATTTTAAAGCACGCAATCCCACATTTGATGTCGGAAAATCCGACAACAATTGTCCGATGGACTGTACAAACGGTCGTATTTTCCGACAACAGCCTGTCATCACACAATTCCCATCGGAAAATCCGATTGTGTGTACGGCGGGCCTTTAGGCTTGGCCATACACGGTTCATATAATCTGCTGAGATTCGAACCATTAATGGGCAGGCTGAATGTACCAAGTTGATCGATCAACTTGGGTATAACCAGCCTGCTGGATTTGCATGTGATTATCGCAAGCGGCTTCTATAGCCACTAGCGATAATCACTGTCTTCTCCCAGCAGGGACGGATTTCCCTGTCAGCGCTATCTGTGTTGATGGGGAATCTGTGCAAATTTCTTTCCTGCAACCCAACCCGCAGGAAAGAAATTTGCATTGTGTGTAACCTGCCTAAACCAAGACCAGAAGATTGCGCACTGAATGTGTGCGGTCTTGAAAAACTGAAGTCTTTCTGTCTTTCTTTTTTTCTTTCTTTCTTTCCTTCCCTCTTTCTTTCTTTCTTTCTTTCTTTCTTTCTTTCTTTCCTTCCCTCTTTCTTTCTTTCCTTCCCTCTTTCTTTCTTTCTTTCTTTCTTTCCTTCCCTCTTTCTTTCTTTCTTTCCTTCCTTCTTTCTTTCTTTCTTTCTTTCTTTCTTTCCTTCCCTCTTTCTTTCTTTCTTTCTTTCCTTCCCTCTTTCTTTCTTTCCTTCCCTCTTTCTTTCTTTCTTTCCTTCCCTCTTTCTTTCTTTCTTTCCTTCCCTCTTTCTTTCTTTCCTTCCCTCTTTCTTTCTTTCTTTCCTTCCCTCTTTCTTTCTTTCTTTCCTTCCCTCTTTCTTTCTTTCTTTCCTTCCCTCTTTCTTTCTTTCTTTCCTTCCCTCTTTCTTTCTTTCTTTCCTTCCCTCTTTCTTTCTTTCTTTCTTTCCTTCCCTCTTTCTTTCTTTCTTTCCTTCCCTCTTTCTTTCTTTCTTTCTTTCCTTCCCTCTTTCTTTCTTTCTTTCTTTCCTTCCCTCTTTCTTTCTTTCTTTCCTTCCCTCTTTCTTTCTTTCTTTCTTTCTTTCTTTCCTTCCCTCTTTCTTTCTTTCTTTCTTTCTTTCTTTCCTTCCCTCTTTCTTTCTTTCTTTCTTTCCTTCCCTCTTTCTTTCTTTCTTTCCTTCCCTCTTTCTTTCTTTCTTTCTTTCCTTCCCTCTTTCTTTCTTTCCTTCCCTCTTTCTTTCTTTCTTTCTTTCTTTCTTTCTTTCTTTCCTTCCCTCTTTCTTTCTTTCCTTCCCTCTTTCTTTCTTTCTTTCCTTCCCTCTTTCTTTCTTTCTTTCCTTCCCTCTTTCTTTCTTTCTTTCCTTCCCTCTTTCTTTCTTTCTTTCCTTCCCTCTTTCTTTCTTTCTTTCTTTCTTTCCTTCCCTCTTTCTTTCTTTCTTTCCTTCCCTCTTTCTTTCTTTCTTTCTTTCCTTCCCTCTTTCTTTCTTTCCTTCCCTCTTTCTTTCTTTCTTTCTTTCCTTCCCTCTTTCTTTCTTTCTTTCTTTCCTTCCCTCTTTCTTTCTTTCTTTCTTTCCTTCCCTCTTTCTTTCTTTCTTTCCTTCCCTCTTTCTTTCTTTCTTTCTTTCTTTCCTTCCCTCTTTCTTTCTTTCCTTCCCTCTTTCTTTCTTTCTTTCTTTCTTTCCTTCCCTCTTTCTTTCTTTCCTTCCCTCTTTCTTTCTTTCTTTCCTTCCCTCTTTCTTTCTTTCCTTCCCTCTTTCTTTCTTTCTTTCTTTCTTTCCTTCCCTCTTTCTTTCTTTCTTTCTTTCTTTCCTTCCCTCTTTCTTTCTTTCTTTCTTTCCTTCCCTCTTTCTTTCTTTCTTTCCTTCCCTCTTTCTTTCTTTCTTTCTTTCCTTCCCTCTTTCTTTCTTTCTTTCTTTCCTTCTTTCTTTCCTTCCCTCTTTCTTTCTTTCTTTCTTTCTTTCCTTCCCTCTTTCTTTCTTTCCTTCCCTCTTTCTTTCTTTCTTTCTTTCCTTCCCTCTTTCTTTCTTTCTTTCCTTCCCTCTTTCTTTCTTTCTTTCCTTCCCTCTTTCTTTTTCTTTCCTTCCCTCTTTCTTTCTTTCTTTCCTTCCCTCTTTCTTTCTTTCTTTCCTTCCCTCTTTCTTTCTTTCTTTCTTTCCTTCCCTCTTTCTTTCTTTCTTTCTTTCTTTCCTTCCCTCTTTCTTTCTTTCTTTCTTTCTTTCCTTCCCTCTTTCTTTCTTTCTTTCTTTCTTTCCTTCCCTCTTTCTTTCTTTCTTTCCTTCCCTCTTTCTTTCTTTCCTTCCCTCTTTCTTTCTTTCCTTCCCTCTTTCTTTCTTTCCTTCCCTCTTTCTTTCTTTCCTTCCCTCTTTCTTTCTTTCTTTCCTTCCCTCTTTCTTTCTTTCCTTCCCTCTTTCTTTCTTTCCTTCCCTCTTTCTTTCTTTCCTTCCCTCTTTCTTTCTTTCCTTCCCTCTTTCTTTCTTTCCTTCCCTCTTTCTTTCTTTCCTTCCCTCTTTCTTTCTTTCCTTCCCTCTTTCTTTCTTTCCTTCCCTCTTTCTTTCTTTCCTTCCCTCTTTCCGTTTCTTATTTTAACAAAAAAAAGTAAACTATCCTTTTTTAAACTTCATTTTAAAAAAACTGTATGCATTCTTTGTTTTGCAAGTACAGTAAAACCTTGGATTGAGAGTAACTTGGTCTGAGAGCGTTTTGCAAGACGAGCAAAAATCTTTTTATAAATTTTGGCTTGATATACAAGTAGCGTCATGTCACCACTGAGTATAAAAGAGAAATTAGATTCCTCTAAGTGCCGGTTCACACTACCGCGACTTGGGGGGCGACTTGTCAGACCGCAAGTCGCCCCAAGTCACTTGACATCAGAAATCACAGCTATGTGAATGAGAGCCGTCTTAATGAACGCGTATGAAGTTGGAGCGACTTCAGAAAAGGTTCCTGTACTACTTCAAGGCGACTTCTAGGCGACCATTGATTTCAATGGAAGTCGCCTCCAAAGTCGGATCCCTGTCTTAACTGAAGCAACTTTACAGGAAGAGAAAATAGTTTTCTCAGGCAAACCCCTCCCTCCCACAGAGCTGATTATTGTTTGATTGGCCACTGGCAAAGTCGCCTGTCCTGGAGGCAACTTGAAGTCGCATTGTAAGTCGTCTCCAAGTCGCCTCGCAAAGTCGCGCTGGAAGTCGTGTTGCCCCTGTGTGAACCGGCACTAAGTGTAGCAATGTGGTTACATTTTATAAAGTTGCAACATTTAGCAACCTTACATGGTTGATGTTTAAAGCAGACACATTTAAGTATGCAGGCATCTGAGGTATAAGCTGTCCACATAGAACATCCTCCGCACCGCCATCGACGTCATCCCTTCCCTATAATACGTATCGGCCTAAACTGAGGAAAAAAATTGGGGATATTTATTATAGCAAAAAGTACAAAATATTGTGGTTTTTTTTTTTGTTTTTTTCTAAATTGTCGCTCTTTTTTTGTTTATAGCACAAAAAATAAAAACCGCAGAGGTGATCAAATACCACCAAATAAAAACTCTATTTGTGGGGAAAAAAAGGACGTCAATTGTGTTTGGGAACAATGTCGCACGACCGCGCAATTGTCAGTTAAAGAGACGCAGTGCCGAATCGCAAAAATTGGCCTGGTCATTGAACAGCCAAATCTTCCGGGGCTGAAGTGGTTAATTGATTTTGCCCTAATTCTGTAATTGCTGCACTTCTCTCTTCTGTCACTAGATGGCCGGGTATCTGGTGACATTAGATAAGACAAGGGCACTAACAAGGACAGATTCGGAATGAATGGGGTATCTCAGCCAATGGGCAGGGATTTCTGGGGACCCAGAGAGGAATAAAAACTTTTCAAGGGATCAAACCTGTTCACACTCCACTAAAAATGGACGCTTTGTTATGGATGCTGCCAAAAAAATATCCTTCAATAGTCTCTATGTTTAACCACTTGCTTGCTGGGCACTCAAACCCCCCTCCTGCCCAGACCAATTTTCAGCTTTCAGCGCTGACACACTTTGACAATTGCGCGGTCATAAAACGCTGTACCCACATGAAATTTTTATCATTTTTTTCACACAAATAGAGCTTTCTTTTGGTGGTATTTAATCACTGCTGGGGTTTTTTTTTTTTTTTTCTTTTAAACAAACAAAAAAACATGTAAAATTTAGAAAAAATAAAAAAATCGGGTCCTTCTGGTGGCTGGGTATGGAGATGAATGGGGGGAAGATGGTCCCCCACCCGTCTCCATGCCATAGCAGGGTTGGAAGCGACCTCAAAACGTCAGCTCCGCCCATAGCTCTTAAAGGGCCATTTTTATTTTTATTTTTTTCAAATGACAATTATTATTTTTTTGTATTGCATTTTTGTGTAAATATGAGTTCTTTTTGAACCCAGATCTCATATTTAAGAGGACCTGTCATGCCTTTTTCTATTACAAGGGATGTTTACATTCCTTGTAATAGGAATAAAAGTGACACAATTTTTTTTTTTAAAAGAACCGTGTAAAAATAATAATAAAAGGTAAAATAAATAAGAAAAAATCAAATAAAAAAAATTAAACGCACCCCCGTCCCGCCGAGCTCGCGTGCAGAAGCAACCGCATACGTGAGCAGCACCTGCATATGAAAACGGTGTTCAAACCACACATGTGAGGTATCGCCGCGAACGTTAGAGTGAGAGCAATAATTCTAGCCCTAGACCTCCTCTGTAACTCAAAACATGCAACCTGTAGAATTTTTTTAAACGTCGCCTATGGAGATTTTTAAGGGTAAAAGTTTGTCCCCATTCCACGAGCGGGCGCAATTTTGAAGCGTGACATATTGGGTATCAATTTACTCGGCATAACATTATCTTTCACAATTTAAAAAAAAGGGCTATCTTTATCGTTGTCTTATTTTTTAATTCAAAAAAGTGTATTTTTTTCCCAAAAAAGTGCGCTTGTAAGACCGCTGCGCAAGTACGGTGTGACATAAAGTATTGCAATGACCGCCATTTTATTCTCTAGGGTGTTAGAAAAAGAAAATTTATAATGTTTGGGGTTTCCAAGTAATTTTCTATCAAAAAAAACTTGTTTTTAACTTGTAAACAACAAATCTCAGAAAGAGGCTCGGTCCTTAATTGGTTAAAATTATGCAAAATCTCGCGGCAGCACGTTCTAAAATGTGAAAACAAAACCAATAGTTTTATATAACACAGCAACATTCACACACATGGGATACCCAATGTTACAGGTGATGTATTTTTTCCAAAGCAAATACACCTTTGCACATTGGTACTAACTAGTACGCCAATGTTTCTCTTTTCCCTCAGTTTTCCTCCATCTCTTAGCTAAAGGGACCCCAGTGCTGACAGCGGCGGGCAGGGGAGGGATAAACAAGGATACTGTGCAGGTATGCAACGCCCTCTTTTTTTTTTATCTGATGACATAATTGGTTGTTGGGACGCTGGCGGCCGGAAGGGTTGTAATGGTGCAATTCTCACTGTGTCATTTAATAGTCACCAAGTGCAGAAGTTTTTTACACAATCAACAAAGACAGTGAGGCTCTGAATCGAGCACGCACAAGTGCCCCATAGCAGGCAAGGGGGGGAGCCAGGAGTGCCGACGGGGGACCTGAGAAAAGGAGGATCAGGGCTGCTCTGTGCAAAACCATTACACAGAGCAGATAAAGTATAACATGTTTATAACATGTTTACCTGTATTATTTTAATAAAAAAAATGTAAAGCTTTACAGTCACTTTAACCACTTCAATACCGGGGCATTTTCACCCCCTTCCTGTCCAGGCCAATTTTCAGCTTTCATTCCTGTCACGCTTTGAAGGACAATTGCACGGTCGTGCGACGTGGCTCCCAAACAAAATTGACGTCCTTTTTTCCCACAAATAGAGCTTTCTTTTGGTGGTATTTGATCATCTCTGTGGTTTTTATTTTTTGCGCTATAAACAAAAAAAGACTGACAATTTTTTTTAAAAAAAACACACTTTTTTACTTTTTGCTATAATAAATATCCCATTTTTTTTTTTTTTACTATTTTTTTTCTCAGTTTAGGCCGATACGTATTCTTCTACATATTTTTGCTTTAAAAAAAAATCACAATAACCGCATAGTGATTGGTTTGCGCAAAAGTTATAGCGCCTACAAAATAGGGAATAGATTTATGACACTGTTTTTTTTTTTTTTTTTTACTAGTAATGGCGGCAATCAGCAACTTTTTGCGCGTCGCTGCCGCCGCCCACCTCGCAGCCTATCAAGTCTTACTCTCCGGGCCCCCGGCTACTACTGGGTGGGGAGCGGAGGAAGATCACTCTGCCAGGGAAGGCAAGGCGATAAGCAGGCAGGCGGCTGGCCGGGACTTAAGCCAAGGCAGAAGAACATGGGAGCGGAGCTGAATGGGCACCCGAAACTGAAGAAAAATTCCCTCCGCTCCGACCAGCACATGATCATCAGAAAGGGGCACAGATAATGGAAAAAATACACCCCCCTAAGCTAGTAGGAGCGGGGGAGTGTAATTCAGAATTTTGTTTTTTATTCTGCACTGACTGTCTTTGAAATTGCCCCAGCTCCTGTTCAAATCCAATCCGGGGACAGACTTGGTCCGGGGACAGTGTCCTCAATCCGGGGACTGTCCCCAGAAACCAGGGATGTCTGGTCACCCTAGACTGGGTGAGGTGACCGATCGGTGTCCCTATATACAAGGGACACACCATCGGTCTCCTCTCCCTGACAGGACGTGGATCTGTGTGTTTACACACTGAGATCCACGTCCCTGGCTCTGTAACTGCCGATCGCGGGTACCTGGCGGACATCGAGGCCGCCAGGCATGCGCATCGTCACCCGCGGGATGCCTTGTGGACGTCATTTGACAGTATGCGGGATGTGAAATGGTTAAGAAGCAAGAGATTTTAAAATTGAGAATTTTACAATTCTATTGTAAGAGAAAGGCTTAAAGGAGCACTATACCTTTTTTTTTTTTTTGCTTAAAAATAACAAACATGTTATACTTACCTCCACTGTGCAGCTCGTTTTGCACACAGTGGCCCCGATCCTGGTCTTCTGGGGTCCCTCGGCGGCTGTCTTGGCTCCTCCCCGCAAGGACTCCACACCTTAATGCGAGTGAGCTCGCATGGTGTGGAGTGATTGCGGGCGCGCTCCCGTGATACAGCGGCGGCCATAGCCGCCGACTGTATCACTCGGCCCCGCCCCCCGGCGTGCCGCGTCATTGGATGTGATTGACAGCAGCGCCAGCCAATGGCTGCGCTGCTTTCAATCTATCCAGTGTAGCCAATCGGCGGCCAGGCAGAAAAACGAAGAGGATGACGGGGACGAGCATGGGACTTTCGAGGGGCCAGGTAAGAAAAACGGGGGCTCGGGGGGGGGGGGGGGGCGGTATTGTCGAATGTTTTTTCACCTTAATGCATAGGATGCATTAAGGTGAAAAAACATGTAACTTTACTACTCCTTTAATACTAAAGTATAGATTGTGAGGGCAGAAAAACACTTCTGAACAGAGCCGATCCTCTAGCCCTGGATAACAGGAAAGAATTCCGTATATATTTTGTGAGGGGAATGTGTAGGAATATAAAATTAATTAAAAATGAATATAAAATTCCCTGAGAACTTGATATCTTTTCCTAGTTAGGGCCGGTTCACACTGGTGCGATGTTAGAGATCGGATGTGATACGCACCGCACTGCAGTGAAAATCACATGCAATCTCTGTGCGATTTCAGACATAAAGATCGCATGGCTGAATTTGCATCAAACTCACACAGGACCCTTTTTTTTTTGTCCGCAGCAGAATCGGATCGCATGGGTTTTCACACCCATGCAACCCGATTCCTGCCTGAGTTTGCAGATCGCACTGCAAACTGATTTGGGGGTGTCATTAAACTTTTAGGGATAATTAGTGCAGCGCTAAAACATCAATAGTGAATCAAAATTGCCACTAAAGCATAAATGGCAATAAATGAACAATGTGATGAAATGTGACCAATTATTATACATAATTAAAGTCCAAGTGAAACACAATTAAGTGTGTGGGAAAACTCAAATAAGTGATGGGGAGTCCATAAATTATGAACACACGGTGTAATAATCCTTCACATAGAGTGGCCCAGGTTACAGGAATAACAGGTTGACTGTTGAGAAGATCAATCACTTGAAATAATGAATGGATGGGGTACTCTTACCGCAACAGGACTCGACTTCGCAACCAGGGGTCCTCCTTGGAATCCCCTCGGCACACCACACCAGATCATGGCGTCTGCCCTTTATGTACCCTCTCCCGGCATGCACAGCAGGTAAAACCGGCCCACCGCACGGCAGCTGAGAGAGGACACCCAATCACACCACAACGCCACCTGTGGTTCAACCCAAGACCTGGGCAACAGCGCCACCTACAGGTCAAGGGGAACTTTACTCCAGGCAACATTACAGCAGAGCAGAGTCCAAACTAACGGAATTGGAGAACCTGAGCCAAACTATGGCTCAGGCTACCCTTAAATTTAGAGCATAGCGACCCCAATTTTGGGGGGTCCGCTACACATTAATAGTTTAGGTCTTGTCTTAGGGATATTTTCACAAAAACACCGCCGTGAATCGCGACAGGAAAAACGAGGGAACAGCTTGTTCCCCCACACACGGCCGTTTTTCCCGTCATTTTTTCTCTTGGCGAGAAAAACGACCGTGTGTAGGCTCCGCGGCAGTGTTTCCCTATGGGAAAACTGCCGCGGAAAAAAATGACAGGAATCACGACGAGAAAAATTAGAGCATGTTCTTTTTCTCGTCGTGATTAATGCCGTTTTTCCCGTCGGGGGGGGGAAAAATGACAACAAGCACACAGACTATCGTTATTCTCGTCAAAAGGAAAAAATGTCATTTTTCCCGACGGGAAAAATTATCATGTGTACGCGGCATAAGGCCTCATACACACGGACGTTTTAACAGCGGCTTTTTTGAGCTTTTTTTGCTACTTAAGAACGACACTCCATGGTATTCAATGGGCTCATACACAGTACACACCATGGCGTTTTTGAGCTGTAACAGACATGGTCGTTTTTAAGCTCCGAAAAAAACAAAACAAGGACCAGCGCGTTCTGAGGCTCCAGCGCTAGAACTGTTTTGACGCTAACGCCGAAAAAAGCTCAGAAACGTGAATTAGCGCTATACCGACGTTTGTTTTTTTAGCGTCTGCGTTTTAAAGCTGTAAAATGTTTATTATTTCATATCGCAGTAATTTGGGCGTGGAAATTAGCAGAGGGATTTTTTTTTTTTTTTTTAAACGCGCCTTAGCGATAACGTTTACAAACGACATTTAACACGCATAGACGCCAAGTCAAAATGCTAATAGAATCGCGTTTTTAACGCTGCTTTTTTTTCCCAGTCGTCGTTACTAGCTTTACAGCCCGTTTTTTACAACGTCCGTGTGAAAGGGACCTAAATCTTTTTCTGACTTGTTTCTTAAGTTTTAAAAAACAATATTTTTTGCTAGAAAGTTACTTGGAACCCCCAAACATTATATATATATATATTTTAGCAGAGACCCTAGAGAATAAAATGGCAATTGCTGCGATATTTTATGTCACACAGTATTTGCCCAGCGGTCTTTCAAATGCAATTTTTTGGGGGAAAAAATACACTTCAATGAAAAAAAACCCCCAAAAAAACAGTAAAGTTAGCCCAATTTCTTTTGTTTTAATGTGTAGGATGATATTACGCCGCGAGAATCGTGATCTAAGCAAAAAAATCATGAATCTCATTTTAGCCAGAATCGTGCAGCTCTGTCTCATGTTGTAAAGCGCTGCGCAAACTGTTGGCACCATATAAAATCCTGTATAATAATAAAGTGTCCATATTCTGCTTGTTACTGTGCATAGAGATATTTGTTTTTTTATTGACTTCTGACTTTCCCAGAATCCTCCACAGTAGAGAATCGCACTTTAGTTTGCAGAGTAGAGAAGGCGCCGGATCACGGGGTTATCTCCTAATAGGGTCTGATTGCTGCAATTGGGAAAATACAACAACACAGATAATCTGATTATTCCAGATAAAGACTTCAGCTAG
Source organism: Rana muscosa (assembly GCA_029206835.1). Classification (NCBI taxonomy): domain Eukaryota; kingdom Metazoa; phylum Chordata; class Amphibia; order Anura; family Ranidae; genus Rana; species Rana muscosa. The sequence continues at coordinate 288,936,683 of CM055124.1, forward strand.
CTTGGCCCCAGAAGTGTTCTCTGTTACAAATGGCTTTAGCAGAGGCTGCACTAATCTCTGCAAGGACTGGTAAATTAGTTACTATTTACTTATATATATATATATATATATATATATATATATATATATATATATATATATATATATATATATATATATATATAGTAGGACATTGGTTGGTGGTCCGCCATATGGAAATGGTCCCATAATTAGAGTAATTTCTCTTTTTTTCTTTCAATACATTCTTATAAATTTCCAAGGTTAGGTTATACAAAGTGGAAGAGAAAATCTATATTGACAGGCTTACATAAGCCATGTATTGTATATATTTAACATACGTTGTTTGCATAGATGCACTATATTGTCAAAAGTTTTGGGACACCTGCCTTTACACGCACATGAACTTTAATAGCGTCTTAGTCCGTAGGATTCAACATTGGGTTGGCCCACCCTTTGCAGCTATAACAGCTTCAACTCTTCTGGGAAGGCTGTCCACAAGGTTTAGGAGAGTGTCTATGGGAATGTTTGACCTTTCCTCCAGAAGAGCATTTGTGAGGTCAGGTACTGATGTTGGATGGGAAGGCCTGGCTCGCAGTCTCCGCTCTAATTCATCCCAAAGGTGTTCTACCGGGTTGATGTCAGGACTCTGTGCAGGCCAGTCAAGTTCCTCCACCCCAAACTCGCTCATCCATGTCTTTATGGACCTTACTGTAGCTGCTGATTTTAATAGAAAGGACACTTACCTGTCCATGGTTCTGCGATGTCGGCACCTAAACCGATTCTTCAGTTGTGGGTGAAGTTCTGTTTTAAACCCCATTTCTATATGTGATGGTTAAACTTTTTTCCTTCTGGACACTCTTGTCTTTTGCAATGAAAACCTTCACAACGTTACTATATGGACCATTATTGTGAAGTGGTCATACCCCTCATCACCTCTTCCCCAATGGAGAATACATTGTATGCGTGTTTATGCAGCTCAGACTGCAGACACCCCCATCTTAGTTTGTATACAGTATAGAAATAAGGATGTCTGTTGCTACATGTAGACACAATGGCCACAATTGCTGGTGGATATTAGGTGTGAGTGCTTTGATGAGCACCTGGATTGGCCCATTAGGGAATTTGATGAAGGGGGGGGGGTGAGAGTCATTACATTTATCATTGCCAATGGTTCGTTGTTTGATGTGTCAGGTGGGTTTGTTTTTTCATTATCTTACAAATCCTTGCAGCAAATCCACTCGGCCTTCAGCAAATATTATACCTGTTAGACATTTGTGGTTTCCTGCCTGTTCACACACGTTCCCCTGATTAGATGTTATACACCCGTCATGTGATACATCCGCACACATTTTGGGTGTCTTTTTACCAAAGTAGTGTTCAAAAGAATGACCTGTCATGAAGCTTTGAATCTGATTAGCCAGCATGAGGCAATAGGCAGTTGAAGCCAGCGTGAGACTATGGCTGGGTGAAGCCAGCGTGAGACTATGGCTTGTGAAGCCAGCGTGAGACTATGGCTGGGTGAAGCCAGCGTGAGACTATGGCTGGGTGAAGCCAGCGTGAGACTATGGCTGGGTGAAGCCAGCGTGAGACTATGGCTGGGTGAAGCCAGCGTGAGACTATGGCTGGGTGAAGCCAGCGTGAGACTATGGCTGGGTGAAGCCAGCGTGAGACTATGGCTGGGTGAAGCCAGCGTGAGACTATGGCTGGGTGAAGCCAGCGTGAGACTATGGCTGGGTGAAGCCAGCGTGAGACTATGGCTGGGTGAAGCCAGCGTGAGACTATGGCTGGGTGAAGCCAGCGTGAGACTATGGCTGGGTGAAGCCAGCGTGAGACTATGGCTGGGTGAAGCCAGCGTGAGACTATGGCTGGGTGAAGCCAGCGTGAGACTATGGCTGGGTGAAGCCAGCGTGAGACTATGGCTGGGTGAAGCCAGCGTGAGACTATGGCTGGGTGAAGCCAGCGTGAGACTATGGCTGGGTGAAGCCAGCGTGAGACTATGGCTGGGTGAAGCCAGCGTGAGACTATGGCTGGGTGAAGCCAGCGTGAGACTATGGCTGGGTGAAGCCAGCGTGAGACTATGGCTGGGTGAAGCCAGCGTGAGACTATGGCTGGGTGAAGCCAGCGTGAGACTATGGCTGGGTGAAGCCAGCGTGAGACTATGGCTGGGTGAAGCCAGCGTGAGACTATGGCTGGGTGAAGCCAGCGTGAGACTATGGCTGGGTGAAGCCAGCGTGAGACTATGGCTGGGTGAAGCCAGCGTGAGACTATGGCTGGGTGAAGCCAGCCTGAGACTATGGCTGGGTGAAGCCAGCCTGAGACTATGGCTGGGTGAAGCCAGCCTGAGACTATGGCTGGGTGAAGCCAGCCTGAGACTATGGCTGGGTGAAGCCAGCCTGAGACTATGGCTGGGTGAAGCCAGCCTGAGACTATGGCTGGGTGAAGCCAGCCTGAGACTATGGCTGGGTGAAGCCAGCCTGAGACTATGGCTGGGTGAAGCCAGCCTGAGACTATGGCTGGGTGAAGCCAGCCTGAGACTATGGCTGGGTGAAGCCAGCCTGAGACTATGGCTGGGTGAAGCCAGCCTGAGACTATGGCTGGGTGAAGCCAGCCTGAGACTATGGCTGGGTGAAGCCAGCGTGAGACTATGGCTGGGTGAAGCCAGCGTGAGACTATGGCTGGGTGAAGCCAGCGTGAGACTATGGCTGGGTGAAGCCAGCGTGAGACTATGGCTGGGTGAAGCCAGCCTGAGACTATGGCTGGGTGAAGCCAGCCTGAGACTATGGCTGGGTGAAGCCAGCCTGAGACTATGGCTGGGTGAAGCCAGCCTGAGACTATGGCTGGGTGAAGCCAGCCTGAGACTATGGCTGGGTGAAGCCAGCCTGAGACTATGGCTGGGTGAAGCCAGCCTGAGACTATGGCTGGGTGAAGCCAGCCTGAGACTATGGCTGGGTGAAGCCAGCCTGAGACTATGGCTGGGTGACGCCAGTGCTTTTGTTTCACTCAAACCCTCAAGCTATGGGTGATAGATCACTAACCTGCATCAAATAAAATTAGAATGTTTGCCGGAATTTTAAGCGTAAGGCCCCTTTTCACATGGGCGCCTCCGTGGAACGGAATCCGCTTGCTATGCAGAGCAGAGACCGACACAGTCCCGCCTCTCCTCCTATAGGAAAATCGGGTGAAAACGGACCGCCTCTCCGTTTTTTCATTTGATCATATCAAATCCAATCCGTCAGACGGATGGAAAATAGGACCACCGTCCATCTCGATTTTGCGGACCGGATAGCGCCGGATGTCTGCAGACATGTCACCGCTGACATCTGCCGCTCCATAGGGGAGACTGGAGGGTCCGAACAGGTCCGCCTAAAAAACGGACAGGCGGACCTCCTTAGACAGCCTGTGTGAAAGGGGCCTGAATCTTTTATTTTTTATGGTTTGCAGGTTAGACTAGGCTTTAATTGGTGTAATCTAGCTGACCAAGTTTTTTTTTTCTCCCCCATTTTAAATATGGGTGATACATGCTGCAGCTGTCCCCTGCGGTCTCTTCACTGAGAACCGAGCCACCGATGGTTCGGTTCTCAATCCCCCCCCGAGCAGAGCGATGCTGACTGTTAGTCAGCATCTCTCCTGCTCTGCTCCTCCACGCTCATTGGAGCGATGAGCTGTGGAGGAACGGGGAGCGGCCTTCTCAGCGGCCTTCTCAGCGGCTCGGAGAGGGTGCCATCAGTTAAGGCAGCTGGCGGATCCAGACTTGGGAAGTTGGTATGGCGCGCTGCCTCGACTGATAGCAGTGACATCAGCGCAGAGCGGACTTCAGACCGCTCTCCGCTGAAAATGGGTCACAGAAAATGGGTATCTTTTCTTGACATAGAAAATCTCCACTTTTGGGTTCAGGTCCACATTGGGTGTAAAAGTATAATCCTACAAGTATCTATCAATCTTTTATATTTTGTGGCTAGTATAGGACTGACCAGAGCGTAACGTGGTAGTTGGTCAGTTTATAATTTATTGCAGTATACAGGGCTCAACAAATCCCAGGTGCCAGGTCGCCATGACTACTAGAAATTGCATCCTGGCGCCTGGGCTTTTTTCAGCCTATTCGATGTTGGTACCATGTGTAAGCAATTCCTATTACCTGACGCCCTGGACATGCAGTTCTGGGCGCCCAGCAGCTGATTTAGTTTTAAACATCTAAAAAAAAAAACTTAAAAACTTTTAGCTTCTTTGCTTACCTGCAGCAGAGCTTACCGCCGGCATTGGCCAATCCGTGTGTACTCCTCGTTGCTGGAGACAAGCAGAGAGGTAAGCAGAGTTTAGCTCACACAGCATGTTACACATGATTACAACACGCACACATTACAAAATTGTAGCCCCCAACAATTTCCATTGTTTAAGGCTAGGTTCACACTGCTGCGATGCGGGACCGCTGCCAATCCACTGCGGGTTCCCGCATCGCAGGCTTTCCGGCGGCAGTTCACACTGCTCCATGCGAACTGCTGGGAGTGTCAATTAAAAGTTAATGACACCCCCAAATCAGTGCGATCTGCAAACTCGGACAGGAATCGGATCGCATGGGTGTGAACACCCATGCGTTCCGATTCTGCTGCGGACAAAAAAAAAAGGGTCCTGTGCGAGTTTGATTCGAATTCAGCCATACGATTTGTTTGGCTGAAATCGCACCGCACAGAGATCGCATGTGATGTGCACTTGTAGTGCAGTGCGGATCACATGCGAACTCTGACATCGCAGCAGTGTGAACCTAGCCTAAATCTTCAAACTTTGAGAGCTGCCGTGTGTGTCGGGTGCGATGCGGGAACCAGCAGTGGATTCGCGGTGTTCTCGCATCGCACAAGTGTGAACCACTGCGGGTTTCCGCATCGCACCCGACACTCACGGCAGTTCACACTGCCATTTGCGAATTGCTGGGGAGTGTCATTATATCTTAACGACACCCCCATTTTAGCTTGCGTATCGCAGTGCGAACTGACAGTTCAGACATGAATCGGATCGCATATATGTGAACACACATGCGATCCGATTCCGGTCCGAACAGAAAAAAGGGTCCTGTGCGTCTTTGGACCGAATGCAGTGCGATATCAGCCAATGCCATCTGTATGGCTGACATCGCACCGCACAGAACAGAACAGCCGTGCGCTGCGAATTACATGCGATGTCTGGGCATCGCACAAGTGTGAACCGGCACTCAGGAAATCCCTCCCTTGAAATGACCTAGTGAGAACGCCGTCTCATTCAGTAGCATTGTCACTAATACATGAGAGAGCTGTCTGATTTTTAAATAAATTAAATTAAAGAAAGGCGATCAAATTACTTTTATAATTGCCTGCCTCATGGGACTGGCAGGATAAGTATTAATAATTTATAGCTTTTATTTTATTCTGACATTTTTATACTCTGAACGGAAAATGACACATTACATAAAACATCTGGTGCGTCACATCAGAATCTGTTCATTATCTGCATAAGTTAAATGCCCCTGATGTTTGCTTCTAGTCTTCTTTCTGTGTAAATTTACGATCTGTTAGTTTTGTTAAAAAGAAAGGTTTTTTTTTTTTTTAGTTAACCGATTCCCGACCGGCTTGCGCAGATATACTGCGTCACAATGTCTCCCCTGGGCGAAACCCCTTACATATACGGCTTCGCCCAGGAGAGTCACCAGTGGCCACGCGTGATCACGTGCACGAGCGGCAGCACCTGTGTGTGTGTGTGTGTGTGTGTGTGTGTGTGTGTGTGTGTACACAAATCCCTGTGCCGTCAGAGGAGAGATGACAGTGTGTGTGTTTCTACAAAGTAGAAACCACGAATTGTCATCTCTCCTAGTTAGTCCCATCCCCCCCCCCCCCACAGTTAGAACAGACAATAGGGAACACAGTTAACCCCTTGATCGCCCCCTAGTGTCAACCCCTTCCCTGCCAGTGACATTTACACAGTAATCAGTGCATTTTTATAGCACTGATCGCTCTGTAGATGTCAATGGTCCCAAAAATGTGTCAAAAGTGTTCAACCTGTCGCAATACCGCCAAAAAATGCAGATCACCGCCATTACTAGTAAGAAAAATAAAAACTGCATATAAATGCTATAAATCTTTCCCATAGCTTGTAGACGCTATAAATTTTGCACAAACCAATCAATATACGCTTATTGCGATTTTTTTATTTTTTCTTTTTTAATTTTTTAACCAAAAATATGTAGAAGAATACATATTAGCCTAAACTGAGGAAAAAAATAGTTTTTGTTTTTTTTTTAATATTGGGATATTTAAAAAGATGTGTTTCTTTTTCAAAATAGTCCCTCCTTTTTTTTTTTTTTATAGCGCAAAAAATAAAAACCGCAGAGGTGATCAAATACCACCAAAAGAAAGCTCTATTTGTGGGAAAAAAGGTTGTCAATTTTGTTTGGGTACAACGTCGCACGACTGCGCAATTGTCCGTTAAAGCGAAGCAGTGCCGTATCGCCAAAAAATGGCCTGGTTATTGAGCAGCCAAATCTTCGGTTAAAGAAATAAAACAGGCTCCTACATTTTTAGATTCAAAGCAGTCAAGCTATGGCAGTAGATCTTAAAGCAGAGCTCCAGTCTCCTAAGCAATTTTTTTATAAAGGCACCCCTGTGATTCTAGTACTATATTATTTGGATATTCACATACCGTATATACTCGAGTATAAGCCGACCCGAATATAAGCCGAGGCACCTAATTTTACCACAAAAAAACTGGGAAAACGACTCGAGTATAAGCCTAGGGTGTCCATCTGCATGCCTCACTGTGCCCATGACTAGACTGACGTCGACTGACGACTGAGTCTATGGAAGGGGTGCCCGGGTTTGAAAAATTGGTGCTCCCCGGTTGTAGGTCCCCCAGACAAAAAACTTTTCACACTTATAGAGGAGAAATGGGGCTACATGTGTGCCAAGTTTGGGGTCCAGGGGACCTACGGCCGGCCGGTAAAGGTCCCCAAAATCCGGGAGGTCAGGAGCAAAAAGATGACTTGAGTATAAGCCGAGGGGGGCGTTTTCAAGCACAAAAAAAAATGTGCTGAAAAACTTGGCTTATACTCGAGTATATACAGTAACTGTCCTCATACTTGTAAATCTGTAATTACTTGCTCTCTGAAGCAGGCAGTGGCAATCCAGGAATGTGGGCATCTGAAGCCCGTTCCTTTGTATTTCTGGGATACGATGCAGCTGGCTTACCCAGCATGCACCTCCCGATCCTGCGCGGTGAAGCCAATGAGCGTCTATCTCTCTTCCCAACAGGACATTCCCGCCCCATTGCTTTAGCAACCTGTCGATCATGACATCCCGGTCCTCCCGTGCACGTCTGGAAATAAGATTTCCTTACTAGGCGACTTGTAAGGACTCCCGGGATACATGACGCCGCTATCCCAGGAGAACTTGCAAATCGCCTAGTGATGCAATTTAGAGCTGCAACTAACGATTATTTTGTCTGTCGACTAATATATAGATTTATTTATTCGATTAGTCAACGACTATAACGATTATTTTTATTTAATTTTTTTACTTAATCTAGTGTGTTCTTTTTGTGATTAGCTAATTAATCCTTCGGATAACTTTACAAAAAATAAGTACAACTTCTAATATAGTATTTCAACTTTTTTTATTAAATTTTTTCCAAAAAATACTTCAATGTGGTTGAAGTTTTTACAGTATACAAAATTAAAGTGCCAAAAATAAAATGTAAACAACACTTTAGCATCAGGCATGAAAATGCCATATAAATTCTGCCTAACACTTTGCAAAAGAGGCATCCATGTCATCTCCCCCGCTGTAATATCCACGTCATCTCCCCCGCTGTAATGTCCACGTCATCTCCCCCGCTGTAATATCCATGTCATCCCCCCCGCTGTAATGGCCACGTCATCCCCCCCCGCTGTAATGGCCACGTCACCCCCCCCCCCGCTGTAATGGCCACGTCATCTCCCCCGCTGTAATGTCCACGTCATCTCCCCCGCTGTAATGTCCACGTCCCCTCCCCCGCTGTAATGTCCACGTCATCTCCCCCGCTGTAATATCCACGTCATCTCCCCCGCTGTAATATCCACGTCATCTCCCCCGCTGTAATATCCACGTCATCTCCCCCGCTGTAATATCCACGTCATCTCCCCCGCTGTAATGTCCACGTCCTCTCCCCCGCTGTAATGTCCACGTCATCTCCCCCGCTGTAATATCCACGTCATCTCCCCCGCTGTAATATCCACGTCATCTCCCCCGCTGTAATGTCCACGTCCTCTCCCCCGCTGTAATATCCACGTCATCTCCCCCGCTGTAATGTCCACGTCCTCTCCCCCGCTGTAATGTCCACGTCCTCTCCCCCGCTGTAATGTCCACGTCCTCTCCCCCGCTGTAATGTCCACGTCCTCTCCCCCGCTGTAATGTCCACGTCCTCTCCCCCGCTGTAATGTCCACGTCCTCTCCCCCGCTGTAATGTCCACGTCCTCTCCCCCGCTGTAATGTCCACGTCCTCTCCCCCGCTGTAATGTCCACGTCCTCTCCCCCGCTGTAATGTCCACGTCCTCTCCCCCGCTGTAATGTCCACGTCCTCTCCCCCGCTGTAATGTCCACGTCCTCTCCCCCGCTGTAATGTCCACGTCCTCTCCCCCGCTGTAATGTCCACGTCCTCTCCCCCGCTGTAATGTCCACGTCCTCTCCCCCGCTGTAATGTCCACGTCCTCTCCCCCGCTGTAATGTCCACGTCCTCTCCCCCGCTGTAATGTCCACGTCCTCTCCCCCGCTGTAATGTCCACGTCCTCTCCCCCGCTGTAATGTCCACGTCCTCTCCCCCGCTGTAATGTCCACGTCCTCTCCCCCGCTGTAATGTCCACGTCCTCTCCCCCGCTGTAATGTCCACGTCCTCTCCCCCGCTGTAATGTCCACGTCCTCTCCCCCGCTGTAATGTCCACGTCCTCTCCCCCGCTGTAATGTCCACGTCCTCTCCCCCGCTGTAATGTCCACGTCCTCTCCCCCGCTGTAATGTCCACGTCCTCTCCCCCGCTGTAATGTCCACGTCCTCTCCCCCGCTGTAATGTCCACGTCCTCTCCCCCGCTGTAATGTCCACGTCCTCTCCCCCGCTGTAATGTCCACGTCCTCTCCCCCGCTGTAATGTCCACGTCCTCTCCCCCGCTGTAATGTCCACGTCCTCTCCCCCGCTGTAATGTCCACGTCCTCTCCCCCGCTGTAATGTCCACGTCCTCTCCCCCGCTGTAATGTCCACGTCCTCTCCCCCGCTGTAATGTCCACGTCCTCTCCCCCGCTGTAATGTCCACGTCCTCTCCCCCGCTGTAATGTCCACGTCCTCTCCCCCGCTGTAATGTCCACGTCCTCTCCCCCGCTGTAATGTCCACGTCCTCTCCCCCGCTGTAATGTCCACGTCCTCTCCCCCGCTGTAATGTCCACGTCCTCTCCCCCGCTGTAATGTCCACGTCCTCTCCCCCGCTGTAATGTCCACGTCCTCTCCCCCGCTGTAATGTCCACGTCCTCTCCCCCGCTGTAATGTCCACGTCCTCTCCCCCGCTGTAATGTCCACGTCCTCTCCCCCGCTGTAATGTCCACGTCCTCTCCCCCGCTGTAATGTCCACGTCCTCTCCCCCGCTGTAATGTCCACGTCCTCTCCCCCGCTGTAATGTCCACGTCCTCTCCCCCGCTGTAATGTCCACGTCCTCTCCCCCGCTGTAATGTCCACGTCCTCTCCCCCGCTGTAATGTCCACGTCCTCTCCCCCGCTGTAATGTCCACGTCCTCTCCCCCGCTGTAATGTCCACGTCCTCTCCCCCGCTGTAATGTCCACGTCCTCTCCCCCGCTGTAATGTCCACGTCCTCTCCCCCGCTGTAATGTCCACGTCCTCTCCCCCGCTGTAATGTCCACGTCCTCTCCCCCGCTGTAATGTCCACGTCCTCTCCCCCGCTGTAATGTCCACGTCCTCTCCCCCGCTGTAATGTCCACGTCCTCTCCCCCGCTGTAATGTCCACGTCCTCTTTCCCGCTGTAATGTCCACGTCCTCTCCCCCGCTGTAATGTCCACGTCCTCTCCCCCGCTGTAATGTCCACGTCCTCTCCCCCGCTGTAATGTCCACGTCCTCTCCCCCGCTGTAATGTCCACGTCCTCTCCCCCGCTGTAATGTCCACGTCCTCTCCCCCGCTGTAATGTCCACGTCCTCTCCCCCGCTGTAATGTCCACGTCTTCTCCCCCGCTGTAATGTCCACGTCATCTCAATGATTGTGGATATTACAGTGAGGGGTCCAGGGGATGCCTGTACTGTATATGGTGAGGGGGGTGCAGGGGATGCCGGTGAGGGTGAGGGTGAGGGCTGATGACGATATATGTGTGTGTGGTATATATATATATGTGTATGTGTGTATATATATATGTGTATGTGTGTGTATATATATATATATATATATATATATATATATATATATATATATTTATTATATTCTATTCTATTTTTATTTTTTTTTATCTTTCCCTAAAATTGTTGGTCTGTTTTTGTTTATAGCGCAAAAAATAAAAACCACAGCGGTGATCAAATACCACCAAAAGAATGATATACATTTTATTTGCACGACTGCGCAATTGTCAGTTAAAGTAACACAGTACTGTATCGCAAAAAATGGCCTGGTCATGAAGGGGGTAAATCTTCCAGAGGTCAAGTGGTTAAAGAATATGTAGACCCAACACTTCAGATTCCTAAAGTTTGTCTGCTGTACCATGTACTTGTATGAGAAAGTATCCTGTTCTCTTTGTATAGCTTCCGTTGTGTGGAATCCCTGGTGTTCCTGCAAGGCCCTCTGCTTTCCCATCAAAAACTGACCACTCTAGGCATAAGAGCACAGCATTGGTTGCTCTAGCTTTGCTGAGAACTCGGCCTGCTCTCCTCCAATGACCCTCCACTGTTTGCATAGCATTAAATTGTGCCAGAGAAATTGTATCTCCCGTCGAAAAAACGGCTCCTACGATGTGCGCATGCGCTAGGGTGACGTCACTCCAGCTGATCGGCAACTCAGCTGGAGTGCCCTTCCATTCTGCGCGGGCACTTCTTCCACGGCGGGCACGTTTCGACAGAACACCGGTCAGCTGCTGTTTCTTCTCCCCCCAGATCTTATGCAGCTGAGAACAGAGGGAATGTGTTTACTTATAATAAAGGGGATTTATATGTTTTTCATATCTATACACAAATGTTTTGCCTTTCATTTCCATTTTAAACTGAATGGGTTGTTTTTACAAGGTGAGGGTTCACATACTTTAACCAAGTGTTTCCTTTTTTTGCTATATGTTTACTTGGCCAAGGCAGGCGTGTCTCTACATGGTTGGAGTCATTAGATTGTAAGCTCCTGTGGAGCAGGGACCAGTGTGAGTGGCTCTGTGTGCTCGGAGTCAGGGCAATGTAACCATTTTCCTGGGAAATTTTAAGGGTTAAAACCATTTTATTAAAGTCATATTACTGAATGAAAATAGTTCAACTTCAATGTGGTTAAAAAATCCATTGTCCTAATTTTTTTTTCCTTTTCTTTCTCTCTCTTAGTTAACAAGCATAAACCATGGATCGAAACCACATACCATGGAATTGTAACGGAAAACGACAATGCCGTCTTGCTAGACCCTCCTCTTATAGCGCTAGACAAAGATGCACCGCTACGCTACGCAGGTATGATGACCCTTCTTCATAGTGTGTTCTGTGGAGGCTTTTTCTCTTATGTTGTATCCAAATTGTAAAATAAAACTAATGATGTGTTCAGCTGATATTGCATTTTTGTCTGTTTTCTAAAATAGGTACGTTGTAGCTTTGTCTTTTTTATTTTTATATTTCTAACCTTAAATTTCTTGCTGTGATTTCTGCACGTTGTTGCATAACAATTGTCTTTTGATGTTCGGCCTGGATCCCACGTGACTCCGGACACAGTGAGAGCATTTGATGCAGAGCTTGGCTAATTGGCAGTGATGAAGCTGGCTCCCAGCCTGGCATACCATCCACGCACGTCAAGTCATTGGCCGCTGTGCCTCGTCATTGCTGAATGATGGCATTGGACTGCCGAGTGTTCTGCCTCAATGGCTTCCTCGCCCCCCGGCTTTCCAAGCCTCTGACTGCCAGACAGCACCTCACATCTGACCGGGGAAGCACTCTTCCAATTCTTCCACTCCGTTTAACAGCAAATTGTTCATATAATCTTATTTGGACTCTTCTATTCCTGGAAAAACATATGGAAGTGGACAGGCTAATACTATTGTGTGCGCACATCTGGGTGGATGTTATTGATAATGCGCTCTATTTTCTTTTGCTCTCAGTTCTCTCTCCCTTTTATCTTTTATTTTTTCCCCTTTCCTGTCTTTCTTGCTTGATTTTATTTTTTATTTTTTGCTCTGTCCCATCTTTCTTCTTTTTTTTCTCTTCCTCGTTCCCATAGCTCTCGCACTCTATCTTTCATAGCTTTCTTTTTCGCTCTCAGCTCTCTCTCTCTCTCATAGCTCTCTCTCTCTCATAGCTCTCTCTCTCTCTCATAGCTCTCTCTCTCTCTCTCTCATAGCTCTCTCTCTCTCTCTCTCTCATCATAGCTCTCTCTCTCTCTCTCTCTCTCTCATAGCTCTCTCTCTCTCTCTCTCTCTCTCATAGCTCTCTCTCTCTCTCTCTCTCTCTCATAGCTCTCTCTCTCTCTCATAGCTCTCTCTCTCTCTCATAGCTCTCTCTCTCTCATAGCTCTCTCTCTCTCTCTCGCTCATAGCTCTCTCTCTCTCTCTCTCATAGCTCTCTCTCTCTCTCATAGCTCTCTCTCTCTCTCATAGCTCTCTCTCTCTCATAGCGCTCTCTCTCTCATAGCGCTCTCTCTCTCATAGCGCTCTCTCTCTCACAGCGCGCGCTCTCGCTCTCTCGCTCTCATCGCGCTCTGTCTCGCGCTCTCCTGTCTCGCGCTCTCTCTGTCTCGCGCTCTCTCTGTGTCTCGCGCTCTCTCTGTGTCTCGCGCTCTCTCTGTGTCTCGCGCTCTCTCTGTGTCTCGCGCTCTCTCTGTGTCTCGCGCTCTCTCTGTGTCTCGCGCTCTCTCTGTGTCTCGCGCTCTCTCTGTGTCTCGCGCTCTCTCTGTGTCTCGCGCTCTCTCTGTGTCTCGCGCTCTCTCTGTGTCTCGCGCTCTCTCTGTGTCTCGCGCTCTCTCTGTGTCTCGCGCTCTCTCTGTGTCTCGCGCTCTCTCTGTGTCTCGCGCTCTCTCTGTGTCTCGCGCTCTCTCTGTGTCTCGCGCTCTCTCTGTGTCTCGCGCTCTCTCTGTGTCTCTCGCTCTCTCTTAGCTCTCTCGCTCTCTCTTAGCTCTCTCGCTCTCTCTTAGCTCTCTCGCTCTCTCTTAGCTCTCTCGCTCTCTCTTAGCTCTCTCGCTCTCTCTTAGCTCTCTCGCTCTCTCTTAGCTCTCTCGCTCTCTCTTAGCTCTCTCGCTCTCTCTTAGCTCTCTCGCTCTCTCTTAGCTCTCTCGCTCTCTCTTAGCTCTCTCGCTCTCTCTCATAGCTCTCTCGCTCTCTCTCATAGCTCTCTCGCTCTCATAGCTCTCTCGCTCTCTCTCTCTCTCATAGCTCTCTCGCTCTCTCTCTCTCATAGCTCTCTCGCTCTCTCTCTCATAGCTCTCTCTCAGCTCTCTCTCTCATAGCTCTCTCGCTCTCTCTCTCTCATAGCTCTCTCGCTCTCTCTCTCTCATAGCTCTCTCGCTCTCTCTCTCTCATAGCTCTCTCGCTCTCTCTCTCTCATAGCTCTCTCGCTCTCTCTCTCTCATAGCTCTCTCGCTCTCTCTCTCATAGCTCTCTCGCTCTCTCTCTCATAGCTCTCTCGCTCTCTCTCTCATAGCTCTCTCGCTCTCTCTCATAGCTCTCTCTCTCTCTCATAGCTCTCTCTCTCTCTCATAGCTCTCTCTCTCTCTCTCTCATAGCTCTCTCATAGCTCTCTAGCGCAGCGCGCGCTCTCTCTCTCATAGCGCGCGCGCGCGCTCTCTCTCTCTCATAGCTCTCTCTCATAGCGCTCTCTCTCATAGCTCTCTCTCCTCTCTCTCATAGCTCTCTCTCCTCTCTCTCATAGCTCTCTCTCCTCTCTCTCATAGCTCTCTCTCCGCTCGCTCTCGCTCAGCTCTCGCTCTCTCTCAGCTCTCGCTCAGCTCTCGCTCTCGCTCAGCTCTCGCTCTCTCTCAGCTCTCGCTCTCTCTCAGCTCTCGCTCTCTCTCAGCTCTCGCTCTCTCTCAGCTCTCGCTCTCTCTCAGCTCTCGCTCTCTCTCAGCTCTCGCTCTCTCTCAGCTCTCGCTCTCTCTCAGCTCTCGCTCTCTCTCAGCTCTCGCTCTCTCTCAGCTCTCGCTCTCTCTCAGCTCTCGCTCTCTCTCAGCTCTCGCTCTCTCTCAGCTCTCGCTCTCTCTCAGCTCTCGCTCTCTCTCAGCTCTCGCTCTCTCTCAGCTCTCGCTTCTCTCGCTCTCTCTCAGCTCTCGCTTTCTCTCGCTCTCTCTCAGCTCTCGCTTTCTCTCGCTCTCTCTCAGCTCTCGCTTTCTCTCGCTCTCTCTCAGCTCTCGCTTTCTCTCGCTCTCTCTCTCAGCTT